>CM076582.1:777970303-778195303 GCA_034641835.2 Pinus albicaulis
ATAATTTACTTCATTGCTTCGGTTGTTGCCACATATTATGCCTCTGTTGTGGAATCTGTTGGAGTTTATTATTTGCATGACCTCCATGAGAGAGATCTCGATCCAAGAATCATAACATAACCTGAAGTAGATACTCCATTTTATTTATCTCCAGCAAAATTTTAATCAAAGTATCCAATCAAGCATAATTCATCCGCATGTGTATACTTGATTCCAAAGTCTTGAGTTCCTTTCAAGTACCTTAGAACTATTTTTGCAGCAGACCAATGACCCTCACAAGGCTTTTTCATAAACTTGGAGATGATTCATCCAGCAAATGAAATGTTTGGTCCAGTAGTAGTCAAATAGTTGAGACTTCCTACGAGTTGTTTGTACTTTGATGAACCCTCAAATTCATTTCCTTCAGTGGATGTGAGCTTTAAATTTTGTTCCATTAGAGTGGTCAAGGGATTGCACTCAGCCATGAAAAAAATTTCAACAGATCTCCATTGTGATTATTTTGAGAGAGGAATATAAATTTTGCATGTTAGGTTACTTCAATACCAAGATAGTAGTGAACATATCCCAAATATTTCATTTCAAAACCTTTCCTCAATTATTTATTTATGGATGCAATATCATTTTCATTATTCCCTATCATTAGAAGATCATCTACATACACCACAAAATATAAAACAATTTTTCCATCTTTTTTGACAAACGAAGTTTCATAATAAATATCATAGTGTTTGAAATTTAGTTTCAAAATATGCTCAGTCAATTTGTCGTACCAAGATCGTGGTGTTTGTTTGAGGCCATACAAGTATTTGAAAAACTTACATACTTCGTGCTCTTTTCCCTTCACAACAAATCCTTCTCGTTGGGTCATAAAAACATTCTCTTTCAAATCTCCATTCAAGAAAGTAGTTTATACATCCATTTGATCTACTTTCCAACCATTACAAGCTTCCAAGGCAATGAGATTCTGGATGGTAGCCCATTTTGTTGTGAGGGAAAAAGTATCCTCATAATCAACCCCATCCTTTTGTGCAAAACCTTTTTCCATGAGCCAAGATTTATGCTTGTCAAGTGAGCCATCTACTTTATACTTTTTCTTAAAGACACACTTGCAGCCTATCGGTGTGGTTCCCAATGGAGGATCAACCAGCTTCCAGGTTCTATCCTTTATCAGAGCATCATAATTTTTCTGAATTATTTATTTCAATTCATCGTGAGAAGTATTTTCTTTGGAGGAACTTGGTTCAGAATTTGTAAACAAATTTAATCCAAAATCATAAGAAACATTCATATCAATAGGTGAAGTAGAATTTTCTACATCGCCTCCATTGTGACTAACGAAGCTTCTTGTTCCTATATTTCCAACCTCATCAAGACGAACACTTTCAAGTGTCTTTGTGAACCATTTTCGAGGACCTTTCTTAGATGGCCCCCAAGTTGTTCAATTGACTGAGATGGGGCTCAATCAAGATTTAGCCTTCCAATTCTCTCAATCACACCACTCAAAGTGTCTTCTTGATCAATGGATAGAGCTACATGAGCGGTGGGGGGAGAGTTTTTCAGAAGGAGATTCCACATATTGATCCAATGTATGGATCCCCCCTTCAAGACATGGAATCTCATTATCAAACTCTTGAAAGGATTTGCATGCTCGAATATTTTCAAGCGATCAAGCCACCACTCAACAATATTCCCAATATTAGAAGATTCAAGAAAGATCACATCTATAGATAGTATAAATTTCTTATTTACTTCATCATATAGATGATATTCTTTGTAGGTATATGAGTACCCCAAGACGATACATTTATGACTCCTTGCACCAAGAACAATGTAACCTTTGAAACGAGAACAAAAACGAGTACCCGATTTTTTGAGGTAGCAAAAAAATAACCCGATTTTGAAAAGTGCTCTTCCAGAATACACTTTGTTTTTTGGGAGCATGTTTTTTACACTTTAAATTTTCTTATGTACCATTTTTTTTAATGTTAGTGATTTTCATGTTAATTTTAAAAAGTGTTGATGCAGCATCGACCCATTTTTTAGAGGACTTATTTTTTACACTTTAAATTTTCTATTGTATTAAGTCTCGGTATATTTTTTTAAATGTTGATGATTTTCATGCATATTTTGAAAAACATCAACATTTGTTTTTTTAAAGACATTTTTGACACTTTAAATGTTCTTATGTCCTAGGTATACACAATTATTTTTTAAATGTTGATCTTTAACAAATTTTCAAGTTTTCTTATGTCTCTTAGTGCTTTTCATCCTAAGATGTTAGTTTTTTAAGGATTTTTCAAACATTTGTTTTTTTGTTTTTCTTTGCAATATTTTTTTTATAATAAAATTTTAAATTTCTTTTGCAAAATTAAAAAATAAGAATAATAATAACATTAAAAATATGTAAAAAATTAAATATAAAATTGTATATGAAAAGACAAAAAAAAACATTAAAAATGTGAAAAAACAAAAATTTACTTAAAAATTTTAAAAATTAATAATAAAAACAAAAAATTAAAAAAATTATAAAAAAATAAAAAATAAAAAATTTATAACCAAAAAAAATTAAGAAATAAAAATAATTAAAAAAAAAATTATGATGCCTAGTCGTAGCTCCCACGGCCGCCCAACTCGGCTGTCAAGCCAGCTTCGAGCTCGGTCGATCGGTTCTGGTCGCTCGGCCACCGGGCTAGGCGGCCGTGGGAGCTGTGGACGCAACAGCTCCCACAGCCGCCCAGCCCAACGGCCGAGCGGCCACAGGGTGTAGGTCGAGGGGCAAGGCCAATTATTATCAGAATCGGCCTTGCCCCCTATGGCCACTTAGCTGCTGGGCTAAGCAGCATAAAAAAATTTAATTTTTTTAGTTACGGTTTTTTAATTTTTTTTTAGTTTTGTTTTTGATAAAAAAAATTTACTATTTTTAATCTAATTTTAAAATGTGCTTTTTTTTTAATTGTTTTTATTATTATTTGTTTAGGTTTTTAACTTAAATGTAATGTCTCTTTTTTTAATTATGGTTTTTTTTTAATTATAGAAAAATTGTTCCTTTTTTTGTATTTTTTTTTTTGTTAATCTTCTATTTTTTTACTTATTTGTGTTTTAAAATATGTTTTATATTTTTATTATCTTTTTATAATTTTTTTTTTTTTATAGTTAATTTTGTTTTTGGGTATTTTTTTATGTTTCATTTGTTTTTTTTTTTTTGTCAATTTCACATATATTTTTGTATTTGTATTTTTTTTGCGATGTTCTTATATTTTTTTTTGGCCATGTTTTATAAAATTGATATGTTCTAATAACTTCGATAGAAGTGCATAGCTAGTTTTACTTAGGGAAGCATCCAAGCATATTAATATAGATATAAAATGCCTAATGCTTGATCAATACAACTTCGGTAGAAGTGTGTAGCTAGTTCCAGTTAGGGAAACATCCAAGCGTATTAATATAGATAGAAAATGGCTAATGCATGATACTCAATTAACTAAGCACGGGTGTTATCTACTTCTTATTACTCTTTTGTGTGCTTCCTTTTGCTTTTATTTTTCTCAATAATTTTGTTTTCATGTTTTTTAATTTCTTTTATTTTAATATATATTTTTATTTATTTTTTAGTATTATTTTGTAAGTTCATTAGTACTACATCTTCATCATCATGTCCAAATGCATCACCCCAATCGGGGCGGGGAATTGAAGTAGTGACTTCACATCAAGGAGTGCGTAACAACCCAACCAATCACCGTCTATTCAAGACCCCGTGAACTTTATTTACTTATTCTTATTTTTTAAACTTTTTGTGTTTTTTTTTTTAATTTTCAATGTTTTAATTTTTGTTTTCTTTTATATTTTTCATTTTTATATATTTATTTATTATTTTGTTTTATTTAATTTTTTCCTATAGGGTATGGGTCGATCCTTGGCTACCAACCTCATCTCATTATGTGTCATTTTGATTGTTGATTTTAAACTTTTTGTTGTAAAAGATCGAGTCTACCCGCACAATGTGTCAATTTCATCGTTGATATTTAATTTTTCATTTCAATGGGTCGAGTTTGCCTATATTGTGTGTCAATTTGATGGTTGCCTTTTAAATTTTTTTCGCAATGTGTCAGGCTAAGATTTTAAAGTCATCATATTTTTATCATTTAAAAAATAAACTCCTCCTGTAATACTCACTCTTTAATTCAGGTGTTCATTTTTAAATTTTTTTAGTCAAAAAAATTTCCATAATGTCATGGTTGAAAAATTGTCAAAATTTTAAGGTTTTCCAAAATTATAGTATTCCAGCATCAACATTTTTTTTAGGTTGTTTTTCATTTTTTTTTGGAGTTTTTTTGCTAGAGTTCTCGTTTTGAGTTTATAGTTCTCATTTCAAAGTTTACGTTGTTCAAGTTTGTTTCTTTGTTCCTTAGGTATAAAGGCATAATAGGTGGAACCAAAAACCCTGAGATGCCTCACTGAAGGAATTTTTCCATACCACATTTCATAAGGAACCTTGTTTTTTAAATCATGAAATGGAAACTTATTCTTAATATACACTACACATAGAATTGCATCAGCCCAGAACATCAGCTTAACATTTTTGAAAAACATCATTGAACATACCATATTTAAGATTGTCTTGTTCATTATTTGGCTACACCATGTTGTTGAGGATTATAGGGCATTGTTGTTTGATGTTTGATCCCATGTTATCGAAGATAGTTTTCAAATTCATTTGAAGTATATTATTTTCCATTATCAGTACAAATAGAACCAATATGAGATTGTGTATCATTTTCAATCCATGCATGAAAGTTTTTGAAAGTTTAAAATGATTCAAATTTCTTCTTCAATAGATATACCCAACACATTCTGATGTAGTCATCAATAAAAGTCTTCATGTATTTATTACCATTTGTATAAGGAATAGGCATAGATCCACACAAGTTAGAATGAATGAGATAAAGATTTCTATGTGCTCTGGAATGAGAATTATTAAAATATTGTTTTTTTTTCTTTCCTAACATAAAAGCATCACATTGCTTAAGTTTCCTGGGAATGGTTGGAAAACTAGTAAAACCATTTCTCTCCAATAAAGACAAATTGTCATAGTTCATATGTCCAAATCTAGCACGACATAAGAGATTGGATGGTATTGTACCTTCATCAAATTTAGAACTGATTGCGAAATTTTGTGCATGAGTAGAGGTTCCTTGTAGCTTTAAGAGTCTTTATTCTTTTATCACAATCATGACAAGTGAGTTGTGTGATACTTTTATGACCTCAACCTTGCCATCAAACATATAGATGGGGTTTCCTTGCTAGCGGATGTGAACCAAGGACAACACTTTTATCTACAACTCAGGAGGTAGAGAACACCATGTACAAGATATTCTAGGAGACCAGGAAGTTTGAGACTGATGGCTTGAGTTTTGACTTGTTTGCAAATTATATTGCTCCATCGACATTATCAGTGAATTATTCAAATAAATATCTTCTAAAATTCATGTGGAAATTTTTTATTAAATCAAGCAACATGCATCTTTCCACAAAGCAAGTGAATCATTCAAGTCTTCGGTTACTCTAATATTGCAATGTGCCACAACATAATGAGTGGATTTGGGTGCTTTACATTTCCTTTGATCTAGTGATTTTCCTTTCTCTTCATCCCTTCCATGTCTTATCATGTCTCAAGATAGATTACATGTGGAAGCATCATGTATGCAATGAAAATCATTTCTTCCTCCTTGGTAATGTCTACCCCCCTACCTTTATTATTCTTCCTTTCATGTCCTCTTTAGTTGCCTCTTCCTCTAGAAGAATATTCTGTCTGATTCTTCTCTTTCTATGCAAGGCAATCATTTTCTTCAGAATACTGAGTAGTTTTCTTCTTCTTCCCAAATTCTTTCTCTCTTTCAACAAAATTCTCCATAAAATATTCAAAGTACATCTCCTTAATTTTTCCACTGGCTTGTAATGACTCAAGATAATGGGAATCAGTGGGATACATTTCCTTGACAAAAGTTGTGAGAGAAACATCAATTTTAACACTGGTATATTCTATATCATGCATAATGTCTCTTATTGCATAGGCTAAGGCAAGGGGATCATCATCTTTCAATTCTAAATTGAAAATTTTGATCATAAGTTGGACTACTTCAATCTCAGAGTGTGTCACATAAATCCTTCATCTTATTTAAGGCTTTAAAGGAACTCGTAAATAGCATAATTAGATGACTCGGATCTTCATTCACTAATGCTACAATCTAAGGCATAAGCCTTGTTGTTATTTTTCTCCCATATGGTGATCTCTTTGTCAAAAGTTGGATTTTTAAGAGGCTTTACAGCTTCTCCTTCACAAACTCTTTTCCATAATTCATTAAATATGAGTGTATGTTTTATCTTCCCAAAACATTCATGGTTATTCTCATTGCCGAAGAAGAATACTCCAACTATAAAAATAACATAATGCATTTTAACAATAATTACACCTCAAATTACCTTTTCCTTCCTTGAGAATAGAATTCAAATTGTATAATTGTGCCACAAAGCGCATGTATAAGAATTTAAAATTCAAAATGAAAAATCTCAATGCACTTCAAACTTCAACATATACAAATCCATAAAAAATTCAACACACAAAGTGCCATCACATACCATAGATGGTATTTAAAATATGTGTCATCACATACCACATATATATATATATATATATATATATATATATATATATATATATATATATATATATATATATATATATATATATATATATATATATATATATATATATATATATATATATATATATATATATATATAATTTACAGCCTTCAAAAAATTTTCAATGCACATCATTTACCATTTAATATCAATGCACATGGAACGCATCATACATACCATTGAAATGAAATAGTCGTGCATCAAATGCTAGAGTCTTAAACACACCATTCAACATAATACATTCAAACGCATAGTTCAAGGGCATAGTTCAAATACACCAATGATATTATATGAAAATCACATGGTATTCAAAATGTATTATATGCCATTAAATATCACCATACACACTTTATGGATAGATCAATGTACAAAACAGAGAAACCAATATAACATACCAGTCAATATGCCAAGGAATTTAACACCATTTAAATTTTTCAAAAACATATATGCCACAATTCATATTATAATCAAGCCCAACGAATAGGACCACTTGCATCACATACCATACGGCCTTCAATTCAACAATGCAGCATACATAGTCATACCAAGGACTCAATGCACCATATGTCACAATTCACGACCATAACTAATGAAGCTTCAATGCTCAACATAGAGGAGAAATACATGTTGCTTCAACGCTCAACATAGATGACCAAGACAATGAATAGGATGTGGCTCCCTTCAATGCATACAAACTAGCGCACAACATTAATGCATACAATTTGCATGAATGAACAATTCAACGTGTTATGCACTTTCCTTTTGAGAAAACCAGAATACCAAAAATACGAAACAATATCGTCCAAAACATAGAAATATCACATGAAATGAGACAAGTTACAAATATATTTTATTATTCATAAGAAGAATACAATGTTCACTTGTCTCTTCGAGGGGGAAACCTCCAATAGAGAAGATCATAATTACAATAAGACTTGATACTTCTTCCCTTGATATCTAAGTATATTTATGGCTTTATTACATCCAAAACCCTAACTTCTAGTGGTCCCTTGCATAGCAAATGTTAGCCACTTTATTTGTTAACTACGGCATGTTAATAAAAAAATGTGGTCCATTTTCTATAATGTTAGTCCACCACTTACAATTATTATTAATATGAATAACCGCTTACGGGATTTATTGACTCAAATAAATAATTATGACCCTGACGAGGCTTATTACATGAAAAAGGGAGTTAGTGTTGCACCCTAACATGCCCTCCCCCATCAAAACAACCCTTTTCCTCAAGACTGAAGTTGCAGAAACTATTGAGGAATATTGATTGGTTCCCATGTCACATCTTCTGGAGAGGTGCCTTTCCACTTGATGAGTAATTCCTTGATTGTGCAGCCACGAAGATGTGTTTCACGAGTATCGAGGACCTATTCAGGTTATAGCCACAGTGAACCTTCCTCATCCAATTCTAGAAGACTAGATTGAACCCTGCAATTGTTCCCCACAACTTTCTTGAGGCAGGATAGATGGAAGGTTGGGTGTATTTTTGAATTAGTCATCAGGTCTAGCTTGTAAGTGACTTCTCCTATATGTTGAAGTACCTAATAAGTCCCATATAATTTTGGGGCTAGTTTCTGGCATCCCTTTTCTTTGCGAGAGGTCTTCTTATAAGGTTGGATTCCCAGGAACATCTGGTCGCCTACTTGAAATGACCTCTCTAAATGGTGTTGCTCATCCATTTTCTTCATTCGATTCTGAGATTGATGTAGATTATCTTTGACATGAGTGATCATGGCGGCACGGTCCTACAGGATCTGATCAATTAACTGTACTTTGGAATATTTTGGTATATAAGAAGTTGGTGAAGGTGGTAGTTGGCCATACACTGCCTCATAGGGCGTCATCTTGGTGGATTCATGATAGTTATTATTATACCACCATTCAGCTAAAGGAAATCATTATACCCATCGATGCTTCTTGTATGAGGTGAAGCACCACAATTAGGACTCCAAAAATTTGTCGACAACTTATGTTTGACCATCAGTTTGGAGATGATAGGTTTTACTCATTTTGAGGTATGTGCCCTGTAGCTTGAAATTTTCCTGCCAAAAATTTTTAGTGAAAGTGGGGTCGAGATCAGACAAAATGGATGTTGGCATGCCATGGATTTTGAATATTTGGTCCATGAAAACTTGAGCCACCAATGTTGGGGTAAATGGGTGCTAGAGAGTGAAAAAATGAGCATATTTGGAAAGTATGTACACAACCACCATGATGACCAATTCGTTTCCTATATTTGGGAGACCTGTAATGAAATCCATGGAAACATTTGTCCAGATGGAAGCAGGGAGTGGAAAGGATTTCAAGGTTTCTAGTTTCTTGATCGTTTCCCCTTTGTTACGTTGGCATGCTTCACATTCAACTGCAAAATTATTAATGTCATGCTTCATTCCAGTCCAAAAGAAAGAACGATGTGTGTGTGCATAATTCTTCTGAAATCTTGAATGTCCAGCGATGGGAGAGGAGTGCATCTCTTCCAAGATGTGGAGTTTGAGGGTGGATTTCAGGGCCAACACCACCTTATCCTTATAAAGAAGAACCTCATCCTTCCAAGAGTAATCATGTGAGGAACTAGGATCTTCTCGTAATTTTTTAATGATATGGGACAGAGAAGAGTGGGAGAACCATTCATGAAGGGCTTCTTCAATATAATCTGGTATGGGTAGAGAGAGGGATAATTCCCTTATCCTCAAACTGGCATGATAAGGCATCAACCACTACATTTTCATGCCCCTTCTTGTAATTTATTTCATAATAATATCCTAACATTTTTTCAAGACATTTATTTTTTTTGTGACAATAGACGTTGCTCTAGAAATATTTGAGGCGATGATGGTCAATGCGGATTTGAAAATGAAACCCCAATAAGTATGGTCACCAAGTGTCTAATGCATGTAATATGGCCATCATTTCTTTCTCATATTTAGATTGACCCAGATGTTTTCCATTGAGTTATTGACTGGTGAAATCCAATGGTCTACCTTCCTACATGAATACCAGGCTAATGCATATACCTAAAGAATCACATTAAATGACAAAAGACTTGGTGAATTATATTAAGGCCAATACTAGAGTGGAGCACATGGAATGTTTGAGAGACAAGAAGGCATGTTGGGTTGCGTCAGTCTAGTGAAATTATTTTTTCTTGAGAAGATTAGTGAGGGGCCTGGAAATGTGTCCATAATTATGGACAAATTTGTGATAGTAGCCTGTGAGACCCAAGAATCCCCGCAAACTCTTCAAGGTTTTTGGTTGGGGCTAATATTGAATTGATTGAATATTTTTTGGATCAACCCTCACTCTGTCATGACCCACAATGTATCCCAAACACACTACTTATTCCATGCCAAAGGAGCACTTGGATGATTTGACAAATAATTTGTGATCTTGGAGAAATTGTAATATGCGGTCAACATGTTGAAGGTGTTTGTCCCATTTTATGTTGTAGATGAGAATGTCATCGAAAAATACCAGCATAAATTTTTTGAGATATGGTTTCAGAAGGTAGTTCATGAGGATTTGAAATGTGAATGGAGTATTACAGAGACAAAATGGCATGACCAGGAATTCATAATGGCCTTCATGTGATCCGAACTTATGCAGGAATGAAATAAAATATAGAAATACACATAAACATAGAGATGCAGTAGAAATAAGACTTCATTTCATTAATATCACATAGCTGAAATGTGCTTACAGGTAGAATGGAAATAAACTAGCTAGGGTGCTAGTAGCTTATCTCTGAGAAGATATGTGGCAGATACAGGCCTCTAAACTATGTTACAATAAGGATCAAAGGCCTATTTATTATTCAGAAACAATGTAAAACCCTAAACATCCAAAAACCTAACCATAGTTGATGAAACGCCAAACTATGAGCCACGTTGGGGTAAATTAGTACATCAATTTCCTAGGGTCGTAACTTTGGCATACAATCTTCGTGTTACGCACATGATACCTCATTAGAAATATCTATCTAAGGAATACAACTGATGACAAAAAATTTTGAGTCTTTGACTCACATTCATATGGAAAAATATTTCCCAAAATGTCATTTAGGGCCTCAAAATGGCTATGGAAGTTTAGGACCCGAAAAACTGCTAAAAATAGTAAATTATGCTACAATTAAGGGAACTGAAAAAATGAAAGAAAAAATGGTAGGGTTCCAAGTGGAATAGGTAGGTGGCCACCAATATCCACTTGGATCATCATGAGTTTGGAATATTGTCATGTTAATATCAACTTCCTTCATGTGTATTTGGTGACAGCCCGAGTGGAGGTCTAGCTTGGTAAAAAAATTAGAACCATGCAAATCATCAACTACTGGAATAGTAAATTTTCCCTTGATAGTGATCTTATTAATGGCCCTAAAGTCAAGAAATATGCACCATTTTCCATCCTTCTTTAGAACCATGACAATTGGAAATTAATAAGGGTTGGTGTTAGGATGAATAACACTGGCTTCAAGGAGTTCCTTGATGACTTTTTCAATTTCATTCTTTTGTGCAAAATGATATCGATAGGGGTGGAAATTTTGCGGCTGGGCACCCAAGAGAAAAAGGATGTTATGATCATGGTCACCCCTAGAGGGTAGGAGCTCCTCAATTTTTTCAAATACCCGTTGGTGGAAATCTAATACATGTTTCATATCAAGATGAATATGAGGAGGAGTGGATTCAATGGCTTGGATGGAATTAAATTGGGCTACTACCCCATCACGGCCCTTTTTTAAAATATTCTCCATTCGATGTGAGTTGATGATAGTAGGATCACATGTCTGGAGTCCACTTAATGTATGAGTGTGGTCATTCTGCTTAAAGCTCATATATAACTCCTATAAATCATTGTGATAGTGCCTAGTGTGCGGATCCATTCAGTACCAATGACAATGCCGCAACCACCCATTTTGATAGAAAACATGTGGTTTTTGAGGTGATAATCCCCCATCTGAAGCTTAATATTTTCACAGTCTCCTTCACATTTCATGGTCCCCCCATCGGCGATAAGGACTTGGAAATTAGATACTACCCGTACAAAACCATGAAAATATTATGCTACTCTCTTATGGACAAAGTTAGGTGTGTTTCCGCTATAAATCAACACCATTGTTGGTCGATGTTTAATAAAACCTCAGATTTTGAGAGTCTATGGAAAATAAATTTGAACCAAGGCGTGTAGTGATATAACCAGCTCATTTGGCATAGCAGTGAGATCAATGTCTGGGTTTTTTTTGGTTCACTTGCTTCTTCCTCGGGTACTTCAGTGGATGGATCTTCAACAGTTGAGTTGTTTTCAGTAGCATCAATTTAAAAGAATGTTGGTTCATTGCATTTATGTCTTGGGGAGTACTTGTCATCATAGTAGTAGAAAATTCCTTGTTTCCTTCTTTCGGCCATTTCTGTCAGCGAAACATTTTTAACCTTAATTTTTTGGGTGGGGCTCGTAGCCTAGGTGGGATGTACCTTTGCAATGAAATTTGGACGATTGGGTTAGGCATTTAAGGAGACTTATACATCTAATGCCTTGCAGCATGCGTCCAACCAAGTAGTTGGGTGATGTATTTGGACATGGACTTGGATGGCTTCCTTTAGGCCACTGATGAAACATTCCAAGTAAAAGGCATCTCCTATTCCTTCAGTTCTGATGGCTAATTGTTCAAAATATGCAATGTAGTCCCTTACTGTATTTGCTTTCCTGAGCTTAGTGAGATGACCCAAAAAGTGATATTCCTAATCAAAGAGGTCACAAATAACTTTTGAGAATATGTTCCAAGTTGGCCTCCCTAGATAGCATTTCTAATGCCAC
Source organism: Pinus albicaulis (assembly GCA_034641835.2). Lineage (NCBI taxonomy): Eukaryota > Viridiplantae > Streptophyta > Pinopsida > Pinales > Pinaceae > Pinus > Pinus albicaulis. The sequence continues at coordinate 777,982,826 of CM076582.1, forward strand.
TGCCACCATTGCCATCTCTCTTAGTCCAAGTAAAAGGCTCCCACATGTAGTTTATTTTCACCCTCCTAGATATGATTAAGGTCAAAATATCATTCTATTTCGACTACCCATACTTCCGAGTTAGATCCATCAAATTTTTGCATGTCCATATTGGGTGTCTAGTGGCTCGAATATTGGTGACTTCTGTTATCACTCTCCCCAACTTCCTAGGCTGAAATTAGGAGTGAAGAAAGGTAACCACAGACCAACTTTAAGCTAGGAGGCTAGCCCTACCTAACCATAGAGGGCTCTCTATTTGTCACTTTTTTATTATTTCATTTTTAGGTTTGAGTACCATATTTTAGGCTAGATATAGATAAATTTGTTTTAGGATTTGTTTAATGTTTGTTTGCTGGATAAAATTTATAATTAGTGAAAGCTAAAACTAATTTCAAAGAATGTATTGCAAAAAACTGATTAAGGCAAGATAGGAAATCTATTTAAGCACATTTAATTTTTTCATTGGTGTATAGTGGTAGAAATGAGAGACGTATGAATGAGCATTTTACATGAATTCATTCATTAGAAGAAAGACACATTGTAAAAATATTAATAAACAAAGCATTTGAATGATTTCTGCTTATAAATTGAATAAGATTTTACACAAAATATGGAATGGAAATGAATTAAAAAAGAAAAGCACAATGCTTAATAAAATACCACATGAATCTCACAGAATTGCTGCAAACTCCTTTGATTTTCATTAATAGCAGGTCCACTAATAATACACCGAGTTTTCAGAACTCGATTATCCAATAGAAATACTTCGTACAGTGAAGTATATATAGAAAAATAAAATACAACTATTACATTAAAGGCTATCCGACTGATAGCACTTTATTAGCTAACTAACTCTAACTGCATCATGGAAAATAAATTGAATTTGTTCTGTTGTCATTGACTGTAATTGAAAGTTGTTGCTAAAGAATACAATCACGGGCTGCGTTGTCTATATGTTGACTGTTGATCTGTCAAAATTGACTTTTCCATTTTTATCAATTACTCCTGAAACTCACATAACTTTTCCCAGCGCTCTTCATTAGGGATAAATAATTTAATTACCCTGTGGTAAATTTTAGTTTCCTCAGTGTATTAGGCAAAATTTGGTTTCACAACAAAGACATGCTTGATTTCATATTGAATATAAATATCATTTCTTATTTCTCCCAACAGTGCTTTTCTTGTTAATGTGCATTTAATATTTGCAAACGTGGTAGTATCCCTGGAAATTTCCTGAATTCTCTTTCCATATTCATCTTTGGTCATAATTTTATCATTAATTACAAAGACAGAAGGCAACCCTTTCTGTGTTAAATATTCTATCCTACTAAAGAATCTCTGAACTGTAACCTCCAAACTGTGACATTTTTCTTCCAGTTGAAGAATCAAATTTTTCTTTTTCAACACTCTCTTCACTTCTAGGATGGTTTATGTTCTGTCCTCAGTTCCTAATTCATCTAGCTCATACATGTTCTTTGAATTTATGAATCTGATGATACTGTTTGTTGTTGCAGGCTTGTCTCCTAGTTGTTCTTTAATTGTTGTAATAGCCTCATTTTCCTTCTGGATCAACTACTTTTGCTCAAAGATGATTTGTATGCTTGGCCAAATTTCAGTGATGGACTCTGTGATATTTTCCCATATAATTTCTTTCACCTGGCCCAAATTATTACCAATGGAGGACTCCTTTTGTTCTTCCTGCAGTCTTTCAATCAACTTTTTAGCCCTTTGTGTTTCAGTTGCATGGGAGCTATTAGCATTAGTCTTCTGTAATTGCAGTAATTTTACCTGATCCTGCCATTTTTTTATCTCTTCTTCCTGAATATACATGTTCTGAAATGATTTAGTAAGCTTCTCAGCTCCATCTGTAGTGCTTGCTATAGAAGTTTGAGCTATAGGAATAGCTACTAGTGGCACTGCTTCTAAAGGGGCCTTTGATGTCTTCATTATTGCTTCCTTTTCTTTTATCATCTTCTCTAGCTCTGATTCCATTTGTTTTAATTAAGCATTCTACTCCATTATTAACTTGATCATATTTGTCTTTTGACTTTCATTTTCTTCAATATCCTTTGCCAAAGGATCTTTTGTAGCTGGGATTTTCAATTTCTTTCTCAATGCTGCTATATCATCATTTTTCTTCTTGATAATCTCTTCAATAACATTCACATTGGAAGGATCACATCCAATATTCACCACCAGGTCTTCTAGAGTCTTTATTCCTATGAAATTTTTAAATGAAGACACCTTCTCCAATTTGAGTTGTGATTGCACATTTTCTAATGAAACCTGCAATTTTGACAAACTTAAAGTAGTATTAGTGAGAGTTGATGAAATCATCTCACCAGTTTACTTATGAAGCTTCATTTGGTCTATTGGATGAATTTATTTTGTGTCAAAATCAAATGTAGCCTTTTTATAATCTGCCTCTGACTTTGGCTATGAGATTTGTGCTTGAAGGAATGAAAAATTCATTTTTCCCTTTTCAAAATCAAAGGCTGAAAGTAGCCTACTTTGTGAACTAGGATTCTGTTTCCAAAACTGATTATAGGTACTAGTCTTCAATATTTCATTTTTAAACTTCATTTCTTTGAAAGTATCAAAGACAGACTTCTCTTTTTCTTTCTCCCTTGTATAAATTGTGCTAATCTGCATGGCTTTCTGTTGATCTTGAGAAGATGATGCTTTTTTTTCTTTAGAAACTGTGGAAGTAGTAGGAGTAGCAGTAGTACCTTTATCACATGTTTTTTTAGAAGGAGGTGTCTCTTCAGTAATGATAATCACTTCCTTTTCTGACTCTTTCCTGGGATTGACCTTCGAATTTAGCTTTGTCTTCTTCATGTAATGAATCTTGAATTCTTTGCTTGATGAATCAGTCATTGGAAATTACTGGTCTTCTCTAACTCTCTTCCCTACTCTTTCATGTACAATTGGAGTCTGCAATGTTGATGTAGATAATGTTTGCTCCTCTACCTCCTGTAGTGTGTCTTATGTCCATTCAAGTTGATTCATGTACTTTTAAATATTTGGCCTAGGTTTGTGAAAACATGTTGTAGATTTATTTTCCACCCTTACGTTGGAAATGAAACCAACTAGATCATAAGACCATGTAGAGCTTGGGCTAAACTGTATTTCCTTCAACAATTTATCTGCCTCTTCCCCTGCTGCTCTGATATTACAGATAAAAGGACCTATCTGTGTTTTAATTTTAAACTATGATTTCTTCTTAGCATAGGTAAAATGAACTTCATCTGCATTAATCATTTGTCTAATATATTCTATTGCAAAAAACCTCATGGGGAGGACTTTGGGCAGCTTATAAGGGGGAAGTTCACATCCATAAACTTTGATATCTGGATATTTTTGGTAAAGATACCAATCTCATGTCCTAGCTTATTCTGATAGCTGAAATACCTTCATGATTTCCTCACTAATTATTGACTCTGGAGTGTTGTTCAAAAAATTGAATTATGGCTAAAGAAACAATTCCACAAACTCTTTATAAGAATACTCTCTATGTTCCTTCATGACCAATGAATTCTAGAAGATGATTGACTGTTGGTGGCCTTCTTCATCCAATTTCTATAGAGAAAACTTAAATTTGTCTCCACGAGAGTACAATAATAAATAAACTAATACAGAGACATAACTGAAAGCCTCTTCAGTTGTGAATTTCACAAACTAATCATGGATAGCATCTACATTAAACTGACTAAAATTGAAAATGATGGAGGGTTTGGTATCAGTGGAAAATATGGAAAAAAAAAACCCTATGATGGCTTCATCTACCCATTAGTCTGAATTATAACCAAGAAAGTAGGAAATGACTGTGATGATTTTTCTGGTTCTTTCAGGGAATATGGATGCTGGAAATGGAGGGTTTTCCTTAGGTGATGGATCATTTTCAGTCATGAAAATCTCAAGAGTTTGAGCACTCTTTTCAAAAACTAACTTCTGATATATTTCTACCAAGGCTTCTCAGGAAAATGGTGTGGCATCTTTTGTGTTTTGAGCTTGCATCATTTGTTAAATTGTTTGGGCATCAATGGTCACTAAAACATCTCTTGTAGGAGCGATAATAGCTCTCTGGTATGGCATATACAAGGCCTAAGATATCCTGACAAACTCTGGGCAAATATGGGCATGAGAAAAAATGAAATGAGGGAGATTAGAGTCCCATAGCCCTATGTCATGTGATTTATCCAAGTACTTATCTTCTAACCAGCAATAAAGTGTCAAAAATATCAATATCAGACAAGGTTTCATGTATTTTATAATCTTTGTCTTCTAAGGGAATATAGTCAAAATAAATTGAAGGGTACAATAGCAGACTTACTGGTTGCTCAGGTGCTTTATTTTTGGGAGGCATGGTTGACTCTGTGAGAATGGTGGAAAGTAGAAATTTATGTGATTTGAATGGCAGAAAGCAATAATTTTTTGTATGGAAACACAGGATGAGACTTAGGATGAGCTCTACAACTAAAAGAAAACAATAGTTGCAAGGGAAAGCTTCAAATATTGATAAGTTTTGATCTCTGGAATTCTGTCAATATTGTAAATTTGATAACTAGTGCAAATAAAATTGAGAAGACTAGGTAAAAGTTTAAACAGGCATGCAATGGTGAATTTATGGGAAATTTATCTTGTTTTCTGTTTGAAAATGAGCTCGGGTACATTGCCTAATGGTTATCCTTTGAATTAATTGGAAAATGGTCAAGAAAATGTGGGAATTAAACCAATTGGATAGGCCAGTCCGCGTTGGCATGACATGATAGGTGGGAGAAATGATGGTTTTGATATCAGCAGTAAGCGGGATTTCAGAGGGGTGTTGGAGTGGGAAGTGGTTTTGTGTGGGGGGGATGCGATATCACATGAGCCTGACACGTAGCAGCGGAATCACTATACAATACCACTTTTTTCGAAACCCCCCCCCCCCCCCCCCCCGACATTAAGTCTGGGAAGATGAGGGGCGACCGAAGTCTGACACGGGCCATTAGATGAAACGGTGATGTGATGGATGATCGACGAAGTGGCGGAATTTTAACGTATGGTGGGGGTGATTGATTGGTGGGGTAGGGGTATGACAGAATCGATACGATATGGATGGTAGACAAATAAATGAGTGAAATGTGTCATTATTGTGATGGATGATAATGATAGTGGATAATGATGGCAGCAAATATAACTCATAAGGTTTTGTAATATTCCCAAATGGGGAAGCAGCAATATATGAACACAATAATGGAAAGAGCAGTGAATAAATCAACACACCATGATATGAGACAAATGTACAGCCATCTTATTAAACATATCAGCAAAAAATATGCACAATATCTTGATGATCTAGTCACTCAAGCAATACAAAACAAGCCTCCTCTAAGCAAATATGTCACTACATGTAAAAATAGATGCCATACAAGTGCCATAAGCCATGACAGTTCAGTTTTAGGGCATAAAATGCTACGGAAATGATATAAAAATGTATATCTATTGTTATATAGCTCAAAAGGTGTTGGGGCTAGAGATCTATGCTCCCAAACACATTCCCAAGACAACCCAGGAAGGGTTTCCTGAAATATACAAAAATGCAGAAATACAAATATGGCCCTAGGGCTGAATAATCTCTACAACTGGATAGACGATAGGAGGTTTTTGACCTGATCTATAAATGTATGAAAACTCCCCCTATTTATTCTCCAAATAATATGTTGATCCCCTTATTAAATATCTATCTTTCCCAACTAGGGCTCCAAAACCTACACTGCAACTACTCCCAGAAATAACGTAGTTCCTTCAGAAAAATTCATTGTAAATAATAGCAGCACCTTAGCCTAATGTTGTATGATGAAATAAAGCTCAAGGTTTCTCCTTTTTGGTCTCTCAATGGAAGGAAACCTTCCTCCAACTGAAATCAAGCAAAGAAGTGACCCAAATCAACTCTCCATTGTTGCACCCTGAAACACAACACAATACTCTGTAGAAACTGCACTGTACAAAAAATAAGTAGCTTGGCCTGATGCCAGATAGTGTATAAGGTAGTGAAATACTCTCCCAAGAGGCTACCTCAAGGTAAGAGGTGGGATTCCCGCTCGGGAACACCTTGTGCTAAACATCACTGCAATCTTAGCTAAACAGCTAAAGAGAGCAACAAAGTCTAAATAGACATATCAAAATAATAATCAAAACATAACCTCATATGGCTGCCATCCTCTTCCTTATATAATTTATGAGCTTCCTCACTCGTGGCCCCACTAAATTAGGTCACTACATTCATGCAATCAATCTCCCTCCAAAACTGCGATGTCCCACCATGAATGTCACTCCTCCATAACAGCATTGTTTGATTTGGTCAAAGTTGACCCAGTCTTCATGCTCCAGCCCCTTTTCACACCTAAGGGTCTTCAATCCATATTTTATATGACCTCCATTCACACTAGGAGTGTCTTTTATTCCTACTAAGGATATTTATGGGTCTCCATGCCCTCTTATTCCTCTATCTAAGAGAAAAATCAAAATTTATTATTCCAAGTAGCTATGTGCTAATTTAGGAATATTACAGTCCACCCCTCCCAAATGTTTCTTGTCCTCGAAAAACTGTAAGGATAGAACTAAAGAGCCTCTCCTCTTCCTCCTATAGCACCCTCATATGATAAGTTCCTCCAATGAACAAGATGTTGTCTCATCAATAAGTCTCCAAGTTGCTCCTCCCAAATGTATAAGTATGCCTTTGTTAAAAAATCCAAATGGCTCTCATCATGAACAAGTGGAATATCCATGGAAGCAATTATATGTGGTCTATAGGCCTTCTTGAGGCATGTAAATTGAAGTATATTGGGAACTATCATTCCCATGTGAAGCCTCCATCCCAAAGCTATCATCCACCAGAAGTGAGTCACCTTCCAACATGGCAACTCATGAAAGATCTCCTCCACCTTAGGCTCCTGCAAAGAAGGTGGGTTGTATTGTTGAACTTGATAGACCAAATGGCCTACCCCACATTGTCTCTCTCTCCACTTATGGAAAGTGTATAGTTTCTGCCGATATTGGGCTGCAATAATGTTGCCCTCAAGATACAAAAGGACAACTAGATCTCCAAAGACCCCTCCTCTAGTTTCATGAGCCCAAACCATCCCATACAAAGTGAATGGTACATCATCACCATGTGGTATCCAAATCAGATGAATTATTAGATATAATTATATACATTCACCATTAGATATTATTATATACATTCACCATTATGTATATAATGTATAATAATATCTTCATTATATAATGTATAATTATATGTATTATGGTGAATGTATATAATATTATACATAATATTATACATTCACCATTATATACATAACTAGTTATTATATATTATTATATACATTCACCATTAGTATTTATGAATTATTGAAATTCTAGGAATTATTCACCATTCCTCCCAACACTTCTTATCCTTCAAGATCTTCTATCAAAAATGCTATGTTTCCTCTTAAAGCCACAATCTTGTAAGGTCCTTTCCACAGATTGTCAAATTTCCCATGCTTTCCCTTTTCTTCATTATAGCATCCCATCTCAAAACAATATCTCTAATTTTGAAGTCATCAACCTTTGTCTTTCTGTCAAAAATATTTTTAATTATGTCATGCAGCTTTGAAGTATTGCTGAAAACTTCATCTCTTGACTGTTGTAAGTGTATCATTTGATTTATCCTTCTTTGAATGTCATTAGGCTCACTATCAACCTCCTGCAAAATCTTCATTACTGGAACAACCAAAGAAGTAGGGAAAACAGTATCAATTCCATAAACAAGCTGAAATGGAGACATGTTAATTGATCTTTGTGTGCTCACTCTATCATCCCACAGAGAAATTGTAAATTTCTTGTGCCAATTCCTTTTGTTTTCCTGCAACATATTCTTGATAATATTCACCAAGGATTTATTATATGATTCTGCAGGCCCATTTCCTTGAGGATAATATGCAGTAGAATGACCAATTCTAATGTGATATTTATCATAGAAATCAATCATTTTATTGGATTTGAAAGCCGCTTCATTATCAGTTATAATCTTGTATGGAAAACCAAATCTTGACAAAATATTATTTTCAAGAAACTGAATGAAAACTGAATCAGTTGCTTGCATAGTGGGAATAGCCTCAATCCATTTGGTAAAATAATTTGTAGCAGTGAGAATCCATTTGTGTTAAGCTGAATATTAAGATGAATTTCACCAATAAAATCAAGTCCCTATCGTTGAAATGGTGCTTGGAATTCAATTGGTTTAAGAGGCAAGGGTAAAATTTTCTTTTTTCCTTGAAAAAACTGACATTCATGACAGCTATTAACTGTTTTATAAACATTAGAAAACAATGTGGGCCAATAGAAAAATGCTCTCAAAATCTTGTTTGTTGTGGTTTTCCAATAAAGATGACCTCCATACTCACCCTTATGGAAATATGTCATAACTTTCTCAACTCCACCTTCAACTAAACAATTCAGCAATATCCCTCGAGGATCTTTCCAATATAATACACCATTCAGAATGAAATATTTAAATGCTCTTAACTTCAGTGATCTTGCTTTACTGCTTGACATGATAGGAGGAGGATTCAAGTGTTCCATAATATATGCAATATCAGCATACCAAGGAGATAAAGAAAATATCTCAGCTATCTCAGGTAATGTTTCAGCAGTTTGTTCATCAGACATTGCAGCAATGAAGTTTATGTCTAAGGCATGAAGATTAGAAAATGCCATTAGCTTTTCTAGGCCTTGTCCTTTAATTAATTTTGTGGGCTTAATTTCCAAATCATACTCTAGCAAGGTTGCATTCCATTTTCCTCTATGACCTTCTGAATCATTTTGTGTAAGTACTTCTTTAACAACAACATTTGGCACATAAGAAATGACATGAGAATGTAAAATGTACACTCTGAAATCTTTCAGTGCTTTGACTAAAGCTAAAGCCTATTTTTCAATGATATTATATTTTAAATCAACATCTCTTATTGTTCTACGAAAGAAAGAAATAGGTTGTTATGTATTCTGTTTTTTCTTCTGCATTGAAACAGTTGCAAGTGTATGCTCTGAAGAAAATGAAAAAATAATAAAATCAAGTGTGCAGTTTGGACTAATAAGAATAGGAGCATGAAATAGAGCTAACTTGACTTGATTAAATGACTTATTTTCTTCTTTAGACCATTTTACTTCAGTATCTTTCTTCAACATATCAGTAATTTGCCTTGAATGTTCAGCAAGATTGGGAACAAATATTCTCAAAAAATTGATTTTACCATTGAAAGATGAATCTCATTTTTACTCCTTAGGTAATCTAAATTCTGGATTGCTTCAATCCTTTAAGGAACTACTCTTATGCCATCTTTAGATATAATATTCCCTAGCAATTTACCTTCTTCCATAGCAAAGAGACTCTTCTTTGGATTTAACGAAATTCCAAAATTTCTGCACTTTTCAAAGACCGTTTTTAGATGTTGTAAATGTTGTTCATCTTTTTTTGAGAAAATAGTGATATCATCAAGGTAAATAACTAAAAACAGATCCTTTTCATTGGAAAAATCAATGTCCACTATTCTTTGTAAAGTTTGCAAAAGTCATTTTGGCATACATGAAAGTACCCCAAGGTGTAGTAAAAGTTGTCTTTTCTTGATCATATGTAAGCTCTCATTATGGGATGTTTGGCTTGGCACTCTCCTTTAAATTTCTTGATAACTAACTCGGAGTCGCCATATACAGAAATTTTCTTTGCACCAAGATTTCTCAAAAAATTTAGACGAACAATTAAGGCTTCATATTCAGCTTCATTATTTGTGTAGTCAAATGCTAGTTTTTAGGAAGACAATCTAACATTTGGAGGGATATCCAATGATTGATTGACAGGGTTGTGAATCCAAATTCCAATATTAGCACCTTCTTTACCCATGGCTCCATCAAAATCCATAGTCCAAAGGCTATTTTCTTCATCTGGAAGGTGTAAATCAGATGGCTGATTTTTAATCACTGTTTGAGATACCTCTGTTGTATTCAAAATCTCTGTTTTTTCTACTATTTTCTTAGTTTATTCTTGAGAATATGTCTTCATTTCCAAAAAATTTGGCACTAATTTAAAAAATTCTGTTTCAACCAATTCTAAAATAGAATCTGAATTTTTTGAATTTTATGATTTTTCTTCAATCAAAAAGCCTGAAGATGTTGAGCATTATTCATTAAATAAAATAAAATACTCTGAATCTGTATGTACAGCATGAATGGGATGATTTTTAGGCCTTTCTCTTTTACTGATCATATACTTCATCTTACTTTCTCTGTAAAGTTTTCTGAATTGTCCAAAAACAGGAATTGTTGCATATGAAAAGTCAAGTTGCAGAGTTCCTCTAAGATTTTTTCACCATGATCTAGAAAGTAGCATTCCATACCTAGGCCACAACAACATCCATAAGGACATTCTTTGTGTTGGCATGTGTTGTCCTTGATGGAAACCTACTTGATGAAGTTGTCCTTGATGGAAACTGATTTGATGTGTTGTCCTTGATGGCAACCTACTTGATGAAGCAAGATTGTTGGCAATATGATGCAATGTGTTGTCCTCGATATGGAAACCTACTAGATGAGGTTGTTCTTGATGGAAACTGACTTGATGATTTGTCTTTGGATGGAAACCTACTTGATGAATGATGGCAACCTACTTGATGAAGTTGTTCTTGATAGAAACCTGCTTGATGAGTTGCCTATGATAAGCAACCTATGTGTTAAATATGTAAGGATGATGTATCTACATATCAGCTCAGAAATAACAGAGAAATAAATTCTAGTAAGTGCCAGAGAAATGATAAATAAGACATGTCACAAAGCATACGCGGGTTTGTTAAGGAGAAGTAGCGTATGCACGCGGAAAAATACGTGCCAAGTCGCGTATGCCAATTTGCGCTCCAAATTTAGGAAACTAGGGGACATTACCATGGTATTGACCCATTGTATTGAGAATTGGAATAATTATTTGATCTCGTCCAGGAATACCATTAGTAGTTGAGTGGTTTTGACTCATGGTATTGACAAAGGCTAAATCTATTTAAGGAGAAGAAAATCATAGTGCAAGTGTGTGCAAGTCTGGGTATGGAATGAATACTTCACTCTGAAGTATATCTGCATGGAATGAATTGATTGATCTGAATTACTAATGCACCTATGAAGAAAATGATGAAGAGGGATCTCTAGATCTGAAATGTATATGTATTTTCTAGATCTATTTATGGAATGTTTAGATCTGAGATGAGGAAAAATACTTTCTGAAGTAAAGGATGAAATCTGAGTTGTTTATATGATCTGAAGAGCTGCACAGTCCTGAAAAATTACAGATCTATACGCAGGTTTGCTTCATTAAAAGCACGTGTATACGCGGGTCTACTTAAGGAAAAGCGCATATGGGCAGTTAGGGTTTTCTGAAGAATGCACAGAAGTATACGCGGGTTGGTGTACATGAAAGCGCGTACATACGCAGGTTCAGTAAAGTAAAAGCGCGTATGGAATCTAGGGTTTGTTGAAGTAAGTAGAATGAACTATCTGATCTGTTTTGTTGTTTTACTACTATCTGTCAATGATGTATTCATACAGAACTGGGTTGTTTGAATAATGAATATGTTGTTGATTGAAGATCAAGTTGTTGGTTGATTGATTGATGATTCAATGAATGAATTTATGGGGTTATAAGTTTCAGTTTGATATATGATGAGCTTAAATATGTGGAGTGGGTCCAGTCTGAAAATATGATGAAAAGTGGTTTTCTCCCGAATTGGGTTTCCACCTTAAATCCTGGTGTTCATGTGTGTTTCTTATGCGTGATGGTTTATTCTGTTATTACTGCACATGCTTACTGCTAACTAAACATCTGATGAATGAATGATGCAAAGATCTAAGTAAAGAATTAAATGCATAATAAGATCTCTGGTAATACGCAAGTTTCATTAAGGATATACGTGTGTATACGTGACTTGGGTTCATTAAAGTAGCGTATGTGTTTTAAAGAAAGAAAAAGTAAAAAGTTTTCAGTCTGCACTAAATACTGATTCACCCCCCCTCTCAGTATTTTTCCCAACAATTGGTATCAGAGCAAGTTCTTCTGCAGAAGCTTGATCGCTTGAAGGAGATCCGTCACAATGGGAAGTCAGGAAGGAGTACTTTCTCTAAGGCCACCTTTATTCAATGGAAGTAATCTGTTATTCTGGAAGATACGAACAAAAGCATATTTGCAAAGTCTTGGTGCAGAAGTATGGGCAATCGTGGAAGAAGGTTATCGGTATCCGGAAATTATTCCCACTGATGCAGCAGAAAGGAAGAAATATGAAATCAATGCCAAAGCAGTCAATGTTTTATTAGGAAGCCTGTATGAATCAGAATTTGTTAAAGTGATGTAGCTAAATTCAGCAAAAGAAATATGGGACAAAATCATTCTAAGCTATGAAGGAGATACAAAGGTAAAAAGTGCCAAACTCCAAACTCTCAGAATTGAATATGAAAATTTAAGGATGCATAGTGATGAGAGTATTGCCAGTTTATTTTTACGTCTAGATGATGTTGTAAATCGTATGAGAAGTTTGGGTGAAACCATAACCGATACTACTCTGGTTGAAAAAGTCTTAAGATCTTTGACTTCAAAATTTGAGTCAAAAGTATCTGCTATTGAAGAAAGGCAAGATCTGAAAACTCTTACTATTGTTCAACTACATGGTATTCTAACTGCTTTTGAAATGAGAAAAGAAGGTCCCTCTCAAATCAAAGAAGTTGCCTTTAAGGCATGTGCAAAAGGAAAAGAAAAGGAAGTTGTCAAGGAATCAAGTTACATATCGGAAGAAGAAGAAGCAAATTTTGTGAGAAGACTCCAACCAGGTACTGGAAGATTCAAAGGTAAGCTTCCCTTCAAGTGTTTTAATTGTGGAAGAGTTGGTCATTATGCTGCTAAATGTCCTTATGAAGAAAATCATGATAAAGGGAAACAATTTGAAAAGGCAAAGAGCTATTATACAAATGAAGATAATGATGAAATGTCAAATGAGGATGAAGAAGATCCTGACCAAGATCTGCTAGTGCTCATGGCAAGGAAGCAAAAGAAGAAGGCTACTCAAAGAAAGGAGATATCTCAGAAAACATGTGAAGTAGAAAATGAAGAAGATGAAAAAGGTACTAATCTTTGTGATTCACTTCCTTATGCAAGCAATGGTGAAGATAGTGAAAATGATAGTGAAAGTAATAGTATGGGTCTAGAAGCAAATCTCAAGATTAATGATGAAGATCAATTTAAAAAGAAGGAATCTATCTACAAAGATATGATGGAAATGTATCAAAGACGGATAGAAATGTATCAAAAACTGCAGGATAAAGTAACCAATCGAAGTGAAAGACTTGAAGCAGAAATCATCTCTCTCAAAGAAGATCTGGAAAAATCAAATAAGAAGAATGAAGAACTTTTACAAACTTTTGAAGAACAAGAAAATGAGTTAAAGGAAGAGATTTTAAAATTGAATTATCAAGTAGAAGAAGGAAGAAGGAAAGAAGAAAGCATGAAGAAGCAATGCCAAAGTTTGGAGGTTGAGGTAAATATTTTGAAAGGTAAATTAGAAGAAAAAGATAAACTCTTGAGGTTTCAAGATAGTACTAAGATTCTGGACAATATTCTTAGTAGTCAAAGGTCTCCTTCTGTTAAATTTGGTCTTGGTTTTCATGAAAATGTTAAAGGAGAATCTAGTTCACAAGGAAGTGCTAAAGATTCAAAGGATATCAATGCAAAACCTGAAGTGTTGGAAGAAACAAAAGGTCAACCGACAATCATGAACTCTCAAAAGAAATCATTCCCTCCTAACTATAGAAGCATCAATAATGTTGAATGCTTTAAATGTCATAATTATGGGCATGTTGCAGCCAATTGCAGAAGCATATCATTTCAGTCACAAACAAACAGATTCTACTCAGAAAGATACTCAGGTTTCTTTAAGGGATATTGTTTTTCATGCAGCAAGTATGGTCATAAAGCAGTTGATTGCAATAGAAGAAAGAATAGAAAAAATCATTATGATCCTCATGCTTACTTTTCTGGTCATGCAGGATGTTATGCTTGTAACAAGTATGGACATGTAGAAAAGGAATGCAGGATGAATAGATCTGAGAAATTGGACAATTTCCAACATACAATAAGAAATTTCAAGCAAAGCTGGAAAAAGAAGGAGGACTGGTCAGAAACGTAGGGAATATTGACCCTACTGCAGTCATTCGCTTCTGAAGCTTACTTCTTGTAATGGCTACAGAGTGATGTGAGATACATTATAGGGATTAATAATGTATCATCACAGGGGGAGCAATGTATGATGATTCCCATGGTTGGTTTGGTAATTCTAGTTCAGCATTCTTCAGCACAGCTTCAGTGTTGTTTGGTATCTCTGGTGGTGTTCCAGTTATCATAATTCTGTTTCATTCTCTGATATTACTGATGAAGATGCCTTGATGATTTGTTGTTGAAAGTGTTCAGGATGCACAAACAAAGGGGGAGCTTTGGTCATATGGAAAGGATGCATTGAATGCACAGTTTCAGGGAAGCATTAGCCTTGCTGAGTATAATGCATAGTTTGCATTATGATGATTCTGAAATATGATCTCTCTCTTGAGGTATTTTGGATATTGGTTATAAAATTCATATTTGTAATGTGATGAAAAGGTCATGCTGAGACCTATGATGTAAAATTGTAATTTTCAGTCATGTAAGGACTTGTTCAAATTTGTAAACCCACTTGGTTGGGTAGTTGAGTCAAAATGTGTAATCCCACTTGGTTGGGTACTTTTTTCACATATGTAAATCCACTTGGATGGATCTTTGATGTAAGTATGAGTCCTTGGTGATAGGAAAGGTCATAGAATCATGCATTGCATTGAAAAATATGTTTTGAAGATTCAACATGAACTCAGGGGGAGCATGGTAACTTCAGTGTACATCAGTTCTACAGAGCTCTTCTTTCTACATGTGGAGAAAAACATTGTCTTGGCTTTGATCCACCCTTTGCCCTGGATGTCAAAGGGGGAGAGTAACATGGTGTTTGAATAGGGGGAGAATATCATGGTGTTTGCATAATGGTTATAATCAATGTATCTATCTGTTGTGGTGATCAAACACCATCATGGTTGCCATCAAGTCCAAAGGGGGAGATTTTTGGCATGTGTTGTCCTTGATGGCAACCCACTTGATGAAGTTTTCCTTGATGGAAAATGATTTTATGTGTTGTCCTTGATGGCAACCTACTTGATGAAGCAAGATTGTTGGCAATATGATACAATGTGTTGTCCTCGATATGGCAACCTACTAGATGAAGTTGTTCTTGATGGAAACTGACTTGATGAGTTGTCTTTGGATGGCAACCTACTTGATGAGAAGTTGTCCTTGATAGAAACTGCTTGATGAGTTTATAAGTGTATTAAGCAACCTATGTAATAAAATATACTGAGATGATGTATCTACAGATCAGCTCGAAATACTTAGAGAAATAAATTCTAGTAAGTGCCCGGAGAAATGATAAATAAGACGTGTCACAAGGCATACGCGGGTTTGTTAAGGATAAGTCGCATATGTACGAAGAAATGTACGTGACAAGTAGCGTATGCCCATTTGTGCTCTAAATTTAGGAAACTAGGGGACATTACCATGGTATTGACCCAAAGTATTGAGCGCTTGATTATATATTTGATCCTGTCTAGGAATACCATTAGAAGTTGTGTGGTTTTGGCTCATGGTATTGACAAGGGCTAAATCTATATAAGGAGAAGAAGATCATAGTGCAAGTGTGTGCATAAGTTTGGGTTTTAATGAATACTTCACTTTGAAGTATATTTGCATGGAAGGGTAACAATTTATTGATATGAATTAATAATGCACCTATGAAGAAAATGATGAAAAGGGATCTCTAGATCTGAAATGTATATATATTTTCTAGATCTGTTTATGGAATGTTTAGATGCGAGATGAGGCGAACATCTTTACGAGTAAAGGATGAAATACGAGTTGTTTATCGATACGAAGAGCTACACGGTCTGAAAAATTATAGATCTATCATGAGTTCGCTTCATTAAGCACGTTTGGACGCGGATACGCAGAAGCGTAAAGCGCGTATGGGCGATTAGGGTTTTTGAAGAATTCAAAAGTATACGCGGGTTGGTGTACATGAAAGCGCGTACATATGCAGGTTCAGTAAAGTAAAAGCACGTATGGAATCTAGGGTTTGCTGAAGTAAGTAGAATGAACTATCTGATCTGTTTTGTTGTTTTATTGCTATCTATCAATGATGTATTCATACAGAACTGGGTTGTTTGAATAATGAATATGTTCCTGATTGAAGATCAAGTTGTTGGTTGATTTATTGATTATTCAATGAATGAATTGATGGGGTTATAAGTTTCATTTTGATATATGATGAGCTTAAATATGTGGAGTGGGTCCAGTCTGAAAATATGATGAAAAGTGGTTTTCTCCCGAATTGGGTTTCCACCTTAAATCCTGGTGTTCATGTGTGTTGCTTATGTGTAATGGTTTATTCTGTTATTATTGCAAATGCTTACTGCTAACTAAACATCTGATGAATGAATGATGCAAAGATCTAAGTAAAGAATTAAATTCATAATAAGATCTCTAGTAATACGCAAGTTTCATTAAGGATATACGCGTGTATATGCGACTTGGGTTCATTAAAGTAGCGTATGGTTTTAAAGAAAGAAAAAGTAAAAATTTTTCAGTCTGCACTAAATACTGATTCACCCCCCCTCTCAGTATTTTTCCCAACACTTTGCTAGAATTTGTTCCAATGAAACCACTAAATCTTTGATAAGACCAAGACATTTCACCCTCCCTGAATCAAATGAGTAGAGGTCATAATAAGGCCTTGTGATGTCAAGTCCTAACTTGTCCATAATGGCTTTAGGAATGAGGTTAGGAGATTCTACAGAATCAATGATTTCATTTTGAAGAATAAGATCATGGATCTCAAGACTCAAATATAAGGGAGGAACTTCACTATATTTTGATTTTCCATCAACAGCAGGACCAAAAATAATTTCAGGATGATCATCACTCAAGTTAACCATATCAGATGTTTGATCAACTCTAAGAAACTTATTAACTTGAAATTTGTATTGATCATTCTTCATTATCTCAGTTAGAGGAATAGAAACTTTTGGTTTAGCAATTTCATTTTCAAGAGAAAAATTAGCAGTGTGTTTTTCTACCTCTTTTAGTGATGTGTCCTTCTTTGCAGGAAGTTCTTTGGATGAAGAATATTTATTTTTCCCTCCTTGAACTTATTTATCTTTTCTTTAATTTCTAGTGGATGCTTCATTATCTTTAGGAGAAGTAGAAGTAGCAGGTGCTTTTTATTTTCCTCTATTTACTGCAACAGCTTCTTTTTGCTGAGTATTAGTTTGAGAGCTTTATTTCTTTTGATGGGAAACTATAGGGACATTTATGCCCCTCAAACCATACTGTCTTTGAACTTGTGTGAGGGAATTTTGATAACCTCACTGATAATATTCAATACACATTAAATCTTCATTTGACATGGAAAATTGTTGGTCTTCTGATACACAATTTTTTGCAAAATATTGATCTTCTTCAGTGAGGAAAAAAGGTTGATGATTTTCCTCAAATAAATGGTTGTTTCCATAAATTTCTTCTTCATCATCTTCATCAGGGCCTTCAGTATAATTCTGTTGGAAAGGTGTTCTAACTTGTTATTGACTTTTTGGATCCTGACCCCTCTATTCCCTTTGCTTGATTTTGTATTAGGGTTGCTAATTTTGACCCCTAAAATTGGGATTTCTGATAGAATGTTCAAGTTGTCTGTCAACGCTAGACATTTTATCCATCATTTTTTCCATGGCTTTAATCAAAGTATCAATTTTTCCTTCTAATTATGTAGATGTTTCTTCTTTAAATGTGACTCTTTTCTCTATTTTGACCTTGGAATTTTTAATAATCAGATTGGCCTCTACACTCACTGCATTTCTTTTCATTTCCTCCAAAGTTGATGGGTTTCTCTCCCTCAATTTGTATGTCATATGAGGGTCAAAAACATCAGGGTAATGGAGTAAAGAAATACCTAGGGGAGGCTTGATATTATCAAGAATTGAATGATATATCTTATTAAATCTAGTTGTGAATTCTTGGACAGATTCATTTATATTCCTTTTTAGTGCTTTATATTCAGCTAGGATTTTCAATGGATTTTTCTTCTCTTCCCATTTTTCCATGAATCAATCAATTAGTTTTTGTGATGTACCAATTGTACCAGCTCCAAGAGAGCGAAACCATTTCTTTACTTCTTCAGAAAAACTTTGATCAATAATATGCAACTTAGCATCCTCATTCTCTACTTCTTCAAGATCTATAAAATCAGTTACTTTAGCCACTTGTTGATAGGCTCTAATTTCTAATGTTCCATCAAATAAAGGCAGCCTCTGACCATAATTTTGAGGTAAAGCAGTAAGTTGACCTGGTAGAATCAATGGAGCAAATCTGGCCATGATTAATAGTGCAGGTGGTGGAGGTGTGAATTATGGTTTGGGTTGAATAAAAGTTTGCAAAGGTAAGGATGGGATGAAAGGAGGAACAGATGATGTAGTTGTATGATATGGTGAGGAAAAATAAGTACAAATCTTGTTGCTGATATTGAAAATAGGCTTTTTCAGAGGTTTCTTGGAATTTATCAACTAACCCTTTAAGTTTATGGAAATTAGACCAAAATTCAGTATCAGTTTCAGACTCAAAATTTTCAGAAAATGATGAAAAGGACTTAAAATCAAAAGGGTCAAAATTAGCTTCTGAGATAAAGTTTTAGACTCGTTTCTAATTAAATATTTTTCAGGTGACAGAGAAAAATCCAAAACTTCTGAGACAAACCTCGTAGGCAGGGAATTTGATATAATTACTGGAGGGAAAACTCTTCCTGACTGTTAAGACTTAGTCTTTTGTTTTCTCATAATAATTTCAGGATTATATACTAGGGGTGATGGATTAGGGTCATGATTTGACCTGGTATATCTTTTAGGAGCCAATTTAAGATCAAAATTATATATTTTTGGCTCAGGTTTTGACTTCAACCTGTTCAGAAAATATTTCCCAGGGAATATTTAACAATCATTCCCCAGCAACGGTGCCAGAAATGTTATCACTCTCCCCAAATTCCTAGGTTGAAAGTAAGAGTGAAGAAAGGTAAACACAAACTAACTTTTAGCTAGGCTGCTAGCCCTACCTAACCAGAGAGGGCTCTCTCTGTGTCACTTTTTAATTATTTCAATTTTAGGGCTGAGTACCAGATTTTGTTAAAAAGTGTAACTAGGTCGGTCTTCATGTTAACTATGTAAATATGTAATTATGGAAAAAGTAAAAATAAAATACATTATTGATGTATTTTCTTCATGGGTTTCATGAGCATAATTTATTAAGTATATGGACTTCTTCTTGATGTCCATTAGGTTTGAGTTAAGTGTAAAATATAGATTTTTTATATGCTCCAAGACCTTGCGGAAGAAGCCTACAACAGCCCTCAATGCAACGATGAAGAACAAGTGGAGAAAGACCTCTCTAACGATGGAATAAATATTATCTCGTCGGCCTAATTAAACAGCTGCATGGTTGGCTTGCTTGAAGGAATGTGCAATATATATAGATAAGTGTATGCAGTCACTATGGAGTAGAAGGCATCGCATATCTCTAAAATAACAGTACGTACAAAGGGAGAATACATTGCAGATAAGAAAGAAGGTAATGCTGCATTGCGGACACATGGAAAATATATGAGTGCAGTTGGAAGCATGGATTAGATAGTTGGAACCGTGAATTAGACAGTTGGAAATGCGAATCAATATCAGGAGTAAGAAGTGCGGACATCCCTAATATCACAGTCCAAATTAAAATGTGAGAATACAGTGCGGACAAGTGAAGAATTTTGTGTACAATACTGAATCTAATACAGGAAGTCTGTGGACTTAATCTAAAAATATTTTCGGACCTAATCTCAGAAAAATTGTGGACATCTAAAACAAGAAATTACAGGTTCAAAGATAAGCATATACCTACAGATAAAAGTAAAACTATAGTGTGAATATTAGAAGGTTACATTTTGGATTCAAGGTAGTATGTAATTAAGGTTGAACAGTATATCCGTGCGGACATAGGAGCAGTATATCTAGGTGTGGATATCTCTAAGAAAGCAATGTGGTCAAAAGCTAACAAACACTTTTGATAAGTACCTAGTGTGGATTTAAAAGGAAGTAACATATGAGATGCTAAAGCATATATATGCGGATCTGAAACAATAGAGAAGGAAGATAATTATGAAGAATATAGGAGGTACAGGTTATGGTTTTTTGAAGCTAAATTTTGGAGAAGTGCAAGAAGAGTACAGGCTGTTGTTGATATGAAGAAAGCACTTGTTGAAGTCGAGACAGTCATCATAAGAGGCAGAAATAGTGAAGAAGGTAAATCTTTGGTTTTCCTTCCTATAGTTCTATCAATTCAAATACAAGCATATACAAGGTGAAGATCAAGGTCTTGGAATCATATCTAGATCAAGGGTTTGAGTCTCGGTCATGGTACTTGTCATTTGAAGATCTATAAGAAGAATTCTTTGTGGGTTTTCTTCTCCAAGAAGGAGAGGTTTTTCCCTGGCTCTAGGAGGCTAACTTTTGTGTCTTGTGCATTTTTATAATTGACTTGATGAAATAATAACTAAGAGAAGACATAAGCAACACAAGCAAGCTCACAAGTAATTATCAAGAAGATAATTTGTATTAACCTACAGCCCTCCAAATTCTCAACATGGTATCAGAGCTAAGGTGATAGAAAGGGCATAGAGACACTCAAGGATCAAATTTCATGGATGGAATCAAAGAAAGGATTTTCTTAGAAGAAAGGTCAGACTTCCACAGTGAAAGAAATAAGATGGCATTATAGAACCATATTAAATATGCCAATAGATCATTTAAGTATTTCCATCAAAATATTCAAGGAAAGTTACCTATCATCCCTGATATTTCAAGGAAGCAATAGAATATCATCATCAATCACAATTCAAAGGAAGCTTCAACCATCTTCAAAGTAAACAAGTTGGTAGAAGAATAAAAGCATCTATCAAGTTAGTATATCTAAGACTTTATATGAATCTATTAAAATGTCTCCTTTGAAAAGAAAGAAACAAATTGTTTGGGGTTTCAAACTTTCCATAGAAGACAAGGAAAATGATATCATGCCAAATTCATGAAGGGAGATATAAGAGTCCAAAGGATTCTTATAGAATCCATAAAATACTTTATCATCTCCGACGTAAAAAATATAAAATCATCAAAAGGATTATATAAGAAATTAGTGGAGCTATTCTTTGTGAGTACTGCAGGAGAATCAATCTCTATGATCAACTTAAGGAACTAGGAGAAGACTACAGTGGTGCTAAAAGCTCTATGAGAAGGATGGGGAAAATTTCACTTCACAATTATACGGGAAGATAGAAGTCATACCATTCCACGATTTAGGGTCTCTATGTAAATAGAGGAAACAATATTGAATGCCAAAGCTATTAAAGGATCAAGTGAAGGAATCAAGCCTTTTCAACCATGTCCAGGAAGAAATGAATATTCGGTAAGTTTTGGTCCTCAAAATAAAATAATAAATGTGGAGGAAGCACGATGCCTTGGATTTGATGAACTTGGGCATTAAAATAGAAATTTTCCTTAATCTGAAAAAGGACAAGAGAAATAGAAAAAAAGCCCATGTCTCTGAAATGAGGAAAGAGCCTGATAAGAAAGAAGAAGCAAGGGATCTCCATTACTATTAAGATCATATTCTTCTTTAAGTGATTTATGTTGGTTATATGATAGGAAGCAGTGTGGCATCCTGATGAAAGCATGGTAGGAGCTCCTGGTGAATCAGCTCCGAGAAAACCTCTCTGATAACATTACTAATGGAAAGCAGTCATCAAGAGCAAGGGTCATCATGGAAACATATTTCTGGGATATTGATGGAGCATGCTAAGATAATTAAGCTCGTCATTCTTGAAAAATTGCTACATGATGACTCAAGGGAAAAAGGGTATGAGGTATGTATATATTTATATGCTAACATTGGATGTTGTGAAGTCATATGGTTGCAGATAATGAACTTATGTATTTAGAAGTATGATATATGGAGGAGTATCTCTAAGTTCCTGGGAATGGATAATGTGGAGAAAGGAAGAGATCATGAAATGCAACCATGTCAAGAGGCAGTTATCATCCAGAAGCCCAGAAGATGTGACTTGGAGATCTCCTGGGAAGATAGGTAGATTCTGAAAAAAATATGGTAAATAAGAAGACCCTTGACAAAACATATCATTAGGAGATGTGTCAATCTGTATGAAGGATGTCGATGCCTACAGGAAGATGTCATGGTGAAATATCATCACTAAGGTAACTTTTGTTCTAAAATTTCATATGTATATGTTTATCTGGATGAATTTATGCAGGGTTTCTAATCATAATAAAGGATTTATGATCCTTGGGAATGATTCGAAGGAAAGAAGCATGGCATAACGGTGGACCAGTTGAGGAAGATTGATGAATCACTTTCTGATAGTGGACATGACTTGTGACTGAAAGTGATGGATGATCTATGCCCTATGAAGCCAAAATTTGAAGATTCCTCAATATAGAAATCCATGACATAGAGGAGAGGAACTCTTCATGAGTAGTTGGATTGCTGCTGCAGGACCCTAGCTGATGAGGAGCCTGGTGGTAAGTTTCTTGCTTGGAAGAAACTTAAAATATGTCATTCCTGTGTTAAGAAGGAGTGACGTATGTGATTCTCTATTACATGTGTCATGCACTAGACAAGAACTAACAATCATAAGTCTTAGTGAAGGCCATGTGAAGAGAATGGATAGACACACCATTCTGGTCTTTGCCTGGACGACATAATGGAGGATTAGGTAATCATCTGGCATTCGATACTCTTTGAGAATGAGAAAGAGCATTCAATATATGAGTAGTCATGGACCGACATTCTTTGAGGGTTGGCTACCCAAGAGAAGAATAGTCCAAGAAGGTCATACTCTGGGAACACCTAGGTGGGGTATGTACTTTGGAGAGACAATGACTATGGTGTCTATTATTCATGTGTCTTGCCAGCATTGTAGCCCATTGTCTCGTTGAGATATGGGGTTGT
This sequence comes from Pinus albicaulis, assembly GCA_034641835.2. Classification (NCBI taxonomy): domain Eukaryota; kingdom Viridiplantae; phylum Streptophyta; class Pinopsida; order Pinales; family Pinaceae; genus Pinus; species Pinus albicaulis. Next base: position 778,006,092 of record CM076582.1, read on the forward strand.
TATTCAAGGCCTTGCACTAGGACAATGTTGGTTGATATGATGCTATACAGATGTGATTACCAATCTGATTCTTCTTATGAAATTCTTTAGTTTGAAAGTGACCATGTACCTATATGAATACCTCCATAGTTAAGAGGGAGTGTTGAAAAGTGTAACTTGGTCGTTCTTCATGTTAACTATGTAAATATGTAATTATGGAAAAAGTAAAAATAAAATATATTATTGTTGTATTTGCTTCATGGGTTTCATGAGCATAATTTATTAAGTAGATGGACTTCTTCTTGATGTCCATTAGGTTTGAGTTAAGTGTAAAATTTAGTTTTTTTATATGCTCCAAGACCTTGCGGAAGAAGCCTACAATAGCCCTCAATGCAACGATGAAGAACAAGTGAAGAAAGACCTCTCTAACGATGGAATAAATATTATGTAGTCAGCCTAAACTAATCGTCCTAATTAAAAAAGCTGCATGGTCGGATTGCTTGAAGGAATGTGCACTATATATATAGATAAGTGTATGCGGTCACTATGGAGTAGCAGACATCGCATATCTCTGAAATAAAAGTAGGTACAAAGGGAGACTACATTTAAGAAGTGTGGACATCCCTAATATCACAGTCCAAATTAAAATGCAAGAATACAGTGCAGACAAGTGAAGAATTTTGCGTACAATACTGAATCTAATACAGGAAGTCTGTGGACTTAATCTCAAAAGGTTTGTAGACCTAATATCAGAAAAATTGCGGACATCTAAAAGAAGAAATTACAGGTTCAAATATAAGCATATACTTGTGGATAAAAGTGAAACTACAATGCGAATATTAGAAGGTTACATTGTGGATTCAAGGAATTATATAATTAAGGTTAAACAGTATATCCGTGCGGATATAGGTGCAGTATATCTAGGTACAGATATCTCTAAGAAAGCAGTGTGGTCAAAAGCTAACAAACACTGTTGATAAGTACCTAGTGTGGATTTAAAAGGAAGTAACATATGAGATGCCAAAGTATATATATGCGGATTTGAAACACTAGAGCAGGAAGATAATTATGAAGAATACAGGAGGTACAGTTTGCGGTTTGTTGAAGCTAGATTGCGGAGAAGTGCAGGAAGAGTACAGGCTGTTGTTGATCTGAAGAAATCACTTGTTGAAGTTGAGACAGTCGTCATAAGAGGCAGAAATAGTGAGGAAGTTAAATCTCTGATTTACCTTCCTACTGTTCCAGAAATTCAAATACAATCATATACAAAGTGAATATCAAGGTCTTGGAAGCATATCTAGATCAAGGTTTTGAGTCTCGGTCATGGTACTTGTCATTTGAAGATATATAAGAAGAATTATTTGTGGGTTTTCCTCTCTAAGTGGGAAATGTTTTTCATTGATTCTAGGAGCCTAACTTTTGTGTCTTGTGCATTTTGATAATTGACTTGATGAAAGAATAACTAAGAGAAGACATAAGCAACACAAGCAAGCTCACAAGTAATTATCAAGAAGAGAATTTGTATTAACCTACAGCCCTCCAAATTCTCAATAGATTTTAGGCTAGGTATAGATAAATTTGTTTTAGGATTTTTTTAATGTTTGTTTGTTGGACAAAATTTATAACTCTGAAAGCTAAAACTAATTTCAAAGACTATATTGCAGAAAACCGAGCAAGGCAAGATAGGAAATCTATTTAAGCACATTTAATTTTGTCATTGGTGTATAGAGGTAGAAAAGAGAGAAGTATGAATGAGCATTTTTACATGAATACATTCATTAGAAGAAAGACACATTGTAAAAATATTAATAAACAGAGCATTCGACTAATTTCTGCTTATAAACTAAATAATATTTTACACAGAATATGGAATGGAAATGAATTAACAGAAAAAGGCAAGGTGCTTAATAAAATACCACATGAATCTCACTGAATTGTTGCAAACTCCTTTTATTTTCATTAATAGCATGTCCATAAATAATACACAGAGTTTTCAGAACTCAATTATCCAACATAAATACTTTGTACAACGAAGTATATATAGAAAAATAAAATACAATTGTTACATTAAAGGTTATCCAACTGATAACACTTTATTATCTAACTAAATCTAACTGCATCATGGAAAATAAATTGAATTAGTTGTGATGTCATTGATTGTAACTGAAAGTTGTTGCTGAAGAAGACAATCACAGGCTACATTGTCTATCTGTTGACTATTGATCTGTCAAAATTGAATTTTCCATTTTCATCAATTACTCCCGAAACTCACATAACGTTTCCCAACGCTCTTCATCAGGGATAACTAATTTAATTACCCTACAGTAAATTTCATCTGGTTCAGTGTATTTGGCAAAAGTTGGTTTCACAACAAAGACATGCTTGATTTCATATTGAATATAAATATCATTGCTTATTGCTCCCAACAATGCTTTTCCTGTTAATATGCCTTTAATATTTGCAAACTTGGTAGTATCCCTAGAAATTTCTTGAAGTCTCTTTCCATAGTCATCTCTGATCATAATTTTATCATTAATTACAAAGAGATAAGGTAGCCCTTTATTTGTTAGAGATTCTATCCTGCTAAAGAATCTCTCAACTGTAACCTCCAGACTATGAAATTTTTCTTCTAGTTGAAGAATAATTTTTTTCTTTGTCAGAACTCTCTTCTCTTCTAGGATGGTTTATGCTATGTCCTCAATGCCCAATTCATCCAGCTCATACATGTTCTTTGAATTCGTAAATCTGATGATAATTTTTGTTGTTGCAGGCTTGTCTCCCAGTTGTTCTTTAATTACTGTAATAGCCTCATTTTCCTTCTGGATCAACTCTTTTTGCTCAAATATGATTCGTCTTCTTGGAAAAATTTCAGTGATGGACTCTATGATATCTGCCCATATAATTTCTTTCATTTGGCCCAAATTATTACCAATGGAGGACTCCTTTTTTTCTTTTTGCAGTCTTTCAATCAACTTTTTAGCCCTTTGTGCTTCAATTGCATGGGAGCTATCAGCATTAGTCTTCTGTAATTGCAGTAATTTTACCTGATCCTACAAATTTTTTATCTCTTCTTCCTGAATAGACATGTTATGAACTTCTTTAGTAAGTGTCTCAGCTCCATCTGTAGTGCTTGCTGTAGAATTTTGAGCTATAGGAATAGCTTCTAGTGGCACTTCTTCTAAAGGGGCCTTTGATGTCTTCACTTCTGCTTCCTTTTATTTTATCATCTTCTATATCTCTGATTCCATTTGTTTTAATTGATAATTCTGCTCCATTACTAACTTCATCATATCTGTCTTTTGACTTTCATTTTCTTCAATGTCCTTTGCCAAAGGATCTTTTGTAGTTGGGATTTTCAATTGCTTTCTCAATGCTTCTATATCAGCATTTTTCTTCTTGATGATCTCTTCAATAGAATTCACATTGGATGGATCATATCCAATCTTCACCACCATGTCTTCTAGAGTCTTTATTCTTGTGTCCTTTCCAAATGAAGACACCTTCTCTAATTTGAGTTGTGACAGCACATTTTCTAATGAAACCTACAATTTTCAAAAACTTAAAGCAGTATTAGTGAGAGTTAATGAAATCATCTCACCAGTTTTCTTATGAAGCTCCATTTGGTATATTTGATGAATTTCTTTTGTGTCAAACTCAAATGTAGCCTTCTTATAATCTGCCTCTGACTTTGGCTATGAGATCTGTGCTTGAAGGAATGGAAAATCCATTTTTCCATTTTCAGAATCAAAGGCTGAAAGCAGCCTACTTTGTGAACTAAGAGTTTGTTTCCAAAACTGATTATAGGTACTAGTCTTTAATATTTCATTTTCCAACTTCATTTCTTTGAAAGTTTCATTTCTTTGAAATTATCAAAGACAATCTTTTGTTTTTATTTCTCCCTTGTAGCAATTGAGCTAATATGCATGGCTTTTTTTTTACCTTGAGAAGATTATGTTTGTTGTTCTTTAGAAACAATGGAAGTAGTAGGAGTAGCAGTAGTACCTTTATCACATTTTTGTGTAGAGGGAGGTGTCTCTCCAGTGATGATAATCACTTCCTTTTTTTACTCTTTTTTGGGATTGACCTTCGGATTTAGCTTTTTCTTCTTCATGTAATGAGTATTGAATTCCTTCCTTGATGAATCAGTCATTGGAGATTACGGGTCTTCTCTAACTCTCTTCCCTGCTCTTTCCTGTGAAATTGGAGTCTGCAATGATGATGTAGATAATGTATGCTCCTCTACCTCCTGTATGTGCCTTCTGTCCATTAGAGCTGATTCATGTACTTTTCAATCTCTGGCCTAGGTTTGTGAAAATATGTTGTAGATTTATTTTCCACCCTTAGTTTGGAAATGACACCAACTGGATCATAAGACCATATAAATCTTGGGCTAACTGCATTTCCTTCAATAATTTATCTACCTCTTCCCCTATTGCTCGGCTATTACAGATAAAAGGACCTATCTGTGTTTTAATTTTAAACTGTTATTTCTTCTTAGAAGAGAAAAAATGAACTTCATCTACATTAATCATTTGTCTAATATATTCTAGTACAAAAATCCTCGTGGGGAGGAATTTGGACAGCTTATAAGGGGGGAAGTACACATCCATAAACTCTTATCTATATAGAGTTTTGGTAAATATACCAATATCTTGTCCTAGATTGATCTGCTAACTGCAATACCTTCCTGATTTCCTCACTAATTCTTGGCTCTGGAGTGTTGTTCAACAAACTGAATGATAGCTAAAGAAACAATTCCACAAACTTTTTATATGAATACTCTTTATATTTCTTCATGACCAATGAGGTCCAGAAGATGATTGACTATTGGTGGCCTTCTTCCTCCAATTTTTGTAGAGAAAACTTAATTTTTTCTCCTTGAGAGTACAAGAACAAATAAACTAATATAGAGGCATAACTGAAAGCCTCTTTAGTTGTGAATTTCACAAACTGATCATGGATAGCATCTACAATAAATTGACTGAAATTGAAAATGATGGAGGGTTTGGAATCACTGTAAAATATGGACAAAAACCCTATGATGGCTTCATCTACACATTGGTCTGAATAATAACCAAGAAGGTAGGCAATGACTGTGATGATTTTTCTGGTTCTTTCAGGGAATATGGATGTTGGAAATGGAGGGTTTTTCTTAGTTAAGGGGTCATTTTCAGTCATGAAAAGCTCAAGAATTTGAGCTCTCTTTGAAAAATCTAAGTTCTGATAAATTTCTACTAAGTATTCTCAGGAAAATGGTGTGGCATCTTCTGTGTTTGGATCTTGCATCATTTGTTCAATTTTTTGGGCATCAATGGTCACTAGAACCTCTCTTGTAGAAGCGATAATAGCTCTCTGGTATGGCATATACCAGGCCTGACATCTCCTGACAAACTCTGGGAAATTATGGGCATAAGGAAAAATGTAATGGGGGATATTAGAGTCCCAAATTCCTATGTCATCTGATTTATCCAAGTACTTATCTTCTAACCAACAATAAAATTCAAAAATATCAATATCAGACAAGGTTTCATGTATTTTATAATATTTGTCTGCTAAGGGAATATGGTGAAAATAAACTGAAGGGTGAAATAAAAGACTTACTGGTTACTTAAGTCCTTTGTTTTTGGGAGGCATGGTTGACTCTATGAGAATGGTGGAAAGTAGAAATTTCTGTGATTTTAATGGTAGAAAGCAATAATTCTGTGTATGGAAACACAGGTCGAGACTTAGGATGAGCTATGCAGCTAAAAGAAAACAATAGCTGCAAGGGAAAGCTTCAAATACTGATAAGTTCTGATCTCTGAAACTCTACCAATAGTTCTAAATCCGATAACTTGTGCAAAGCAGATTGACAAGACTAGGTAAAAGTTTAGGCAGGCATGAAATGGTGAATTTATGGGCAATTGAGCTTGTTTTCTGTTTGAAAATGGGTGTGGTTGTGTTGCCTAACGGTTAGCCTTTGAATTGATTAGATAATAGTCAGGAGAACGCGAGAACTAAACAGATTGGACAGGCCAGTCCGTGTTTGAATGACATGATAGGCGAGAGAAATTATGGTTTTGATATTAGCGGTAAGCATCATTTCAGAGGGGTGTTGGAGCGGGAAGTGGTTTTGTGTGGAGAAGGTGTGAAATCGCACAAGCCTGACACGTAGTAGCGGAATCATTGTACAATACCACTTTTTTCATACCCCCCCCCCAGACGTTAAGTCTAGGACGATGACGGGGGGCCGAAGTTTGACACAGGTTGTCAAATGAAACGGTGATGCGATGGATGATCGACGAAGTAGCAGAGTTTTAATGTATGGCGGGGGTGATTGATTGGTGGGGTAGGGGTATGATGGAAGCGATACGATATGGATGGTAGACAAATAAATGAGTGCAACATGTCACGATTTTGATGGAGGATAATGATAGTGGAGAATGACGGCAACAAATATAACCCATAGGATTTAATACCTATGTTTAAAAATTTATTTTCGAAATATTAAAATGACCCTTTAATATAATGCAATTTTCTAAAATATCCTTTTCCAGCAAAGTATTTTCATTTCTTTTTGAAATATAGCAATGGAGCAAAGAAATTCCATAAGACAGAATTTATTTTTGGACTATAAACAAGCTTACTCCTTCAACTTTGACCTATATGGATGAGATGGAAATTTAACTTCACTTTTTAATAATAGGAACTCGAAGATTTTTCATGATAGTTTTAACCCTAAACTTGACCTAAATGAGATGAAATGTCATGAATTTAAACATATGAATAAAGATGAAACAGGGTGAAGGAGTAGCATATTTTAATGAGACTTGTTCAATTATCAAATTTATTGTTGAAGACTGACTAAAAAAGATAAACAATTTAACTAATTACCTAATGGAAAACTCTCAAAAGAGTTATCTTTGATCACTGAAAAACTGACTCTAACAACTTCTATGGAAATGTAGGTGATGGTTGGATTCTCCTTCTACATAGGAATCAGCACTATGTTCTTCCCCCATGGGTTCATGATTCTTTCATAGGGATTCGAATATTGCGACTTGGACATTATCAGTAAAGTATTCCTGGAACTCATTTAATTTTTTCTCGAGGGCATAAACTTTCTTTGCAACCATAACTTGATACCGGGTACCTTGCATACACTATCTGTGTTTAATTTTGGGCTTACTTAAGAATGGTATGGTTAGAAATAGGGCGAGCTCATGATTCTAGTGATGTGGATCACTTAGAGCCACATTGGGAATAGTTATGTTCCCTTTAACCTATGTCTCAACTGGTTCTTCTGATAGAAATAGCTAAAATCACACAATTATAGAAACATAATCATATATTATGCACAAATCACAAGAATCACTAGAATCATCTGCCTTGTAATTTCCCCTACTAGAGGTCTCTGCTTGAGTGGATGCTTCCACTCGGTCTCCTCTCTGATTCTCCAATTTTGGCTACTCCACAACCTTCTAATATTGCTTCTGAGGCTGCATGTTGAGATATTATTTCTCCCTCTCAACCACCAAGTCACTAACCACTACTTTTCTCCTCAAAGCTTTGCATGCATGCTTGATCTCGAGAGCATATAGGTTATTGACTCTTACACCGATTTGTTTCACCTATCATGTGGCAATGTGTCTAAGGAACACCTTTCCTTTTCTAAATATGACATCATAACCATGGTCTTCCAATACCACTATGAAGATAAGAATCTTCCTTAGGCCTCGAACATACAAAACATCGACCAGTTTGAGAGGGGAGTCAAAATCCCTTTGAAAGGTAATTTTACCTATGTCAATCACGTTATACCTCCCATCACGATCCAAGATCTTTTCCTTATAGATGCATTAAATAATTACATATAACATGGCATTTAAAACCATGAAACATAAACACATAAAACGAAGAACAAAGAGACCAAGACACCAAAAATTGATTACGGATTTCGTCCAATTCAGAATACGTCTCTGGGCCCTGCTCAATAGTGGGGAGGGCTTCATTCATTAAGTGGCGAGAAGAAGAAGAAGTACAAGAAAAAATACATAAAACACCCTTATACCTCTAATCTGGAAAATGCCTGAAAAATGGAGACCTATGTTGCAAAAACGGATAGCACAATCAAGTTCCTATCGCCGAGAGGTGTAGAATCCATATAAAATTTTCCAAATTTAGACACTAGACAATCTCACACCCTATGGAAATGTGGCTCAGATCATGTTTCCACTACCTTCCTGGATGGCTCAAGGTTCCATCGCCTTGAACCACGCGCCCACCTGTACCTAGTCTGCCTCTAATGTGCAAAATGATGATTTTTTATATAAAACATTCGGTGGACTTACCAAGGCCGAGGTGGTTGGCGTTTTGGTTAATTTATAAAAATGGAGGAGGGGCAGGGGATCAAATCCCACCCCTCCTTTTTTTATACACAGGATGATAAGGCGGTGGACGGGTCTGCTCCATGGAGCCCGACCTGACCCGTTCATGGTATAAGGTGAGTTGTGGTGGGCGGGTCCACTTCCATGCAGCCTAACCCAACTGCTTCGTTTGACTGCCATCGTATGTATGGTAAGGATTTTGGGAGGGGGAAGCGGTCATGACCCGTCCCCTTTTTATTTTAATACTTCTATTTATATGGTAGTTGGGGAGGGGAGGGAGTCATGGCCCGGCCCTTTATTTATATATATATTTTTTTGTTTTAAAAAACAACAACCCCAACTATTCATTCTAATGGATTTTAGGGGATATTAGACAAACTAACAATTCCACATTTTTTCCTATAAGTTGGTCGGATTCTGGCACCGGAAAATTGCAAAATTGTTGCCTCCTTAACCTGCCATATCACCAAGTCAACCCAAAACTTTGACCAGCTCTAACCTTCACATACGGACTTGGTTTGACGAACCATTTTCACCAATATGATTAGAACGATGAGATATACAACTTGACACTGTGTTTTCCACATTTCTTCCACTTTTAATTTTGACTCTTTTCCCTTGCCACTGGTGTATGTAGATCCACCTCGATCAATCCTCCCCAACGAGGATCTTTTGGACCACCAAAATCAATAACACATTCAACACACTGCTTGTGTCCTCGCCAAACTACACTTTCAATCATCTACACGTAAATCTGGCACATCCCTTACAATCATCTAAAAACCATACATAATTCAATCAACCCCACACTTGCCAAAAGTTTATATCACACACTCTTCGTCAAGGATTACATAATAAAAGAAACACCCAAACTACACACGGAGGCCAACCATCACCGTTTCTTTAGGAATTGATGGAAAACACATCATCACTTTTACATTTATTTGCAACGTATGATTTACAAATTGTGGCCACAACAAGCTACTACATCTAAAAAAACCCACCTTTTACTTAATAAAGCAGACCGCCATGAATTTGGTGGATTCATTTTTTGAATATTTTCACCTGTCAGTTCCTCTATTGATGCTTTCTAAGATTGGATCATTTGACACATGGCTTGTTGGTGTCCCACCTCGTTGCATTAAATACAACGATTCTTCCTCCTCCAAAATTTATGGATTGTTTTGGAACGGTTCCTCTTGATGTGCCTTTGATAAGTGCTCATGGATCCCTCATTGTCACTAGAATTTGATGAGGTGCTCTCATCATCTGCCATTGGTGGGTCCCTGGTTGTCTTGGAGCATTCCCCAACTTCCTTCCTGACATACCCAAGTCTTGCATAACGGGGTAATTCCTCTACTTTGATAGGGTTTATGATTCCTTAGTCATTAATGTCGAGGCCCTTTCCCTGATACCCCATCTTATTCAATAGTTTAGATCTGATACTTGTAGTATGTTTTTCAAAAGCAGCGCAATCGTCATCATGAAATGTATGTGAAATTGAAGAAACATATTTACCTCAAGGGGGTGATGTTGCAGCTTCTCCAAGGCCTCGTCCTTAACTCGCAACTGGCGTAGCAACCTTTGTTTCTCCTTTTTTTCTTCTTTTAGGAGTCTTCTGAGCTTAGTATTCTCTGCTTGAATGCTTTGATTTATCTCCAAAATTTCCTTGAGTCATGCCGCATTAGGTAACATTTTCACCTTTGGTACACCATGTGGTGAAATTTCTGTTTCATCGCCCAAAACTGAACCCAAATCGATGGGTCCCTCTACTGCCATTCCAAGAGCTGCAATCCTCCTTTCATCACCGGAATCTGATCCCAAGTCAATTGGTCTACCTCATGCAACTCCCGTAGTCGTGACCTTCTCATCTTCCTCTGATTCAGACCTTTGATCTTGTTCCATGGTGGCATCTCTCTCCTTCTTCTCCTTCCTATCATCCCTCTTAGGTCTCAGATCAGGGTGCAGTTTCCAGCAATTGTCTTCGTTGTGTCCTTCTTTCTCACAATCGGTACAAGAGGACTTTTATCCTCTTCTTTTTTCTTTGAAGCTCTTTTTGGGTGGTCATTTTGTTCATATGTCTCCTTGTTTTCAAGATGCATGGCCTTCGCACTGGCCTCATCAATAGTAGCAGGCTCAAACAATAATAATGAATGTCTTATGTAACCATGTAAAGAATCAATATATTTAATTACAAATTCTGGTGAATCTAACAAAATGTATAATTTCAATGCTTGTTTTCTAAATTCTTCAGTGAATTTTTGCACATTTTTGCCTTTGCCTTGCTTTAGATGTTTCCATTCCATTAATCCTTTTTACTTATAACCTAATAGATAAAACTGAGTTTTCAATGCAAAAATAAAATTTGACCATGAGGAGAGAAGGTTACCCAGATTGTTGTTGCCTTGAAATTTTCTCTCCCAAAAAACAAGAGTAGTTCCACTCAATTGAAGGGATGTCATCTAGATCTTTGCCTCGTCTTTCTTGATCTGTTGAATCCAGCAGTAGACCTCAATCTATCTAATCTAATTTTTGAGCTTTTCTGCATTACACTCACCTATATACATAGGCAAATCAAACTTTACATCTAGTTTAAGGAACAGTTTCTTAAACTTATGCCTTCATTAGGGGAATTTTGAGGTCTAAAATGGGCCTCCTAAGGAAATAATAAAATAATAGCTAAACCAATAAAATAATATTTATGAATTTTCAATTCACTTTTTGCACCACAATCCATGTAACCATAGTTAAATTCAATTCAAAATTTGTACCAAAATAAAATTAATAAAAAAATTGTATTGATGTGACTATAAATAAGAATGAGTTTTTCAAAAAAAAATCATTATCATTGAACAATTAATGCATTTTTCCTTTGTACTTAAATAACTTAAAATAAAATATAAATATAAATTTATAAATTCTTAATTATATTATATGTTATTAATTAAAATTTAAATTATTTAATTGTATAATAACATGTAATTAATATACTATATAAAAATAATATAATATAATATAATAAATGTATAGGGATATGCATTGTTTCTTTCAAGAAATATGAAATGACAATAATATATTTTTATTCAAAAAGTGTGAAATGACATTTATTATGAGTACTTTACTTTGACTTTAAAAGTACCTAGAGCACTACCATGGTTAACCATGAGTTTTTATGCACCATTGAGAATGTGACAAGTAGGTATCTTTAACTCAATCAATGCCATCTCAACCATTAGGAATGATGTCATCCCCTAAAATGTGACTCATTCTCATAAAGTGAATTTTGATTGTACATTTTCCTTAGGAGGCCCATTTTAGACCTCAAAATTCCTCTAATGTGACGTCTGCGAGAATAGTGAGAAGAAGAAAAGGAACTATCACTATAATATGGAGAGGGAGGGGGCTCTTCTCCACCATCTCCATGGTTTACTGATCCGTGGTCATCTGCATTTGTATTCTCGGGCTTGACGATCTTCTCATACTCTGCAAACGCTTTTTCTACTTTCTCTGCCATGTTGTAGAATGCCTTGCGGTAATTTTTCTCTTCTTCCCAATGAGCTTCCTCATCTGCCATGTTCCTTCTTTGTAGTGTATGTCTTGCCTCGGTATCAAAAGACTTAAGCTTTCCTTCACCTCTTTGCAACTTGTTTCTGGTTAGCATATACTCATGCAACTCGCATCGACAAAGACCTGCTCTAATACAACCTGATCCAGGATCTTTTGCTTATAGATGCATTAAAGAATTACATATAACAGAGCATTTAAAACCATGAAACATAAACACATAAAACGAAGAACAAAGTGACCAAGACACCAAAAATTGATTACAGAGTTCGTCCAATTCGGACTACGTCTCTGGGATCAACAGTGGGGAGGCATTCATTCATTAAGTGGCGAGAAGAAGAAGAAGTACAAGAAAAATTACGTAAAACACCCTTATACCTCCAATCTGGAAAATGCCCGAAAAATGGAGACCTTTGTTGCAGAAACGGACAGCACCAGTAGATTCATGTCGCTGAGAGGTGTAGAATCCATATAAAATTTTCCCAATTGGACACTGGAAAATTTCAGACCCTCTGGAAATGTGGCTCAGATCATGTTACCATTACCTCCCTGGATGGCCCAAGGTTCCACTGCCTCGAACCGCGCGCCCTCTTGTACCTGTTCTGCCTCTACTGTGTGAAATTCTAAGTTCTTATATAAAAAATTTGATGGACTTACCAAGGCTGGGGTGGTTGGCATGTTGGTTAATTTCCAAAAATGGAGGAGGGGGTGGGAGATCAAATCCTGCCCCTCCTTTTTTTTTACATAGGATGATAAGGCGATGGGCGGGTCCGCTTCCATGCGGCCCAACCCAACCAATTTGTTTGACCGCCATCGTATGTATGGTAAGGATTTTGGGAGGCGGTGGGGTTCACGACCCGTCCCCTTTTCATTTTAATACTTTTTGTTATATGGTAGTTGGGGAGGGATGGGGGTCATGCCCCGCCCCTTTATTTATATATATTTTTTTTGTTTTAAAAAACAATAACCCCATCTATTCATTCCAACAGGTTTTGGGGGATATTAGACAAACTAACAATCCCACAATTTTTCCCAAAATTTGGCCAGATTCCAGCGCCGGAAAATTCCAAAATTGCGGCCTCCTTAACCTGCCATATCACCAAGTCAACCCAAAACTTTGACCAACTCTAAATTTCATATACAGACTTGGTTTGACGAACCGGTTGCACCTTTGTGATCAAAATGACGAGATATAAAACTTGACACTGAGTGTGCCAAATTTATTCCACTTTGAATTTTGAGTCTTTTCCCTTGCCACTAGTGTATGTAGATCCGCCTGGATCATGTCATCTCCAAACTCTATGTTCTGCTAAAGTTCCTTCTCCTCCAAGTCACTCAAGAGATATTTATTCCCCGTCATACGAAATGAGGCACCATTGTTTATATACCACATGCATCCCATTACAATGCTAGTCATGCATGCAATGAGAGTAAAATCAAGCTCGAACTGTGAAGCCAAAGCTTCACCTGCTGCAACTGCATGCTCTTTCTCGCTTACCTTCTTCTGTGGACAATTCGTGGCATAGTGTATGTTCTCGTGACAGTGAAAACACTTGATGTTGGACAAGTCTCTCTTACCCTCTTAACCTTGGGACTTCTTTCCCTTGGATTTATTTCCTTTTCCGACTAATGCACAATCTTCTTTTTTTTCTTTGTCGGAGGTCCCATCTCTGGTGCTCCGCCTTATTTCTTCTATTAACAAGTCAGTCGAAAAATGCTCCGAGTCTGGTAACTTCTCCCTCCCATTTACAGAGTCCCAGTAACTATGCTAGATATTAGGAAGGCCTAGAAGTGCTAAGCTCACCAAATCATCTTGGGCTACAGTCACACCAACACTTCCAAGCTCATCTCGACATTGAGTGAACTTCGACAAGTATGTTGGTATCATTACATCTATGACTACCTTCAACCCGTTGTCCTCCAACACTGCCTCCATCATGTCCTTCCATGCTATATAATTCGAATCTCCCTCAAGAGAATATTCAAGTCTCAAGCCATTGAAAGACATCTTGATCTCTTGCTAGATCCTGAAGAATAAATCTGCAAATTTGAACCTGTTCAAGACAAACTCAATTTCTTCTCTTCTATTGTGATTATTGGCACTCTAATACCATGTATAAAATCTACCAATGGGAATCAATCTTATCTTATGATGTAATAAAAAAAGATATTGAATCCTTCTACAATATTTGTGGAATACAAAACACGATCTCTCAATCACATGCAATTAAGAGAAAGAAGTAAATGAATCTCGCAACAAAAGATGTTCCTGGGGAAAGAAACTGCTCAAAACCCCTCTATCTATATTGTGTATTAATTCAAGGAATCATGAAAAAACACAATTCTTAATATCTCATGAGATTCTCCAGCACTCTGTCAAATGTATCACATTGATCTATGAAAAACCGGTCTAGTACTTAGCCAATTCTCACCCTTCCTTCATCCTACCTTGCTCACGCAATTCCTAAGGAATTATCTCCCTATTAAATAGGAAAAATAGCCTTACTTGATTTCGCAATGCATCATGGCATCCAAATGAGTCTATAACTCCACAAGGGAAATTTTCTATAAATACAATTGATAGTTATGTTCCCTTTAACATTTGTCTCAATTGGGTATTACTCAGAACTGACATGCATGCAGCTATTAATAGCAAATTATCAATTATCTAATTGATCACTCATTGTGAATTAAATTGAATTTAATTCACTGGACCCCTCACTAGCTCAACTCTCATTTAGAACTAGTTAAATTGATTTTAACTCAATTAATTGAGTTAACTAATTGACACATACACCCCACTAATGCATCAACTGCAACTGGACCCACAAAATATTAGAATCCCTCTACATGCCTCATCTTAGACCCTCAACTCAAATTTCTTGAGCTAACTCAGTCATCTTGACTTAGTTAACTCATAAAAGTTGTTATGAGATGAAAATACAATTTATTGTCCAATTTATTTAAGGGAAAAATAAATTATATGCTTCACATTCCATGGCCAAAATTATGGTGCATCAAAATTCCACTCCTGGTGCATCAAGATTCCATGGCCTTTGTGGATGCATTTTTTGTCCTTTCTGGTTTCCAATTTCAATGTTTCTTGTTGCAAATTTCAACAACCACTTATTATTTCATGTTGGCTTAAGGGGTCCTGACCCAGGTTCATATTGTTCTGCGCAACCAAAAAAACCATCCAACTACTAGCCCTTTCGGTAGTGATCTGCTTGCGTAGACCAAAGTCTCACCCGAAGAAATATGGGGGAGTGCTAGAACCAGGTTTTCGCACCCTCAGTAAGAACTATTATGTGGATCTAACCCTTCGAACCTTATCTAACTACTATTTTTCTAAGAAAGTTCCATTTAACCTAATTCAGATCTAGGTTTAATAAAACCCTTAACACCGAGACAGACTTTGAAAAACACAGAGATCTTATTTTATCCAGATATTATTTCATAGAAACCCTTAACAAAAACAAATACAGATCTTGCAAAATGATATAATCAAATCAGAAAAATACGCATCAATAATGTAAACTAAAGCTGATATATAAGTAAATCAGTACATCAACACATAACTAGATAAGTAAAACATTACTTTCGCCAAACTTCTCTTTATTAGGAGATCTTCAATGATTACAATTTTGTCTCCTATGCACACAGCCGCAGAGTCCTCACACACAGCCCAGGACTTAGGTCTCCACGCACAAAGCTGTAGGAGCCTATCTCTACTCAGACTTATCACAAAAACTTTCCCAAAATCACATCAACAGTACACAATCATCTATCACATTATTTTCTGACTTGACTCGACATGCCTATTTATATAATTCAAATGCGCAAAAACCATGGGGTTTAAGCCACAGGTTTTACCCTTATACACGTTACAATAAGAAGGAGCTTTGACCCACCCAAAAGCCCCTTGACCTGCAGTGACGTGCACTTGGATTTTACAAAATAGACTAAATTTGACTCAACTTTGACCCTAGGGGACCCTGGCCCAATAGGGCCCCAACACAAACTCATGACTCATCCTCGAGTCACTCTAGTATGGATTCCTGCATCTTGGGCTTGATTTCTTGGATAGCATCCTTGAACGGTTGGATGATCTTAGTGCTTTGTGTTGCGGCATTATGTGCTTCTCCAACCAGCATCTTTGTTGTAAGTCCTTATGCTGCTAAATTGATACTCTGTTGAGTCTGTTGGAGGCCTTTGAGTGCCCATCTATGGTCTGTGACAGCTGGAGTGCTTCCTCAGCCCAAGGTTGCATTCTGGTTTCCAAAAGTTGCTCCTTTTGGTGCAACGCGTCTATCTTAATCTAAATATTATTTTCTTCCTATAGGCGGGCTAATCTTTGTGTTGGTAGAGCTGCTCCTCCTTATCCTGCAATTCAGTCCTCAACTTCTGAATTACAGGATCATCTTGGATGGAAGTCCAAATGCTCATGGCTTCCTCAAACAAATTGTTGCACGCATCCACAGCGGCAGTGATGCTTGCAGTGGCTTCCTCAACAATTTTAGCGCGTTATGATCTGACTTCTGGAGGTGTCTCGGGTTGTAACTTTATTTTGGAGGTCTATAGTATCATGTTCTAAATTGGCATGAACTATCTCGATCTCTTTTTTTGAAGCTTTCAGTGTGGCGGCAAGAGTCTCGAGCTTGATGGTGGCCGCGGTGTTAGTTGGTATCAGAAAATATGGAATCTCATATCATACCATGTTGATAAGTGTCTCCAGTTGCACGCATTGACTCTCTGCGGCATTTCATGCCCATTCAGATGTCTTCTAACCCTGATATAATACTTTAACCTAATTTTCTTCTTCTGTACTAGCGCATGATGCACATTGCTCTCGATATTGTAATTCGCCTGTGATCATTGAATGCATTGAGTGCAACTGGCTACTGGGAAGTGTAGCCAAGTTGATTCCAATATCAATGGCGCACTGTCCTGGATGAGAAGAATGAAGTGCTATGGCTGCAACCTGGAATACTTGGCTCTCTGTATTTGATTTAGAAACTAAGGTTCCAACATAAATCATGCTCGCTTGATTCATTCTCGCTTGCTTCACGCTCGCTTGAATCTCACTCGCTTGCACTTTTAACTGTTGGAGGCCCTGCTAAACATCATCAAAGATGGCCTTTTGTTGATGCTTCATTGTAGTCCAAGCTTCTTCTTTGATGGCTTTGATGGTGTTTACAATTTTGTCAAAATATCCTTCGTCAAAACCAAATGTTTAGTTCCTATCATATTGGTTGCCTTCCTCTTTCTGTGCGGGCTTATCTGTGTCTAGGGCGCTCCCTTGGTGCCACTACGGGTTTCTGTTTGCGTTGATGGTGCATCTGCACTATATCCATCAAGCTCCTCCAACTTTGTGTCGTTGCGGAGATCCATAGTGTCCTGCGACCACTCCGTTGTCTCTGTTGTCATTGTAGGTTCTTGTGTAACTTTCTGTGTATCTTTCTTGGTACTCAGCTTCGACGCAGATATATTAGGCTGAGCAGCAAACACGGCACTGGTATCTGTTGTTGCAATTAACTAAGAAGGGTTCCAATTGGTCTTCACCTAGGTGATATCATCTTTAGTGGCATGCTAAGTAAATGCATGCCACACTTTTTACATATCGGCCTTCGCACGGATGTTCACATTATGAAAGGATGATTTAAACTCTGTGATGTGCTTGTATTGTTCATACAGCATCGGCAAAAGCTGTGACTTAGACAGAACCACCTGGTGAAGCTATATCTGGAATAGTACCTAAAAAATCTTATTCTCTGTCACTCTAGAAGGATTATTTGTTGCCCAAGGAGATGCATAGTGCGCAACCTCGCATAAACCAGGTTCAATGTCGGGAAGTTGGGACTGCGAATGTGGCTTCTAGCCCACTAGCATGATGAGCAGCAATAGCCACATGTAGTGGAATATTTTTCCTTCCTCTTGTGGGGCCCGAACAATTTCTAAGAGCTTCTGGCATAGGTACTTGGCCCAATTGTACTGCGCCCCTTTGACGCATTGTGCGGCTAACGAAATGACTAGCGCTGAAACTTCAGTGGCGCTGCACTTCCGCATCAAATTTCATGCCTTTGAGTGGAAAATATGACCATTGGGTGTTTAATTTTACTAACGGTAAATCCTCTCATGTTTCAGACCACTCCATACTTCTTCTTCATATTCTTCACAACTTTCTTTTCCAGACCCTTTCATTCGAAGGCTTCAACCGGGTCTGCTCCTTGGTATGGAAAACCTGTGATTCAATGGATTAGCATATCATTGATGGGAATCCTCATTCCCAGCCAAATGTAATTGTTATGTACCATAATCAGCGACTAGCGCAAGCAAACATCATTGATGGTGTTGTTACCAAAGTGGGGAACATGTAGCAAGCCAAGGAGCCTGGCCTTCTGCAACCCCGAAGACCACTTCTTTGGCTTTACCTTTATGACTCTGGTTTCATAGGGGACTTGCTCCAAATAGTGCGATGGTGCAAGCTCAGGAAAATTCACGCGGTCTGCCAAATCCCAACCTTATAACTTTAGAAAGGGGACCCGTCCTAGTTGGTCACCCTCGACTGGCACTTTATTTGGGAACAGTGGTGTATTAATGCACGCTTTGACCTTGTTAGGATCTCTAGGAACATCAACCGACGAATTCCTTGGCACCATATACGGAGGTAACTGTGAAATTATCTCAACTTCCTCGGAAAATCCTTCCTCTGGTGCAGTTACCTCAAGTTCTTCCTCCATTGGTTGCTTTTTTTTTCTCAACATGAGGAGTCAGTTTTGACTTCGGGGTCTTGCACGGAGACTTTCTGGTACCCAAATTTTGACCTTTCTTCTGTTGCGGCACACCACTGGAAAAAATTGCTTGTGGTTCAGCAGGGGCAGGCTTAGTGGAAGTCATAGCTTCTGGGATCAAATGGCCTAAACCTTCTTGGCACAGTGTCTCTTCAAGCGGCTCCCAAGATGCAGACATGAAAAATGGCAAAGAGAGTGGGAGTAGAGGAAATACTTCGAGCAGAAAAATCAGAAATCAAAGGGGAATTATGCAGACCTCTCTACCATATTTATCGTGATAGCGCAGCCTAAATGACCTTATGTCTATTGATATAGCTCCATTAATGCTCAAACGGCCCCAAATCTGGTGTAATCTCCCCATTAAATGCAGTTTTCCCACTCCTCTTAATGGTAATAAAGATGTCCTATCCAATTTTACTATTCTAATGGCTAGTTTTTGGCTTCTCTGCTACTGCGATTTCCTTCTGGCATAGCCCCTGCACTGGCTTCACAGATACTTGCGCACCCTCAAACTTCGTCGCTAAAAAAATTGACAATAATTTCCATACCCTCTGAAAAACTTATTTAAACTCCTGCGCCCTCTCACAACTGTCTAGATCGCTAAGACATTATTCCAGCCATATAGTCATTTAGCGTGCGCAGGGATGTGGTCATCCCTGTAAGGTTTTAGGTGCCTTCCATTAACATATCCAAGAAGGAGTTCACCATTCAAGGTATTCAAACGAACCAAACCTCCTTATGTGATTTCCTTGATAATATAGGGCCCAAGCCAATGCATCTTAAACTTCCCTGGAAAGCACGTAAACTTACTGTCATAAAGTAGTACCAAGTCTTCCTTCTTAAAAATATTATGTCTAATTTTTCGATCATGCCAATCCTTCTTGCGCGCCTTCTGCACCTGTTGGTGAAACCTGCAATGAATCTATCTTCTTCTGACGCAACAAGCTACGACAACCACTCCTCCATAATATCAGTATCAGCCATGTTGGTAATTGCTGCAATGCCTAGACTGGGGACAAAGTATTCATTCGACATCACGGCCTCCTACCCGTAGACCATCCTAAATGGTGTTTGTCCCATCATCTTCTTGCACGTATTCCTATATTCCCATAGAACAGTATGTATACTCACATCCCATTCATTTTGATCGGAGTTGCATATCGTTGTGAGCACATTTTCCAGTATCTTATTGAACGCTTCTTCAGCTCCATTCGCCTGAGGATGATAGGGTGTGCTCTTCCAATGATATATTATGAATTATTTAGTCAATGCCTAAATGGTCTCATTGACAAAATGTCTACCCTGATCACTCATCAAGATTTTGGGACACCTAAACCTTGTCAGAATTTTCTCAAAAATAAATTGTGTAGCCATTTCTGTGTTGCATTCCTTCACGGGTTGAGACTCCCCCCACGTAGTCAAATAATTTGTAGTTTTGATGATATATCATTCTCCAGTCTTCTTCCTTGGATGTTTAATTGTTCCGACAAAATAAATTTCCCACTTGTCAAATTCTTGCAAAGTAACCTGCGGTTGTAGTGGCATCTCGTCTTTGCGTGAGGGTCTTCCCACCCTCTGACATGCATCACAAGCGCGACAATATTCCTTGGAATCATTGTGCACCATAGGCCACCACAACCTAGCCCTTAAAACCTTTTGCGTGGTTGGGTTTACAGTGTAATGACCACCCACAATGCCTCCATGTGCGTCATCCAATATACTAAGTCTTTCGAACTCAAGAACATATCACCTCAAAACTTCATCAGCTCCCATCGTGTATAATTTTCCTGCGATTAGGGTGAATTATGTTGTGCATGCGACCAATTATTTCTTCTGCTTAAGTGTATATTCCGCAGGTGTAGTTCTAGTCGTCAGATAATGGATGATATCTGCAAAATGATCATCAACTATATTAATAGTGAACAATTGTGTGTCTATTAATCCCTCCTCCAAATTGGTTCGCTCTTCACCACTTTCAATGCGCGATAAGTGGTCAGGTCCAACATCCAACCTTCCAAGCTTTACAATCACCTTGAAATAATATTCCTGGAACAAGAGGAGCCACCTGTAGGTCTTCCCCCCCCCCCCCCAACATAGGCTTTTTCACTAGATATTTCAAAGCAGAATGATCTGTGAACATCTTAAAAAGACCTCCCAGCAAAAAATGACGGAACTTCTGCAGTGCATACACCATGGCTAGCCCTTCTCTGTAATATTCCCAATTAGCCATGAGCTAAATGGAATATTAAATTTTGTTTTGCTGCTTTTTTTTATGAATAAGAGGACAATGGAGGTCCATAATTCTCCTTAATAATGAATAAATCACTGCCAATGTGAAAGATAGATCTTGGCAGCTTAATTGAGCACCCTTAGGTGTGAAAAGGGGTTGGAACACCTTGACTGGGTCAAATTTGACCAAATCAACAGCGTTGTCATGGAGGAGTGGTCATCAATGAAAGATAGCACAGTTTTAGATGGAGATTCTTTGCATGGAAGTAGTGCTATTATTGGATTTAAGGTTTGCAAGCTCATATCTTATATAAGGAAGAGGATGGCAGCCATATTATGTATGTATTTTGATATGATATTTCTTAATATATGGTCTGTTTAGACATATATCTTTCTCTTGTTGTTTAGCTGAGATTGAGTGTTGTTTAGCACTGGGTGTTCCTGATAGGGAATCCCACCTCTTCCATTGAGAAGCTCTTGGAGGAGTCTTGTACTACATTTTCCACTATCATGCTTAAGGCCAAGCTTCATCTTTCATTTACAGGGTAGATCCTGTTGAGGGTTGATTTGTTTTGCAAGTTGCAGCAGTGGAGACTAAATCTGGATAATTTCATTCCTCATTTTCAATGGAGGAGGCTTCCTCTCCATTGGGAGGACAGTAAGGAAGTCCCTTGTGCTTATTTTCATATCTTGGCATCAGGCCAAACATTTATTTATCCCTACAGTGTAGTTTACTTCCAGATTTGCGTTATTTCTGTAGGAGGAGTTGCAGGGTGGATTGGCACACCATTTGGAGAGTTGGTTTTCTAGTGAAAGGGATCTGCCTTTCATTTAGAGTATGTATTGGAGGAGGCTATTCTATTGATCATATCAAATCAGCCACACTTTCCATATCTGTATTTTGCAGTGGATCTTCAGCCCTAGGGCCTAGATCCCCATCTTGTATATGGTGTTTTTCTTAAAACCCTTAAGAGGTTCTTCATTGGAGGTTGTATAGTGCTCAGATCTGTATTGGATCTATCTTTTGAGTCACATATCAGCCTTAGATCTGTTGTATAACCATTTTCTATAGCAGTGATTTTAAAACAGAGTTGTAACAGTCTTCCATTCTTTATATATAGTAGCAGCACCTCTTTTTGAGGGATTTTGTCCATCGGAGGCTTGTTCTTTCTTATTGTACATCTTATGGCCCATTATTTATGACTATAGTGTGATGACCTTGGTCTGTATGCTTTGGGAATGAGTAACAAGTGTAAGGCTGAGATTCCGTTAACGTGATGATTGAGTTCATCGTGATAATTTTGAATCTTTTCATACCTACACTAAAGGAAACTTAACTAAAAGCTACCTTGAAAGATGTCACTTTTAACTGTGAATGTAAATTCAAGAGTAATGTATGTGTATTAATTAGATGTGTTAAAATATGATTTGGGAATACATTCTTAATGAGTAAGAATGAAATTTATCTGATTTATTTGACATGATTTTGTGTATTTTGGGTTGACATTAGGCATCAAATAACTTTAAATTACTCAAATACTAGGTTGAGGTATGAACTTCCTAATAAACAAGAGACTTAAATGATTGGTGCATGATGGGTTGTGTAAGCCATTTTAAGGAACACTTGAATGTTATGTTTTCCTTAAGCTAATGTATGGGTGTGGAATCCATACTAGCATATATCTTTGAGAAAATGTATGGGTGTGGAATCCATACTAACATATATCTATGATCTAATGAGAAAATGTATGGGTGTGGAATCCATACTAGTATATATCTATGAGATAAGTAATGAGGTAAGGTATGGGTGTGGAATCCAAAGTAAAATATATCTATGAGCTAAGTAATTCTTCTAGTTAGAATATTTTGATGGAATCTGATATTCATGATTAAGGAGTGATTGTGTGTAATTAAAGTTAAATGGATAGAGATTTGTAACACAAATTTGCTTGAGCTTTAAATCCATTATTTTATTTTTATTACAAATGAAGATACTAAGATTGGTATACTAAACACCATTAGGTGGTTTAGAATGTTTGGAATAATTGATTTTGATATATGGAAGTGTGAACTAGATATCTATCCTCTAGTATTGTAATCCTTTTGTATGTATTGAATTTAGGTAGAATTAAAATGACTTTCAAATTATTGAAATGTAGAAAAAGATTATTGTGATAAGTTGATGAAATAACTTTTCTATTGGCTTAAGGAAAGCCATAATAGTCTCTTTAATGATTTTATCAGTTGAATATTGGTTGCATTCTATTTAACCAAATTAATTAGAGAAATTATGAGGAGTGAACTCATGTATTGCTCTAAGCTATTGCTAGTTTGGCGATCGCGTCAAAATTCAAATTGTTTATAAACTGTGAAGAGAATAACATGTTTAGAAGGTAAATATCTTATGTGGTGAGAACTTGTTTTATTTGAAATTAAAGAAAAAAAAAAAAAGGGCATGTGATTAATGAAAAGCTTAGTTGAGTTCTTGTTTTACAAGAATATGTGCTTGTGATAATTTTTTGAGGGAGAAATTGAAGGAGAGTGAGATCACATTTTGATGAATTGTAATTCTTGCATGATTTAGAAGCCTAAGATGAGTGTATTGTATGTGGAATGGAAGAGATTGTTGGATTTAGGAATTTTTTGTTGGGATGTATAGTTGTTTGAGTATTTATTAGTCCTACAAAATGTTGTAATAATTTGAGAGGGTGGTAATTATCCTTAGAAAAAAAAAAGGGGTCTAACTTTAGGCTAGAAATTCCCTTGTGATAGTCTAAATCTTATGTAAATTTAACAAGATTCGTCACATTTTGAGAAATGTATGGTTTTCATAGCTTGTTGTTGTGTATGTATTAATAGTAAGGAATAAGATATGAAATCAAATGATTTGATTAATTATTGAATATAAATCATGATTGATTTCATAGTTGGAAAACAAATTGACATAAAGTTATCAAGGTTACCATATTTTCATAATTGTGAGAGTTGTTATTGATTACAAGCCACTTTCAAAAATATATCATTAATCTACTTTCAAAATGAAGATCTTCTAACTAAGTCATTTCATAATTGATTCTAAAGTTAGAGAAGTGAATAATAATGAAGATTATGCAAACTAAAGGAATGATCTATAATACATAAGTGGGTCAATGAGGACTGTATTTAACCTTAGGTTGTTAGTTAAAAAAAAAACAAAAACAAAAATGGTGCCTTGAACCTCAAATTGTATTTTTTTTTCCTAAAGAGTAAACGTTTAGTAAAAACTAAAGATAGATCCTAAATATTTCGATTGCAAGGATATCTTATGGAATGAAAAGAGGAAAAATGGATTGAGAAGACATAAATCAAGTGGGATGTAAGAGTGTGTTTTAGATATAACGTCATGTTTTGTTGCATAAGAGTGGGTCTTATATATAACATCATGTTTTGTTACATAATTTCACTAACAATTGTATGTGGATTATTTTATGCTTATTGTATGCCAATTTGATTGTGATATGGTATGGACCATCATTGTTATGTATACAACCAATGTGTGTTCTATTTATAGCTGGGCAAGCTCAACATCCTACAGAACCAAGAACATGACACATGTAGGATTCACATAGACTATGAGAAAGAAGAACATGTAGAATATCAAATTATTATAGATAAATTAAGTAGATATCATATCAATTACATACAATAGTATTTTTATATGGTACTATAAATTGTATGGCTGGTTTTGATATAGAAATATTTGGTATTTTATATCAACACATGTCTAATATGGCGTGGATATATTTTCTACTTGATTAAGAATGGTATGTTTAGTTTTCATGGAGTTGCTTCCAAACTATGGATTGGCATGAAGAAAAAAAAATATATCAAATACATAAGGTTAACAACTTATTGATAGGAGAATCTAAAAGAACTAAGTATCTTATGACCGTAGGAAAAACTTCGGGCCAAGTTTAGCCCAAGAGGGGGAGTATGTAGTGTCCCTTATTAGTGAGATAGCTTTGATGACACTTAGAGATGGTGATTTTGATATAATATTATGTATGAAATACTTATGTACATGCTTATATGCTATGACCTAGTTTGGGTCACTTGGTTGTTGTGTGCTTATGATAATATCTATCATTCCGTGCACAAGGATTGATTTTGGTTAAGAGAATATTAGCGATGTTTTCTCTTTTGGTATCCTATTTTGGACATAGTTGTATGATGTGAATGGTGATTTAGAATTGAGACACAGATCCATGGACGATCATGGTTATGTGGAACATATGGTTAATTTTGATTTATGGATGATACATGATTTGTATGATTATATGTGCATAATCTTGTACTAAGCATGATGTGGCAGGGGACCTGATCATTTTCAAACAAGGATAAATGACTGTGGAAGTCATTTCTTCAAAACCCAAATGACTGTGGAAGTCATGCACCATTCATGGTAAAATGTGGTTAAGTTAATTTCATTATGAAATTCATATGATTCCTTTGATCTATGAGATTGTGATGTATGTCAGGTCTTCAAACAAGGCCTTACCAACGAACCATCAAATGGGTAAAAGCTCACAATTAGTATCATAAGGAGAAACGTGGAGTTTCAAAGCACAGTAGATGAGAAGCCATGGAAATTAGGGCGCGGAGTCCTAAATCCATGAAATATAAAGACGTGGAGTCTTGGATATATGATAAAAGGATTAGGACGCGGAGTCCTAAATCCATGAAATATAAAGACGCGGAGTCTTGAATCTATAATGAAATGTTTGGGGCACGGAGTCCTAAATATTTAAAAAGATCAAGGTGTGGAATCTTGGATCTTTAGAGTAGATCAGGGCGCGGAGTCCTCAATCTACTAAGGCATGATGATGCATACAATAGGGGTGCGGAATCCCTATTATCCGGAAGAAAAATACCACTCATGGGCAGCCCATAGATGAATTTCCTTAATAATCTAATTCCTAAGAATTTTGGAGTGACTTTCTAAAAATAGAAAGTCATGTCTACAATTTCAAGTATGACTTTCCAAAAATAGTAAATCACCTCCAATCAATGGGTAAACAAGTATACTTCAAGGAAAATCACTTAAATTATGATTAATCAATTGTAGTAGTTCAATCTCAACTTAATCCTCAATATTATTAATATTATTAGTATTATCATTATCTTTTATGAGACTATGATATTTTATTTAAAAGGAATTACAAATTAATTTTATCCATTCAATCAATTCACACCTATCTCTTTCATGACTATCATGGCTCTATATAACTCTCTCTATTTTAAATATTACATTGCACTCTCTTTTATGCACTCATCTAGGAATGGCATATTCCTCTTACACTCATTAATGATATGTCATAAAATATTCCTCTTACACTCATTAATGATATGTCATAAAATATTCCTCTTACACTCATTAAAGATATGTCATAAAATATTCCTCTTACACTCTCTTCAATGCATATGTTACACTCTCCTTAAAAAAGGCATGCATACCTCTCCTTAATGGCATAAGTTACACTCCTCTAAATGGAATACAATGCATGCATATTACTCCTCCTTTATGACAAGAATTGGTTTTCTCCTCCTATATATGAGTCTCATGTATTCTCACTTGGGAGGAGGAGGATGCCAAGAGTGGAAGAGACTTGAGGAAGGTTGTGAGAGATATGGAGAGTATCCAATTTCTTCCAAAGCAAATCTTGATTGCTTACTAATCTACTAAGTGTCTATTGAGGTTGAACATGAGTGGTATTTAGAGGAAGTGAAAACTACCTTCCTGAGTTGCCTTGCATCTCTCTCTCTCTCCTGTTGTATTGTGATACTGGTTGTGAGCTTTTGCAGCTCGGGGGTTCCAAGGGGAGAAGTTCTTCTTGGATATGGTTGGGAGGAAAACCGGGTGGTTCATGATGAGTTGGTAAGGGTATTGGCATTGGAGCATACTCTTCTTGGAGCTGGAGCATACATCCATCCTCTTCGAGTGTACAAATTCACTATCAGGTATGTGGGTCAAATTATATTATGCATTTTTTTTTTGTTTATTTCATAAGCTTTTGCTTGTTTGGTTGTTTTCTGAAACTTACATGTTTATGAAGTGTTGCACCAAATGTGAGGAAATTTAGTAACGATTGTTGAAGTATTTTCTTGTATAATGTTGAGTCGATTGAAAGAAAGTCATAATGGATAAATCCAGTAGGCTGTTATGAATTGGATAAAAATGTTTTAATGACTTAATTTCTATTCTCCTCCTCTTTCTACAGCTCTAGATAATTTTTCATACCATGTGTTTGACAGAAGTCATAAAAGAGATTTTAGGATTCTTGGGTAGTTGTTGTTTTCAAGAATCGCATTTCTGGGCCTCCCTGTTGCGATTCAGCTCCACTTCAGGGGGTATCCGTACCAAAAGGCCATTTCACCCCAAGTTTGATTCCAAAAATCAAGGTTTCGGACATCGATTCTCAAATCTGCTCTGTTTTGCAGATTTGTTGTTGCGTGTAGAAACGCCTGTTGTCTTGTTTTGCTGTTTGGTTCTTTTTATATTGGAACTGCCTGATAATTTATAGTGATGAATCTGATATAGGCTAACCACTTGGAAATTGTTTTTAAAAGTATAATTGGTTAATAATTTAAAATTTTAAATAACCTCATGGCAACTTGTTTTATGACTGCCAACTATTTGTCAAAATTCCTCAATGGTTGTACCTTACAACATTGTGAGCTATGTTTGAAATTTTTAAATATTTATATTCATTGATATAGATTCAACAATGAATATGGCTGATAGCCTATTAATATCTTAAGTTCAATCATTGATACAACTTACAAAAAAGAAGTCATGTAACTTTGGATTCATGTTAGCTAATTATTGTGAAAACACCTTAAAGAGATAATGGTTGTAAGTGTTTGACAAAATGCCTCAATGGCTGTACATTTCATACTTGTAAATTGGTTTTCAGAATGTTCAATGGCTGCATCTAATTACATTTATAAACCGTCCATAAAACAAAAGGCTTAAGCTAATTTAAGATTTGCAATCAAGGTAATTCTAGTATAATAACTCATTGAGTTAAAGGGTCTTGCTGAAAATTCAAAATTGTAGCAAGTAAATTGTTGAAATATCAGCTCACATATGAATTCCTAATTATGGGATGCCAACTCTATATAATTTAAATTATCCTTTTAAGAAAATAATTCATAAGCATGTTATTAGTCACTCTTGAACACATTTAATTACAATAGAATTAACAATTAACTTATTGTAAATTGTGGTTCATAAAGATTGACATTTATTCATCCCACTAAATCATTTATATTTTAAGGGTGATTTTAGTCTTGAGAAGCAAGTATTATGGTTGTATTTTTTGGATCTTGATAAACCTTGAACTTTGTAGCTTTGAAGATAAGTTGGAAGAATTTAGGGTGTAGTGTAAAGGACACCAATAACTTCTATATAAAAATAATAATAATAATAATAAAATAAAATAAATTAAAGAATAATAATAATAAATAAACAAATATAAATAAATAAATAAATAAAAATATCGCATTTTGATTTAATATAATATTTCTTATAATATTTCTCTATAATAATTATGGTAGGTAAGGTGGGACCTTACATATGGTGAGGATCTTCTTATCTAGAGGCATAACAGGAAATTTGGTACAAAGAGCTTATTAACCCAGCGAGGGTTTCATGACTACAAAACTTGTCCGATTTTGTATATTTTTTATTATAATTAGGCTAGCGCAGGGGTTTTGGGGTGGGTCAAAGCCCCGAAAGCATTGTAATGGGTCAAATGGTAAACCAGGGGTCCGAAAACCACGGTTTGTAGACCATATAAAAGTTTAGGCTAGATTATTATAAATAGAGGAACATTTTGAATTGTAAGGTATAAAAATAAAGAGTTATTGATGTGAACTGTGGTTTAGTATATCTATTTGGGTTTTGGGGAAAGGACTCATGTTGGCTGTGCGTGCGAAGATCCAGAGTCCTGCTGTGTGTGGACCCTGCTACTGTGTGCGTAGGCTGGGATGGGTATTGTAAGAGGGAATTGATGAAATGATAAGTAAGAAAGGTTGTTTGAGAACCGAATCTATGTGTACTGTTTGTGTGAATCATTAGTAATTACTGTAGTATGTGCATTATATATTCAAGCTGTGAAAGTTTTGTGTAAATATGTTTATTGTATCTGGATCTGTTCTATTCTGTTTTATGCAATATTATGCTACTGTTATAGAAGTGTATAATTATCAAACATTGTATACCTTGCGCACGTGGATGTGAAAAGAGACCTATAAACCCTGTGCAGAAAGAGGTGATCTGGGCATCACAGGGCCAGATGCAGCTCTGCTTGCCTTACCTACCCTTGCTCAGGGTGCGGAAACCTGGTTCCAGCACCCGCCCATACTACTTCGAGTGAGAATTTGACCTGCACAAGCGGGTCACTGCCGAAAGGGCCAGTAGTATAGGGGTTTTTGGCAAACCTTGAACTCCAAACCTGGGTCAGGACCCCTCGAGCCAAAAAATGGTTCCGTTGCCGAGACCTGGAGCATTTTGAGGAAGGGATCGGGTAATGACAAGTGAATACTAGACGCCTGACAAGGAAGAAGGGTAGGTACAAGTGAATGAGTTCCATTCTGGACGAAAGTACAATGCGGAGTAGTAAGTACTATCGAACCAATCGAGAAGGGGATAACTCCGCCTATAGCCCGCTGAAAATAGCAGCTATGCAAAGCCCGCTAGTTACACCGACGTCAGAACCACAGAAGAATAAAACCTCACCCAAAACCCCGCTAGAAGGAGACATGGCAGCGCACTTTAAATTACCTATCTTTAAAGGTGTGGGCGATGAGAACATGGATTGTTTTTGGTTTGTGGCTGACTCGGTATGGACTGCGCAAGGTGTGATAAGTGAGATTGTGAAGAGAGTGAAGTTGTCCCTGGCCTTCGAAGAGAGAGCACTTGACTGGTATATGCGGTACATATCTCAAAACGAGAGTGCATCTATTCAAGATATTAAGGACGCCCTAAAACAGCAGTTCTGAAAGCCTAAGTCCTACTCTCAGATCGTAGCAGATGTGAAAGATTTCAAGCAAGGAGCTACTGAGTCTGTATGGGAAGCTGATCAGAGAAGGATGATTTAAGTATGAAGACAGACAACACACCGAATGGTTCATTTCTATGTTGCTACCTCACTTGTGTATACCTATGGGCCACCAGACCTTCGAGTCGTAGGAAAAAGATTTGGAAGCCACCATGAAACTATAATTCGCGCCCAAAGATGACACTTTGGGAGGAGTACAGAAAATTCAGAAGCAGCTCAGAGCCATGCACATGGAGATTCAGAACCTACGGAAGGAATGGGGAAAAGGAGCTAGTGCAGACCTATGGTGCATACGATATCGGACGTCTGGACATACGAAGGATCAGTGCCCACTACTGGTAGATTACATGCAGGCAGAAGGCCCTAGTCCACCATGTCCAGGCTCAAGTGGGTCTGCGTTATGGTGCGATGATTTCTGGGTAGCGGGACTACATGATACAGCCCAGTGCCCTCGGCTAATTATGGGCGAACTAAAGCAACAATGGTGTATATTCTGTCGGTCAGTAGGGCATGAAGAGCAGAACTGTCGCACTTACGAGTTGGTGATAGATCGAGGAAGCTTGTATAGAGTACAATTAGACCCCACGTCACCTAGATATCCCGTGAGCTTCGATGGTTCCCCAGCAAGGGGCAGGGGAGGTCGGGGTGGAGCGCAGGACGAGGACGTGGGTAACTAATCTGTTATAACTGTGGGGAGGTAGGGAAGGGGACGTCGGGGGGGAGCGTAGGACGAGGACGTGGGAAGCTAATCTATTATAACTACGAGGAGGTAGGGCACTTTACAAGGGACTGCCAAAACCCTACCAGAAAATCCTGCAAATATTTCTGGCAGCTGGACCATGAGATTGAAGACTGCCCGATCTTGATAGCAAAAATGCAGGAAAATCATCCAACACCGACGCAGAATGTACAAAGAGTGAAGGCCGAACTATGGGATAGAAATTCAAGTGCAACACGCAGTAGGATGGCCACCAGGGAGCCTACAAAGGAGGATGCAAGGGATCTTCCGAGCCAACTGGCACCTGACAACCAAGAATGATTGGACCGCGAACCGGGACAAGAAATAATCCACTAGACACTTGCGTGCCTGGGAGCAGATGAAGAGGTAAGACCCTTCTTGTAGGCGTGTATAAAGCTATTACGCCACCCATGGGCCAAATAAAACCTTCAAGCAGTAATCGATAGCTGTGCAGGGCAGTCCCACCTATCTCCCGAAGTTTGGGACGTACACAAGTTAGGCAGATATAGGAAACGTACCAGTAGGGAGATGAGATTAACTGCCCAAACTGGTAATTATGAGATGGATCAGGTTGTCTTAGACTTGGGGTCAGATGAAAACGTGCTACCTAAGCAAACTTGGCAACAAATGGGAGAACCCAAATTGGAGTGGTCCAATATCCAACTGCATATGGCCAACCAGCAGAAGATCATACCTTTGGGAATAATATCAAAACTCACGGTAGATATCGCCAGGGTCAGGGCCCAGGCTGATTTCGAAGTAATTTAGATTGTCGAAGATGCAGACCCATACCCTGCACTCATAGGACTCGACTGGGCCATAGATATGGGTGGTATCATCAACCTCAAGAAAATAAGCATGGTATTTGAAAATAATGGAACTAGCGTGACAATACCATTAGATCCTACGGAAGGAAAATGCTACACAGAGCCAGTGTGCGGTAACAAAGAGGTAGACCACATTTATAATTTAACTGCGTAAAATGAAGATTGGATCCATCCCACGGTGGATGGGGTACTCTGTTGGGAAGCAGACATCGAATACTTCTCTGACTCTAATGAGGAGATGGAGAATTGGCAAAACCGGTTGCATGATGTCTCGGCGCTACGATGTCCTCAGGTCGCGAGGGACCTCTACTGCATTTCTTCAGAGGTAAGAGATCTACCCCATTTTGATGAGTTTGGTAGCATCCAAAAATTCCTGAGAACACTGGAAGCTACGGTTCCAAGAGAACGATGCCCCTGGGCCCTTAATCTAGCTATGCGAGGGACACCTGTGTGATGGTGGGATACCCACAAGAAATCATTCCAGGACTGGGAGACGTGTCGGGATATGATGATCCTGCGGTTCGCACCCTCGGCTGACATACGCACCAAGATGTTTCTCGGACCCGGGGATCCCCGCGCGCATCTGCTCACCTGGATGGACAAATGGTCCGACCGGGCTACAGAAGAGTGGGTTCATCTATTTGTTCATGCCTTGGGCCCTATCCCCATCGCATGGTATTTAGATGCGGAGCTACATTAGCGCACCCACCACTGGGAAATACTAAAATATGACTTCATAGGAACGTTTGGACTAATTGGGGGGACAGAGGCACTTGACGAAGCTCTGCAAGACATCAATGCGTTTGTATTTAATAACTCGCACCATCACGCCGCACCAAAGGTCCTGACATGGGAAGCACAGGTGCAAGACATAGTCAATTGTCAAAGCTTGGTGATAGAAGAAGAAGAAGACAATCCTTGGAACGTCTTTGTTCCAGAATCCGAGGAGGAATGCACCGTCATTGGACCCCCGCTGCAGAATATTGATGTGACTCAACCTCTCAAGCTGCGCGAAGTTAATATCGAGACAGGGGAAGAACCTATTAACTTGGAGGAAGGATTACCAGATGCACAGTTGTTCACCATTAAGGTTGTTGATGCGCACTTCGCTGATATCATTTAGTTCCTAACTACAGGCGTAGCCCCCGCAGAATATTCGATGCAGCAGAAGAAGGAGTTGGTTACTCGGGCGGCGGACTTTACTATCATCGTCGGCCAGTTATACAAGCTAGGCGCTAATGAAATACTACGCAGATACTTCCTGGAACATGAACGGCATGCCATTTTGGGGGAGGCACATGAAGGCGTCACAGGAGGCCACTATGCAGGAAGAGCAACAACACAAAAGATTTTGAGAGTTGGGTTCTGGTGGCCTACCCTGCATTAGGATTCTTACACCTATTGTAAATCGTGCGATACATGCCAACGAACAGGACGGCCCTCATGCCGAGATGAGATTCCATTACAGCCTCAAATGGCCTTACAGACCTTTGACAAATGGGCCATTTATTTTGTGGGACCCATCAATCCGCCAGGCAAGAAGACAGGTGTGCGCTACATTATTACTGCCACTGACTATGTCACTCCATGTGCTGAAGCACAAGCGATGAAGGATTGTACTGCGGATACTGATGCGCACTTCATCTTTGAGCAGATTCTGACCAGGTTTGGCTGCCCAAAAATCCTAATGAGCGATAGAGGCATGCACTTCGTTAACGAAACGATTCAAGCCCTGAATGAGGAATTCTGGATCCATCATGCGAAAAGTACACCATACCATCCACAGGAAAATGGGGTGGTCGAAGCTTTTAAACAAATATTAGAACAAGCATTAACCAAGGTCTGCAATGCCGATCGTAGTGATTGGGATTTATGCATCCCCTCTGTTCTGTGGGCCTACCGAACGACCTGCAAGAAGCTAACAGGAAGGACCCCCTTTTGGATGGTCTATGGCAAGGAGGCCATTATGCCAATAGAATACATTGTTCCTAGCCTACACACTACAGCATTTACAAATATGGAAAAACTTGATATCATGGAGGAACGCCTTGTGCAGCTTTTGGCATTGGAGGAAGATCGGTTTATTGCTAACTTTCATCAGCAGGTTTAGAAGGCTCACGATAAAGCCTGCCATGATCGACATATTCGCAAAAATACATTTGTAGCAAGCGACCCAGTCCTCTTATACGATAACCAATTTGTGAAACACCCAGGAAATTTCGGCAACACTGGCTTCGTCCCTACATCATTGAGGAAATCACGAATGGTGGAGCAGTCCGGCTAGCTACCCTGTGCGGTGACATGTTACCTAGCTATGTCAATGGTAGTCGACTCAAGCCATACAAGGCTAAATGACTATATGGACAGAATAATTGGCTCAGGCACGATCGACCCACCTGGGAGAGGCCGCTGACGCACAAGTGGGATACGCGCGCTAGTCATCAAATTGCTCAGGAGGCAAGTGGTAGAACTGCAGCCACAGTGACTCGGGACAAGTCACAAGATTGTGTTGGGGGACTGTTGGAATGGGGTTTCCTACGAGCTGCGAAACTGGTCCGATTTTATATATTTTTTATTATAATTAGGCTAGCACGGGGGGTTTTTGGGTGGGTCAAAGCCCCGAAAGTGTTGTAATGGGTCAAAGGGTAAACCAGGGGTCCGAAAACAATGGTTTGTGGACCATAGGAAAGTTTAGGCTAGATTATTATAAATAGAGGAACATTTTGAATTGTAAGGTAGAAAAAGAAAGAGTTATTGATGCGAAATGTGGTTTAGTATATCTGTTTGGGTTTTGGGGAAAGGAATCATGTTGTTTATGTGCGCGGAGATCCAAAGTCCTGCTATGTGCAGACCCTACTGCTGTGTGTGCAAGCTAGGACAGGCATTGTAAGAGGGAATTTATGAAATGATAAGTAAGAAAGGTTGTTTGAGAACCGAATATATGTGTACTGTTTGTGCGAATCATTGGCAATTACTGTAGTATGCGCATTCTGTATTCAAGCTGCGAAATTTATGTGTAAGTGTGTTTACTGTATCTGGATATGTTCTGTTCTGTTTTATGCAATATTATGCTACTATTATAGAGGTGTATAATTATCAAACACTGTAGACCTTGTGAACGTGGATGCGAAAAGAGACCTGTAAACCCTGCACAGAAAGAGGCGATCTGGGCATCACAGGGCCGGACGCAGCTCTGCTTGCCTTACCTACCCATTCTCAAGGTGCGGAAACCTGGTTCCAGCACCCACCCATACTACTTCGGGTGAGAATTTTACCTGCGCAAGCGGGTCACTACCGAAAGGGCCAATAGTATAGGGGTTTGTTGGCAAACGTTGAACTCCGAACCTAGGTCAGGACCCCTCGAGCCAACACTTATGAAGAGTTATTTTTCAGCCATACTTATTCCATGAGGTCCTACAACACTATCATGTAAAGCTACACTTGGAAAGGCTTTTAAGAGTAACTATATTAGCATTTTCAAAGATTCATGAACCATGTGGAGTTGGAAGAGAGACATGACTTAATTAAGGATTTATTTCAGCCATCTCTTTCCTCTTTTGGAATGAGAGGAGATATGTCTATGCACTACTCCATTTCTGTGAGGAGAATTTTTGGTAAGGAACATGCTTATTTGCATGATGTTTCATTTGATTATTATTTGCATTTCTTTACCATTTATATGCAGGCCATAGCTCCAAGGAGGAGCATTATTCCATATAAAATTCATGGCCAAATTTGGGCCATAAAGATTTTCGAACATGGCCACTCCCTTGGAGGACATAGGGAGATTTTGTATCATTGTGGGTGCACTCAAAAGGCACCAAACATATCTCACACTTTCAACCATTGTGAAAAGACTTGGGCAGCAAGTAAGTGGTGGGGAAACAACTTACCACATAATTATCTAATGCAGTCAGGAGATATACTTCACTAGTTCCACATGTGGGACTATGACCCACCTCCATTTGTACAAATTCCTGTTTGCATGTACTTAGTTTTGATCCCATACATTGATGATGTACTTATACTTTTTATGGGAATGTTTGGAGGGAGGATGGGAGGAATGTATGTGCCCTATGGGAGAGAGATTCTCCATGTTCATTATGCTACATGTTTCAAGGAGAATATTGAGCAAACCATGTTTGTTTCATTTGAACTATTGTCTCCTTGTGAGATGGATTATTTTCATCTCATGAGAAATTTGGAGAAGAAATTCATGGAGGGATGGATTGGTAGAAACTTAGATTATGAGGGAAGCTTATCACATGATGGTGTCACCAATGATGGAGAGTTGCAGCACTCACCTTGTCAGTTTCTTGAGGATAAGCAACATTTGGGAAGGGAGGACTGTAATATTCCCAATTATCCATAAGCTAGTTGGAATATTAAATTTTGTTTTGCTGCTTTGTTTTATGAATAAGAGGACAATGGAGGTCCATAATTCTCCTTAATAATGAATAAATCATTTCCAATGTGAAAGAGATCGATCTTGGCAGCTTAATTGAGCACCCTTAGGTGTGAAAAGGGCTGGAACACCTTGACTGGGTCAACTTTGACCAAATCAATAGCGTTGTAATGGAGGAGTGGTCATCAATGAAAGACAGTGCAGTTTTAGATGGAGATTCTTTGCATGGGAGTAGTGCTATTATTGGATGGGGCTTGTTGGCTCGAGGGGTCCTGACCCAGGTTCGGTGTGCAAGGTTTTCCAACAAACCCCTATACTACTGGCCCTTTCGGCAGTGACTTGCTTGCGCAGGTCAAAGTCTCACCCGAAGTAGTATGGGTGGGTGTTGGAACCAGGTTTCCGCACTTTGAGAAAGGATGGGTAAGGCAAGCAGAGCTGCACTAGATCCTGTAATTCCCAGATTACCTTGTTCTGTGCAGAGTTAATCAAGTCTCTATTTGCATCCACGTGCACTAGATATATAGTTATATGCTTTTATAACATTAACACAGCATTACATAAACAGAACATAACGGATCTAGATCCAAGAACGTAATACATAGATCTTTCGCAGCGTAAAGACAAAAAACACACAATATAGTAATTATCATTAATTCCCACAACAGTACTCACAGATTTAGTTCTCTAACAATATTTCACATTCATTCATTCATCAATTCTTCCTTACAATTCCCTTCCCAACCTGCGCACACAGTAGCAGGGTCCGCACACAGCTGGACGTGGATCTCCGCGCACACATCCAGAAGGATTTTGTTCCCAAAAACCCAAACAAATAGCTTAAAAAATAGATCACATCAATAGCTCATCATTTCTTATCCTTTACAATACAAAATGCATCTCTATTTATAGCACTCTAGCCTAGACTTTCCTATGTTCCGCAACCCATGGTTTTCGGACCCCTAGATTACCCTTTCACCCATTACAATGCTTTTGGGGATTTGACCTGCCCCAAAACCCCTGCACTAGACTAAATATAATCAAAAATATTCAAAATGGACCATTTTCACAGCTTGTTAGGAGACCTCGTTCCAACAGTCCCCCAACACATCTTGTGACTCGTCCCGAGTCACTGCAGTGGTGCGGCTTCGATTTGCGCACGCAAGGTAGCCAGAGTGCGAAGGAGCGGTGGGAGCACTTCCTTACTTTGGGCTGCAGCTCGTCGTGCAATGTTCACCATTGTTAGGGAGGCAGGGCCATCTAGAGTCGCGGTAACCCGTTCTAACAGCCAGTGGAGGCGCGCAATGGCAGACTGAGCGTCTTCGACGAGCTAGAGTGCCGTGTCGGCCTATGGTTTCAACCATTTTCGAATTACATGCTTTTTGTGGCGAAGGCTCTCAATCCTCTCTAAGATGGCTAGATGTTGCGAGGAGACGGTGGAGGGTGAGGAGGCTCTGACTTGGTCCAGAGCAGTTTCCGCCTACTGTAATTCCATCTGGATATGTTGAAGTGTGGAATGGTGCCGCACTGCCATCCATAGTGGGGTAGCTATTTCGACCAATTGTGTGCCCTGCGTCAGCTGATCCTGGATAATACACGTTGCGTCTATGACCACTACAATCCGCTAGTCCCGTACTTCCGAAGGTATGTCATACTACTGTTGCGTGGCCTGGGCACGGTGGCGAACTTCGCACAACACTCTAGTGTACAATCCCCATAGCTTTGTGAAAGATAGCAGCGCTAAATCTATTTCGATGTCCCCAGTAGTTGGATCAGGGTTGTTGACTAGGGAAATGCAAGGGAGTGAACACACATTGCTTCTGTTGGGTGGTACTCTGGAGTTGCGGAGGAGTCTCAACATGTCCCTGTATCGCAACGTTCCTTCTGTGCGTAGCTCTCCTTTCTACCGGGAGACAGTGCTCACCCCTGTGACTGCACTCAGCATTCCCAGACTCTCTTAAGACGATATCTGCAGGTACTGAGCAGCTTGAGACCAGGTTCTTTGGTGGGTTAGGGTCCATCTTAGCAACAAGAAAATGGGCAACCCAAAGAATGTTAATGAGCGCAAAAAACCAGTACGCAAATAGCAGGAGAATCTTGTAGGGTAAATAAATATCCTGGTGCGCAATTATCCAGCCAACCACACACTGTCTGGAGCTATTTAAT
The DNA here is from genome assembly GCA_034641835.2 of Pinus albicaulis. NCBI lineage: Eukaryota > Viridiplantae > Streptophyta > Pinopsida > Pinales > Pinaceae > Pinus > Pinus albicaulis. The sequence goes on from CM076582.1 coordinate 778,044,256, forward strand.
GGTGGAGTAGCCCATTTGTTAGACTGACCATCGATCAGGTGGATCAATCTTTCCATTAATGGTTGCATTGATGATCTGTCGCCTATTGTGCGTACTTGTAAGATCCCTTCTTTATTAAATCAGGATGTGCTGACGGTCGTCCTTCGTGCCTGAGGTCGTTTCCACGGAATGTCAGACCACGGATGATGCCTGCATGTCATTCACGTAACCTGAATGAAGGTCGATGCGAGGTGTGTCTGCAAGTTGGCCCTTAGTATTTTCGAGCCATGCGCTTTGCCCTTGGTCAGGACGTCCCTGCATGATAGGGTTGTGTCATGCGTCCTTGTGCCATTTATTACTTGAGGCGTCCAAAAATTCTTCAAATTACACGTGGGTCTAGGTAGGTCGGTAACCCAACGCATGCCTAGGTCAGTGGTACCCTAGCAAGCTTGTCCGTGCAATGTTTGATAGCACCCTTGAGTTTTGTATGCCAGCAAGTATCCATGTAGGTCGACTGACCTCGGAGTCCATCTGGCAACTGGGCTCCCTATGCGCAAGATCACCCTTCTCCAATACTTCTCCTGAGTGAAGAATATTGGTCATTGCGTAGGTGTTTCGTGCAGTGTTAGTGATATTTCCCCTAGCCGGCGTGCCGTGGGAATCTTAGGTTCAACCGTCTTCTGACTATCATCTGCGTCCTCCTGGCAGGGTAGGTTCCTTTTCATGGTAGAGATGCGACGAAAATTCCTGACGGTCTGAAGACATCGAAGCATTGAAACCTTGTGCAATCGGCCTTACCAATTTTCCAGCGCCTCGTCAGAGTCAGAAAAACATTCACTGTCCTATTCCCAGCAGAGCATTCCTTCATCCGTGGGGTTAGCCTGATCTTCATCTTGCGCAGTTAATTTATAACTGTGATCTAATTCCTCCTCCTCATAGGCTGGCTCTGTGTACCGCGCACCTTCTGATGGATCTAGTGGTACTATGACACACGTACCCTTGCTTTCAAACACCATGTTGCACTTCTTGAGATTGATGACACCCCCCATGTCAATTTCCCAGTCCAGTCCAAGGAGCGCAAGGTAGGGATCTGCATCTTCCACAATTTCTATGACTTCAAAGTCAGCTAGGATCCTTACCCCTACGATGTCAACCATGACTTTTGGTAACCTCCCTAGAGGGATGATTTTTTGTTGATTGGCCATTCGTAGCTGGATTGTGGACCATTCTAATTTAGGTTCTCCCATTCGTTGCCATGTCTTCTTTGGTAATACATTTGCATCTGACCCCAGATCTAAGATAACCTGATCCATCTCGTAGTCACCAATCTGCGCATTCAATCGCATCTCTCTTCCGGTGCGCTTCTTATATTTGTATAGTTTGTGTACATCCTTGGTCTCAGGGATCAAATTGGTCCAAACTGCGCAGGTATTTAGTAGTGCTTGGAGATTTCCTACAGCCTGCGGATTTCGCAGCAGCTTCAGACATGCTTTTAAAAAGGGCTCAACCCCTTCCTCTATCTGAGGTTGTGTTCGCAGTTGCGTGGGAACTGTCAGTGGTGTTTGTTCTTTGAAAGGCACTCCTTCCTGGGAGGCAAGCTCCTCTTTTTCTCCCTGGGTGACCAGCCCACTGCGTGTCATGACTTTTACACACGGATCTGCCTTTCTTAGCTCGGTTTTAACTCTTTGTACGTTCTGCTTAGGGGTGGGCTGCTTTTCCTGCATTTTGGCTATTAAAATTGGGCAGTCCTCTACCTCATGGTCCAGCTGCCTACAATATTTTCATGATGGCCTGGTGGGATTTTAGAATTCTCTGGAAAATTTCCCTATTTCCCCACAGTTATAACAGATTAGCTACCCACGTCCTCGTCCTGCACTTTCTCCCTGACCTCCTCTGCCTCGGGCCGGTGATCCTCCAAAGTGCGCAGAACATCTTGGCGACGCAGGGTCTGATTGTACCCTATATAAGTTCCCACGATCCATCTAAGTACGACAGTTCTGCTCATCATGTCCCACTGATTAACAGAATCGGCACCATTGTTGCTTTAGTTCTGGGACATACGCACCTAGTTGAGGGCAATGGTTCGTATCATGTAGTCCTGCCACCCAAAAATCATCATACCATAGTGCAGGTCCGCTTGAACCTGGTCGTAATAGGACGAGTTCCCTACTTGCCCCTAGGCGTACCAGACTAGGTCCTCCTTCTTGCATGTAATCCGTCAGCAGAGGGAACTGATCCTTCGTATGGCCAGACACCCTGCATAGTATGCACCAGAGATCTGTGCAACCATCCTTTCCTTGATCTTTTTGCAGGTTTTGTATCTCCATATGCATAGCCCCAAGTTGTTCCTGGATTTTTTGTACCCCTACGGACGTATCCTCTCGGGGGGCAGCCTCTAGTTTCATAACGACTTCCACAGCCTTATCCTGTGACTCAAAAGTATAATGACTCATTGGTGTGTGCAGGTTAGGTAACAACATCGCGATGAACCATTTTGTATGTTTTATATCATCATATTTGAATCCTCCTTCCCTGATTGCTTTCTTCAGTCGCTGATTGGCCTCCCATACTGACTCAGACGCACCTTGTTTGAAGTCCTTTACTTCTACTACCAACTGGGAATAATATTTCAGCTTCATGAACTGATGCTCCAAAGCGTCCTTGATATCTTGAATAGATGTGCCCCCATTCTGGGCAATACACCGCATATACTATTCCAGGGCCCTGTCCTCGAAGGCCAACAACAGTTGCGCCCTTTTTACCGTATCACTCGCCACATTCTTCACAGTCCATACAGAGTCTGTAACGAACCAAAACCGGTCCATATCCTCGTCTCCTACCCCCTTGAATGTAGGTAGTTTCAGATGTGCAGCCATATCACTGTCTAGGGAGGGTGGTGGTATAGGCGAATTCTTACCTTTGCACGACCTAGGTCACGATGTAGCTGGGGGATCTTACTCAGTTGGTTCCTGCAACAGATTGTAGGCAGATATCCCTCCATCAAGGTTGGTCCGATAGTATTTACCACTGCGTGTTGCGCTCCCATCTAGATCCGGGGTCATTCAGTTAGTATGACTACACAGAATACTTCTTTCGCACAGTAGTTTCTTGATCAGCAACGGCAATGTCCTTAGAAATTTGCCCCAAAACCCTTTGAAGAATCGTCTTTTGGCCTCAGATTATGATACAAACTTATCAATGGCAAATTATGTCACAAATCCTCCCAGCACACTATCCACCCAGTGATCCACCATACGCGTGATAGTATTATCAGTTTTTTCCAGCTGCTCAAGCAGCTCTGGGGTCCACTGAGTGACTCGCTCATCCTTCCAGCACTTCTGGAATTCTGCAATTCTAGCCATCCACTCCTAGAGTTCAATCGCAAAGGTTACAAATAATATTTCGTAGCTTTCAGTAAGAATGTACCTATTTTTCCACCTTTCTACCGTTAACTTTTCACTACGATTTTATTTTACTGCGAACTCCTGGATCTGTCTTTCGAACTATTCTTCAGTCTCTTTTCTTTCAGGCTTCCAATATTCTCTTATCATTACCCGATTCCTCTCTTAGACTTCTTCCAGTCTTGGCAACGGAACCATTTTTTGGCTCGAGGGGTCCTGACCCAGGTTCGGTGTGCAAGGTTTGCCAACAAACCCCTATACTACTGGCCCTTTCGGCAGTGACCTGCTTGCGCAGGTCAAAGTCTCGCCCGAAGTAGTATGAGTGGGTGCTGGAACCAGGTTTCTGCAACTTGAGAAAGGATGGGTAAGGCAAGCAGAGCTGCGCTAGATACTGTGATTCCCAGATTACATTTTTCTGTACAGAGTTAATCAAGTCTCTATTCGCATCCACGTGCACTAGATCTATAGTTATATGCTTTTATAACATTAACACAGCATTACATAAATAGAACATAATAGATCTAGATCCAAGAACATAATATATTCGCTGCATAAAGACAAAAAACGCACAATACAGCAATTATCAGTAATTCCCACAACAGTACTCATAGATTCAGTTCTCTAACAATATTTCGCATTCATTCATTCATCAATTCTTCCTTACAATTCCCTTCCCAACTTGCGCACACAGTAGCAGGGTCCGCACACAGTTGGACATGGATCTCCGCACACACAGCCAGCAAGAGTCTTTTCCCCAAAACCCAAACAGATAGCTTAAACAACATATCGCATCAATAGTTCATCATTTCTTATCCTTTACAATACAAAATTCATCTCTATTTATAACACTCTAGCCTATACTTTCCTATGGTCCACAACCCATGGTTTTTGGACCCCTAGTTTACCCTTTCTCCCATTACAATGCTTTCAGGGCTTTGACTCGCCCCAAAACCCCTGCGCTAGACTAAATATAATCAAAAATATTCAAAATGGACCAGTTTCGTAGCTTGTTAGGAGACCCCGTTCCAACAAGGCTTAGGGTTTGAAAGCTCATATCTTATATAAGGAAGAGGATGGCAGCCATATTATGTATGTATGTTGATATGATATTTCTAAATATCAGGTCTGTTTAGACATATATATTTCTCTTGTTGTTTAGCTGAGATTGAGTCTTGTTTAGCACCGGGTGTTCCTGATCGGGAATCACACCTCTTCCATTGAGAAGCTTTTGGAGGAGTCTTGTACTACATTTTCCACTATCAGGCTTAAGGCCAAGCTTCATCTTTCAATTACAGTGCAAATCCTGTTGAGGGTTGAGTTTTTTTGCAGGTTGCAGCAGTGGAGACTAGATCTAGGTCATTTCATTGCTCATTCTCAGTGGAGGAGGCTTCCTCTCCATTGGGAAGACAGTAAGGAAGGCCCTTATGATTATTTTTAGATCTTTGCATCAGGCCAACCATTTATTCATCCCTACAGTACATTTTACTTCTAGTTCTACGTTATTTCTGTAGGAGGAGTTGCATGGTGGATTGGCACACCATTTGGAGAGTTGGTTTTCTAGTGAAAGGGATCTGCCTTTCATTTAAAGGATCTATTGGAGGAAGCTATTCTACTGATCATATCATATCAGCCACACTTTCCAGATCTATATTTTGTAGTGGATATTCAGCCCTAGGGCCTACATCCCCATCTTGTAAATGGTGTTTTGCTAAAAACCCTTAAGGGGTTCTTCATTTGAGGTTTTATAATGCTCAGATCTATACTGGATCTATCTTTTGAGGCACATATCAGCCTTAGGTATTTTGTATAACCATATTTTGTAGCAGTGCCTTTAAATTAACGTTGTAACAGTCTTCCAGTCTTTATATATAGTAGCAGCACCTCTTTTTGAGGGATTTTTTCCATTGGAGGCTTGTTCTTTCATATTGTACATCTTATGGCCCATTATTTATGTATATTTTGTTGTTGTTATAACATATGAAAGGTTTCCATATTGGCCTCTTGATTTTATATGATGATTTGCATTATTGTTCCAGCATTTTGCACTATATTCCTGATTTTCCCATTTGGGAATATTACAGTGGTATCAGAGCATAATCTTGGCACAGCCTGTGCATCTTGAAAAGCTAGTATGTCATCTAAAGAAGGAGATCCTCTTACTGATAGAGAGAAGAGGTATCAAAGAAGAAGACACTGGAAATTTGATTATACAAATTACAAATAAGACAAGGGTAAAACCCGTTTATCTGGAGGAGAAGACGAAGAGGAGTTTCCCAAGATCCTTCTTAGAGCCATGTAAGAAATTGCTAGAGGAATCAAGGAGATAAGAATGGATAGATACAAGGAATCCCCTAAAGGATTTCATCATGGTGAAGGCTATGGAATTTCTCATCACTAGAGTGATCAACCAATGCATCAACAACAAGTTTCCCAACGCTCTACAATGCCCACATTCTTGGCTATGGGAAATGAAGGGTTTCAAGATAAGAATCCCTTGAAGACTATTTTATGGATTATGATTTTTCAATAATTTTTTCAAATCAAGGACAATAGGAGACACAAGCATCACAATAGAGTTGGTGGATTCATTCAGAATCATGATCTACACTGCACTATGGGCAGATTCTTCTTACCCAATTTTGATGGTTCATCCAAGTACACTGCCAAATCATGGGTAGAGAAGCTTAACATCTATTTCTAGTAGAACAAAGTTCCATAAATGGAGGCCATTAAGATAGCAGCGCTGCACCTTGAGGGTGAAGCACACGATTGGTGGTTCCATGGCTTGTATACATTGGTTCATGCCAGTGTGACTGCATATTCAGAGTTAACTAGGAGGCTGGTGGAGAGGTTTGATAGAAGAGATCCCGAAGAACCATTCATTGGGCTTGCAAAGTTAAAACAATCAGGTAATCCAGAAACTTACATTTCTGAATTTTTGATACTTTTTGTTATTTATATACAGCAAGAAGGGTGTATATGTTCATTGATGGGTTAGATGAACCTCTTCATGGGTTGGTTAAGTCTACCAAGCCACTTACCCTTCAAGATGCCATTGAAAGGGCTACAGATCTTCAAGAAGCCTTGCCAAAAGCAAAGGCAACATTTCAACATAAGCCTTATTTTCCATCAAAGGGAAAAGATGAGAAGGCTCCTCTTTCAAAGGAGAGCCAAAATAAAAAACCTCTTAATGATGATGTCCGAAGAGATTTGAGGAGGAGGAAACTTTGCTTCACATGCCAAGAATCTTGGGTACCTGGACATAGATGTGCAGCAGGAAAGGCACACTACATATAGGTCTTATCATATGATGAGGAGGAAGAAGGAGAAGAACAAGGAAGGGGTCACAACGCTGGAATAGCAGGAGGTGATCCACCACCACCTGGAGGTGAGGATGGAGAAATTGCTCCAATTAGAGGCACTCTTGCATCATTAATAATGGTACCCCACTATCATAAAACTTCCACACAAAAAACAGAGTTGAATTTTCACAATGGAAGCAGGGATATGATGATCCCATCTATTATGCACATGAGAATGGTCCATGAGACATCACTATCTTGTGGTAAACCACCTAGGATACCACCTGATCCATATTTGGTGAGAGATGTCTCACATCATGATGTACCATTCATATATCCAGAAGGAATGGGAGCATTAGAAGACCATGATACAGTGTTGAGAGTCTTGGGTAGGCTAAAGGAGGAGGGAGACATTCTTCCACTATCACCATTACCCACTCTCTCATCTCATACTGCGCTGAGAGGAAATTTGTAGAATTGGAGGATGACACCATCATGGGGCAAGGAGACCATTCCTTGGCTATGGAGACTCATGATATGTTCTCACTTGAAGAGAAATATTCCATACATGGTAGAAGATGGTGGCCACACATGCATGCTTTGGCTGAACCAAGGAATTTTTGGATGGATGATAGCTTCCCATGGGAGACTAACCTCCAAAAGCTTCAATATTTACTTGAGCATGTGTATATGCAAGAGTAGAAGCATGGGAGGAATAATAACCTTCCAACATATACCTTTGGCATGGGATATGTCAATAAGGATAACATCCATATGACAGATGTTCTTTGTGATAGATCATCAGCGTTGTCACTATGGAAGATTGATCCATATTGGAAATCCCAACTGTTAGTGGATTATTCCAAGGATCTTTTCACATGCATGATACTTGATGACCAGCAACATGAGGAGGGTTATTCAGTCCAAGAAGAATTCATCTACTATCATGGTAGGATCTTATTATCTAGATCCTCCAAGCTCGAGGAGAAGTTGCTACAAAGAGCTTATGAAGAGTTATTTTTCAGCCATACATATTCCATGAGGTCCTACAACACTATCATGGAAAGCTACACTTGGGAAGGCTTTGAAGAGGAACTATATCAGCATTTTCAAAGATGCATGAACCATGTGGAGTTGGAAGAGAGACATGACTCAATGAAGGATTTATTTCAGCCATCTATTTCTACTTTTGGGATGAGAGGAGATATGCCTATGCACTACTCCATTTGTATGAGGAGAATTTTTGGTAAGGAACAGGCTTATGTGCATGATGTTTCTTTTGATGATTATTTTCATTTCTTTACCATGTATATGTAGGCCATATCTCCAAGGAGGATCATTATTCCATATAAAATTCATGACCAACTTTGGGCCATAAACATTTTTGAACATGGCCACTCCCTTGGAGGACATAGGGAGATTTTGTATCATTGTGGGTGCACTCTAAAGGCACCAAACATATCTCACACTTTCATCCATTGTGAGAAGACTTGGGCAGAAATTAAGTGGTGGGGAAACCACTTACCACATAATTATCTGATGCACTCAAGAGATATATTGTGTTGGTTCCACATGTGGGACAATGGCCCACCTCCATTTGTACAAATTTATGTTTGCATGTACTTAGTTTTGATCCCATACATTGATGATGTACTTATACTTTTTATGGGAATGTTTGGAGGGAGGATGGGAGATGTTCATTATGCTACATGTTTCAGGGAGAACATTGGGAAAACCATGTTTGTTTCATTTGAACTATTGTCTCCTTGTGGGATGGATTATTTGCATCTCATGAGAACTTTGGAGGAGCAATTCATGGAGGGATGGATTGGTAGACACTTAGCTTATGAGGGAAGCTTTTCACATGATGGTGTCACCAATGATGGAGAGTTGCAGCACTCACCTTGTCAGTTGCTTGAGGACAAGCAACATTTGGGAAGGGAGGACTGTAATATTCCCAATTAGCCATGAGCTATTTGGAATATTAAATTTTGTTTTGCTGCTTTGTTTTATGAATAAGAGGACAATGGAGGTCCATAATTATCCTTAAAATTAAATAAATCAATGTCAATGTGAAAGAGATAGATCTTGGAAGATTAATTGAGCACCCTTAGGTGTGAAAAGGGGTTGTAACACCTTGATTGGGTCAAATTTTACCAAATCAACAACGTAGTCATGGAGGAGTGGTCACCAATGAAAGACAGTGCAGTTTTAGATGGAGATGATTTGCATGGAAGTAGTGCTATTATTGGATGGGGATTAGGGTTTGCAAGCTCATATCTTATATAAGGAAGAGGATGGCAGCCATATTATGTATGTATGTTGATACGATATTTCTTAATATATGGTCTGTTTAGACATATATCTTTCTCTTGTTGTTTAGCTGAGATTGAGTGATGTTTAGCACTCGGTGTTCCTGATCGGGAATCCCACCTCTTCCATTGAGAAGCTCTTGGAGGAATCTTGTACTATGTTGTCCACTATCAGGCTTAAGGCCAAGCTTCATCTTTCATTTACAGCATAGATCCTGTTGAGGGTTGAGTTTTTTTGCAGGTTGCAGCAGTGGAGACTAGATATGGGTCATTTCATTGCTCATTTTCAGTGGAGGAAGCTTCCTCTCCATTGGGAGGATAGTAAGGAAGGCCCTTGTGCTTATTTTCAGATCTTGGCATCAGGCCAACCATTTATTCATCCCTACAGTGCAGTTTACTTCCAAATCTATGTTATTTCTGTAGGAGGAGTTGTAGGGTGGATTGGCACACCATTTGGAGAGTTGGTTTTCTAGTGAAAGAGATTTTCCTTTCATTTAGAGGATCTATTGGAGGAGGCTATTCTATTGATCATATCAGATCAACCACACTTTCCAGATCTGTATTTTGCAGTGGATCTTCAGCCCTAGGGCCTAGATCCCCATCTTGTATATGGTGTTTTGTTGAAAACCCTTAAGGGGTTCATCATTGGAGGTTGTATAGTGCTCATATCTGTATTGGATCTATCTTTTGAGGCACATATTAGCCTTAAATCTGTTTTATAACCATCTTCTGTAGCAGTGCCTTTAAAACAAGATTAAAATTTAGCCTTTCCAAAAGATTTATATATATATATATTAGCAGCGCCTCTTTTTGAGGGATTTTGTCCATTGGAGGCTTGTTCTTTCTTATTGTACGTCTTATGGCCCATTATTTATTTATATTTTGTTGTTTTTATAACATATGAAAGGTTTCCATATTGGCCTCTTGCTTTTATATGATGATTTTCATTATTGTTCCAGTATTTTGCACTATATTCCTGCTTTTCCTATTTGGGAATATTATAGTGGTATCAAAGCATAATCTTGGCATAGCCTGTGCATCTTGGAAATCCAATGTGTCATCTGAAGAAGGAGATCCTCTTACTGATAGAGAGAAGAGGTATCAAAGAAGAAGACACCGGAAGTTTGATTATAAAAATGACAAAGAAGACAAGGGTAAAACCCCTTTATCTGGAGGAGAAGATGAAGAGAAGGACTTCCCCAAGAACCTTCTTAGATCCATGCAAGACATTGCTAGAGAAATGAAGGAGATGAGAATGAATAGATAAAATAAATCCCCTAAAGGATTTCATCATGGTGAAGGCTCCGGCATTTCTCATCACTGGAGTGATCAACCAGTGCAGCAACAACAAGTTTCCCAATGGTCTACAATGCCTACATTCTTGGCTGTGTGAAATGAAGGGTTTCAAGATCAAGAATCCCTTGAAGACTATTTCATGGAGTATGAGTCTCAAGCTCAGAGATTCAAGGACAACTTGAGTTTTCAAGATTTTTTTCAAATCAAGGACAATAGGAGACCCAGGCATCACAATAGAAGTGGTGGATTCATTTAGAATCATGATCTACACCGCACTATGGGAAGATTCTTCTTACCCAACTTGGATGGGTCATTCAAGTGCACTACCAAATCATGGGTAGAGAAGCTTGACATCTACTTCCAGTTGAACAAAGTTATAGAAATGGAGGCCATTAAGATAGAAGCGCTGCACCTTGAAGGTGAAGCACATGATTGGTGGTTCCATGGCTTGTCTACATTGGGTCATGCCAATGTGACTGCATATTCAAAGTTCACTAGGAGGTCGGTGGAGGTTTGATAGAAGAGATCCTGAAGCACCATTCATGGGGCTTGCAAAGTTAAAACAATCAGGTAATCTAGAAACTTACATTTCTGAATTTTTGAGACTTTCTGTGATTTATCTGCAGTAAGAATGGTGTATATGTCCATTGATGGGTTAGATGAACCTCTTCATGGGTTGGTTAAGTCTACCAAGCCCACTACCCTTCAATATTCCATTGAAAGGGCTAGAGATATTCAAGATGCCTTGCCAAAAGCAAAGGCAACATTTCTTCATAAGCCCTCTTTTCCATCAAAGGGAAAAGATGAGAAGGCTTCTCTTTCAAAGGAAAGCCAAAATAAAAAACCTCTTGATGATGATGTCCAAAGAGATTTGAGGAGGAAGAAGCTTTGCTTCACATGCCAAGAATTTTGGGAACCCGGACATAGATGTGTAGCAGGAAAGGCACACTACATAGAATTTTTCTCAGATGATGAGGAGGAAGAAGGAGAAGAACAAGGAAGGGGTCACATCACTGGAATAGCAAGAGATTATCCGCCACCACCTGGAGATGAGGATGGAGAAATTACTCCAATTAGAGGCACACTTGAATCATTAAGAAGGTACCCCACTATCATAAAACTTCCACAGAAGAAACAGAATTGAATTTGCGCAATGGAAGCAGGGATATGATGATCCCATCTATTATGCACATGAGAATTGTCATGCCTTCTTACATTGTCCAACGCCTCATCTAAGAATGAGGTCAGAAAAGGATCATGCACGCAGGCATCATTCAATTTGCGCAATTCAACACAGATCCTTATTTCAACTTTTGTTTTCTTTTCTTAGACTAAACAATGTAAACTTTGAAACGAGAACTGAAACAAGTACTGATTTTTTGAGGTAAAAAAAAACCATCTGATTTTGAAAACCATTGATTGAGAATACACCATTTTTTTAGGTAGCAAAAAATCATGTGATTTTGAAAAGTTTTGATTCAGAATACTCCTTTTTTTTGAGGTAGCAAAAATTCATCCGATTTTGAAAAGTGTTGTTTCAGGATACACCTTTTTTTTAGCATATTTTCACACTTCATATTTTCTTATATATCAAGTAAGAAATTTTTTTTCTAAATGTAAGTGATTTTCATGCTATTTTTTAAAAGCGTTAAAGGAAAATCAACCCCTTCTTTTAGAGGGCTTATTTTAGACACTTTAAATTTTCTAATGTATGAAGTGTGAATTTTGTTTTTAAATGTTGGTGATTTTCATGTGATTTTGAAAAACATCAACAATTTTTTTTTAAGGAATCTTCTTAACACTTCAAATTTTCTTATGTCCTAAATAAACATAATTTTTTTTTAAATGTTGATTATTTAACCATTTTTCAAGTTGTCCAATTTTTTGTTTTTTTTCCTTTGCAGTGTTTTTTTATAATGAAAATTTTAATTTTTTTTTCCAAATTTTACAAAAAAATAGTAAAATTAATATATTGAGGTTATGATTTCTTTTATATTTATATATCGTTAATTAATATTTCAATACACATAAAATAATTGTCACTAAAAAATAATAATTTTAAAAACTCAAAAAAATATATACATTTTCCATATACATATAATTAAAAAAATTAAGTATTTTGGGACATTTTCGTTAAAATAACATGTTAAATGAAAAAAATTATGGAAATTTTGAATTAAAATAAAAAATTTGATGAAATTTATATAAAAAATGGTGACAATTGAAAAAAAAAAAGTATTCACATAAAAATTTAAGTCTTAAAAAAAAAACATACAATTTTTTTTTTTAAATCATAAACATAAAAAATTTTGAAAATGAAAAACATAATTAATTTATAAAAAAAAAAAGACATTAAAAATAAAAGAATAATAAAATAAATAAATAAATAAAACATTGAAAAAAATAAATTTAAAAAATGAAAAACAATAAAATAAGAAAAAATAATTTTAAAAAAAATAATAATAATTTAAAAATAAAAGCATATATATATATATATGACCCTAGAGCCATTGGGCGGGCTAAAATCCAATGAATCGACTTTCAACCCACCAGCCCAAGGTGGAGGCCCCTCGGGCCACCCAACAAGCTGAAATCTAATTCTCAGAATTGGCTTTTAGCTCGTCAGGTGGCCCTAGGGGCCTTTGCCCTGGGCTGGCAGAGATGCGCAACTCCGCCAGCCCAGGGCGGAGGCCCCTCGGGCCACCCGACCGATTGAAGTCAATAGTCAGGTGGCCTGATGGGCCTCCGCCCTAGGGTGCAGCTCCAACTACTCAAGGCGAAGGCCCCTCGGGCCACCCGCCAGGTCGAAGGCCATGGCCGAGTGGCCCTAGGAGCCTTTGCCCAGGGATGGCAGAGGTGCACAACTCCGCCAACCCATGATGGAGGACCCTCAGACCACCCGGCGGGTTAAAGGTGATTCACAGAATCGCCTTCAACCAACAGGGTGGCCTGAGGGGCCTCTGCCCTGGGCTGAGAATCGTCAAACCTAGGGCGGAGGCTCCTCGGTCCACTCGGTGGGCTGAAGGTGATTCTCAGAATCGCCTCCACCTGAAGAATAATCACCTTCAGCCATCACCTTCAACTCAGAATCATTCTCAGAATCGCCTCCACCCAGAGGTGATTCTTAAAATCTCCTTGAGCTCGAGGTGATTCTCAGAATCCCCTCCAGCTAAAGGCGATTCTCAGAATCGCCGTCGGGTGGAGGTGATTCTGAGAATTAGCTTCAGCTGGAGGCAATTCTCAGAATAGCCTCCACCGGACGAAGATTCTGAGAATCACCTTCAACTGGAGGTGATTCTGATAATCGTCTTTGGGTGTAGGCGATTCTTAAAATCGCCTCCACCTAAAGGCATTTCTAAGAATCACCTCCAGGTGAAGGCGATTCTAAGAATCTCTTCTAGCTGAAGGTGATTCTCATAATCGCCTCCACCCATAGGCGTTTCTCAGAATCACCTTCAACTGGAGGCGATTCTTAGAATCGCTTCCAACAAAATTGCCTTAAGCTGGAGGCGATTCTCAGAATCGTCGTCGAGTGGAGGCGATTCTGAGAATCTCTTTTAGCTGAAGGTAATTCTGAGAATCACCTCCACTCGAAAGCGATTCTATGAATCACCTCAACCCAAAGGCGATTATGAGAATCGCCTTCAACCGTCAAGTGGCCCGAGCAACCGAAATTTTGTTTTTAATTTGTCTTTTTTAATATATATATATATATTTGAGTATTTTATTTTTATTTTTTATTTTTTATCTATTTTAAGTATTTTTATTTTTTTTCCTTATTTTTAATGTTTTTCATTCTTTAAATTTAATTTCTTTCCATCTTTCTTTATTATTATTTTTTAATTTTTTTTTAATTACTCTTATTTAAAATTATATGTGGATCATTTTTTTTTAATTTATATTTTTTTTTAATGTTCTCATTTTTTATAAAAAAATTCATAAAATTTGTTACTTTTCTAATTTTTTTATTCAAATTTTCCATAATTTTATTTTATTTAACATGTTTTTAGTTAAAATGTCCTAAAATACATATTTTTTTAATTATATCTATATTCAAAATGTATATTTTTTGTCGAATTTTTAAAAATACAAAAAAAAATCATAACCTCAAGATATTAATTTTATTATTTTTTTAAACTTTGCAAAAAAAAAAAAGTAAAACTTTCATTATAAAAAAAAAAAACATTGCAAAGGAAAACAAAAAACAAAAAATTAGAAAACCCTTAAACACCATATATCTTAGGACAAAAAAAAAAAAAATTTAGCCCCACGGGCCACCAGGCAGGCTGAAGTCGATTCTGAAAATCAGCTTCAGCCCATCAAGTGACCAGAGGGGCCTCCGACTTAGGCTGGTGGAGTTGTGCATCTCCACCCACCCAAGGTGGCGGATCCTTGGGCCCTCGGGGGAGCTCAAGCCGATTCTGAGAATCAACTTGAGCGTGCCCAGGGGCCCGACGGGCCGAATTAATTTTTTATTTTTAACTATTTTCTATAATTATTTTTTAACCTTTTCTTATTTTTAAGTTGTTTAATTTTTTATTTTTATTATTTTGAATTTTTTTTATTATGTTTTTTTAAGTTTTTTAATTTTTTTAAATTTTTATTTTATTGATTTTTTTAAATGAGTTTTTTTAATATATTATTTATTGATTTATTTTGATGTTTTCTTTTTGTTTGTTTTTTATTTAATTATTTAATAAAGTATTTTTAATATTTTTTGTTTTTATTTTTATTTTTTTCTTTAAGAAAAAAATTATATTATATATTTATTATATTTTTAATTTTATTTTTTAACTTTTATATTTTATAGGTTAATTTTGTTTTTTTAACATTTTAATGTTTGGTTTTTTTTTTTTTGTATTTTTATATATTTGATTTTTTTGGTCTTTTTTTAATTTTATGTTTTTTTTCTAATAGATACTTTTATTTGCTTATTATTAATAATTTTTTCTTTGTTCTTTTTTTTTTTTCTTTTTTTTTTTTTCATTGTTTTATTTTTTATTTTATTTTTAAATTTTTTTTTCATTTTTCTTTTGAAATTTTAAGGTTTTTTGAAGTCATGATATTTTCTCTTCTACCTCATTATTTCAAAATGTTAAAAAACTATCCTAGAAAAAAAAGACGGTATTCTAGCATCAACACTTTTTATTTTCAGGGTGTTTTTTACACAAAAAAAACAAACATATTATATATATATATATATATATATATATATATATATATATATATATATATATATATATATATATATATATATATATATATATATTATTCCAGCATCAACACCTATCGTTTTCGAGTTGTTTTTTCATGTTTTTGGGGAATTTTTGCTATAGTTATCGTTTTGAGTTTATAGTTCTCGTTTCATAGTTTACATTTTTACTACTTGGGACTCACCCAATCTGATTCTTCTACTGGTTCGATAATTCCTGCAGAAACCATCTTTTCCAACTCTTCCTTAACTTTTTGTTTATACCTTGGGTTCAACCTATAAAGTAGTTTCTTAACAGGCCTAACATCCAGTTTCAAAGTGATCCTCATCACACCAAGATCTCCAATCATCTCTTTTAGCTCAGAATATTTAGTAGGGAACAGCTCTTCATACTCAGTGAGAAGTTATGCAATCTTACCCATTGTATCTTCATCCCAATAATCTCTTATCTTGGAAAACTTAGGCTTCTCTTTTGTCCCAATATTAACTTGCGTGGTTTTAACAGGTTCAGTAACATCTAGTTGTGCAATCTCAAGCCCAGCGACTATGCACTGACCCTCGAACTCAGGAATGTTAATATTTATTTTATCCTCCTTGTTGTCTTCAGCTGCCACATTTTAGCATTCAACTTCAGCCTCTAACTGCGCATTCCATTCTAGTGAGGTCCATACCACCAATTCCTTCAGCATATCAAAGATAACATCACAAATTTCTTGTAATTCCTCATCAATGCTCTGGAACCCACTTTCAAAGTTGAAAGTCAAAATGAAGCTTTCTTTCAGCGCGGTCCATTCATAAGTACCATGCCGTAGCTCAGTCTCCAAGTACCAATTCATGGGTACACTGTCTAATGTATGGATGAATATGTGAACCCATTCTGGTTGTGACTCTTCTCCCCAAATTGTAGTCCAATTAGCTAAATGATTGTGTAGATCCTCTATTCCTGAGTATGTTCCTTTCATTCGAGCGATGGGACTACCAAATCACAGTTGCAGCATTCGATGGAAGTCCTTCCAAGTAGCAATATTCTCTTTCTAAGTTCCCCACCAGCTTATTGGGGTTGAGCGTAGAGCTAAATCAAGTACGTGGAACTATTGTTCCTCTGGAACATCCCTTTCAATTGCATCTAAAAATATATTGACATCTCCTATACCATCATAGTGGGGAAGTTCACGTACCTCAGAAACTATACAACGCAAAGATATGGTAACCCGATTACAGTGCAATGTGGATGCTTCATGTAAACAGTTCTGCCAGTTTTCCAATTCTTCATCTGAGTCTCACAAGTACGAACTATCCTCCTCCCAACTAAGTCGTCCATCTGTTGTGTAGTTGATCCAATCCTTGTCCCTAGCAATCAATTTGGACACATGATAAATATCTTCCTCAGCATAGTCATCGTGCACAGGCTCTATGTATCTTGCTCCTTCTGCTGGATCCAGGGGGACCACAACCCTTGTCCCATTGCTTTTAAATACCATGCTCCTACACTTGAGGTTAATAATATCATCCATGTAAAAATCCCATTCTATGCCTAGCAGCATAGGATACGATTTTGTATCATCAACAATATCAATGATTTCAAAGTCAGCAAACACATTAACTCCTTCAATGTCAACTACTACCCTAGGGAGCCTTCCCATTTGGATAATATTTTTCTAGTTAGCCATGCATTGTTAAAATGTGGACCATTCGAGGTAGGCTCTCCCATTATTTACCATGTTTTCTTAGGTATTACATTTGCATTAGACCCCATATCCAAAATAACTTAATCCATCTCAAAGTCTCCTATTTGAGCAGTAAAGCGCATTTCCCATCCACTCCTTCTCTTGATTTTGTAGATTTTGTTGACAGCCCTATGTTCCTTCTGGGGTTGCTCCTTTTGGGTTCATTCCTTCTAGGGCTATTCTTTCTCAGCACAATTGTAATTAGTGTTTGCAGATTTTCAACCACCTTCTTATCGTGCAGAAGATTAATACAAGCCTGCAGGAACATTTTTAGCTCAGCTGGATCGGTCACCTCTGTAATATCAACAGGTTTAATCACTATAAAATTCTTCTTTACTTCATTAAAAGTATCATTTTTTTCTGCAATTTAAATCCTTCCTTCTTCTCAGGGATTTTCCAAACCTAGACATCTGTAGTAGGTTTCTTACCTTCAACGTTGTTTTCACCAACTCTTACACCATTTCTAGTCACAATATTAACACGAAGCTCTTCATCGCGTGGCTCTGCCCTCATCATCTGAACATCTCGTATAGGTGTCACAGTATTCTTCTCCTACATATTTTCAAATAGTACAGTGAAATCTTCAATTACATGGTCGAATTGCTGACAATACCTAAAAGATTTTTTTGTTGGGTTTGTACAGTCACGCACGAAGTGGTCAAATTCTCCACAATTATAATATATTATCTAGCTCTTCCTTTACTGGCTCCTCCTCCTCTTCCACGCCCTTCGCCCTGAAATCTCCCTCACCCAGAGGATGACGCAGGTGAATCTGGATCTCTATTTTCTGACTACATCCTATAGGTCGCAGCTTGGTCAATCACTAGGTAAAAATTGCGACATTGCTTCTCATCATGGCCTACAAATCAGAAAAAGTTGCAATAGAGTTGATTTTCCTTCGGAATATATTTGTACAACCTGGGGCAGTAGTCTGTAGGATGTTTTTTGACTACTTTACATATTGTGCACCAGAATGGAGGGTTCCTTGCATGGCAGTGCTTCGACCCGTAGGTTAGGTTAGATTAGACTTGGTCCTCCAACTGCCAAATATTCACCAAATACGGGGCATTTCTCCTTGTAGTGTCCTTCATCATTGCAGTGCACGCACCATATCTTTGCGTGCACATCCTTCCCAGTCTCCTTCCGCAAGCTTTGCGCTTCTAAGTGTAGGGTATCCAATTGACTCTAAACCTATTGAACCCCAACATGTGCATTCTGGACAGGGGAAGCTTCCAACTTCATTGTGATTTCCACAGGTTCAGCCTGGGATGCGATCTTCTGTTGAGTCAAAGACAGGCGCAGATGTGGTAATAACATTGCAATAAACCATTCTTTATGTTGATCATCACTAATAGTGAAGCCTCCTTCTCTGATGATTTGTTTTAACTGTTGATCTACTTCCCATATGGTATCATTCACTTCCTGATGAATATCCTGTAATTTGGTAACACATTGAACATATGACTTTGGCTTACAGAATTATTCCTTTAATGCATCTTTTAGATTATTTATCATCGCATTTGATTTATTTGCTACATAACTCATATACCAGTCCAGCGCACGTTATTGAAATGCAGTAATGAGTTGCGCCTTATTAACATCATCATCATTAATCTCTTGTGCCTTCCACACAGCCTCTCTGATGAACAATAATTGTTTAGTGTCTTCATTCCCGACACCCTTAAAATTTTGCATCTCAATAGAGTTATCCATATTGAATACTGGTGGTGGAGGTGGAGGTGGAGTGGGATGGAGTGGAGTGTGAGGCGGATTTTGGAGTGGGGTGGATGGGATCTAAAGCGTATTTGTATTCCTTTATTCAGACTGCATTGATTCACCAAAACTACTTGTTTCAGACTCTTCGTCACTATCACATTTTCCTTTGAGGGGACTGTACACAAAATCTTTGCCTGGATCTGTGTTATAAATATTCCCACTACACGTAGAGCTAGGTTGACCTCTTCTGAACATTCACTCAGTATGGATGCACAGATTACCCTTTTCACATAAGATCATTTTAATCCATAGCTTTAAATAGTGCATGAACTTACCTCAAGGGCCTTTAAAAAACCTTCTTTCAACTTCAAAATATGACACAAAGGTGTCAATAGAAAATTCAGTGACAAATCCACCCTGAATATTGTCGATCCAGTAATCTATTGTGTGGGTGATCTTATTGCTGGATTTTTCCAATTGTTGAATCAAATCTGGAGTCCACTTGGTGACTACGTCGTCCTTCGTGCAGGTACGAAATTCAGCAAGCCGAGATAACCACTCGTGTAGTTTTTTTGCAAAGGACGCAAAGAAAATTGTGTGCTACTCTATATAAATAAATATTTTTTCTCAATCTTCATCAGATAATCACAGGTTCCATTTCTCTTGGATCGCAAACTCATGCACCATATCCAAGTAATCTTGTAATTCAGGCTTAGTTGGATGCCACAACATCAAATATCCCTCAAACAGATCCTCACCCCGGCAACGGAACCATTTGTTAGCTTAAGGGGTCCCGACTCAAGTTCATAGTTTTCTACGTAACCAACAAAACCCTCCAACTATTGGCCCTTGTGGCAGTGATCTACTTGCACAGACCAAAGTCTCACCCGAAGCAGTATGGGGGGGTGTTGGAACTAGGTTTCTGCACCCTGAGGAAGAACTATGTTGTGGATCTAACCCTTTCAAACTAATCTAAATAATATTGTTCTGCGCAAGTGCCCTTTAATTGGATTCATATCTAACTTTAATAAAACCCTTAACACCGAGACAGACTTGCGAAAACACAGAGATCTTATTTTATCTAGATATTATTTCATATAAACCCTTAACAACAACAGATACAGATCTTATGCAATCATATAATAAACTCAGACAAATATGCACCGATAATGTAAATTGCAGCAAATCTATAAGTAAATCAATACATCAACACATAACCAAATAATTAAAATATTACTTTCGCCAAAATTCTCTTTATTAGCATATATTCAAAGATAAAAATTATGTCTCCTACGCACACAGCTGTAGAGTCCTCGCACACAGCCTAGGACTTAGGTCTCTGCGCACACAGCTGCAGGAGCCTATCTTTACTAAGACTTATCACAAAAAAATTCCCAAAATCACATCAGTAATACATAATCATCTATCAAGTTATTTTCTGACTTGACTCAACATGCCTATTTATATAATTCAAATGTGCAAAAACCATGGGCTCAAACCATGGTTTGAGCCCCATGTTTTACCCTTCTACCCATTACAATAAGAAGGAGCTTTGACCCGCACTAAAGCCCCCTGACCTGTGCGCTGCGCTTTTACAAAATAGACTAAATTTGACTTAGCTTTGACCCTAGGGGAATCTAGCCCAACGTGTTGCTTGAACTGCAAGAAAACCAAATACTATAAATATGAAACAATATGGCCCAAAACATAGAAATGTCACATGAAATGAGACAAGCTACAAAGCTATTTTATTATTCATAAGCATAATACAATGTTCACATTCCTCTTCGAGGGGGTAAACTCCAACAGAGCATAGCTCAATTACAATAAGACTTGAAACTTATTCCCTTGCTATATAAGACTATTTCTAGCTTTATGACATCCAAAACCCTAACTACTAGTGGTCCCTTGCATAACATAAGTTAACCACTTTATTTATTAACTATGGCTTGTTTATAACAAATTTTGGTCCCTTTTCTATAATGAGGTTCAACCACTTACAATTATTATTAATGCAAATAACTTCTTACGGGCTTTATTGACTCAACTAACTAATCAACTAACTATGACTCTGACGAGGCTTATAATATGAATAAGGAATTTAGGAATGTATCCTAACAGAACGCATCTATGACCCATTCTACCACATAGCAGACCAACTTACATACCAAACTCATTCCAAACTCAATTCAGAGTGATATGAAACCACAGCACCATAGTTCATAGTGATTCATTGTACAAGGAAGAGATAGAGCATTCAGCATTCAGCGGACATAGAATAATAATAGGAGTTAAATAGAAAAAATCAAAATTGGTACATGTAGCTTTGACACCATGTTAGGCTTGGTTTGAGTAACTCCACGAAATGTGATTTTCATTAAGAAAGTCATGAATATATACGAGAGGGAGACTATAGGAATTCGTATTACAATGTCTCTTCGTCTTCTTTATTTTTCAATTTACATTATTTACAATAATTTCCTAATCCCAAAGATTATGTGTCAACAACATCAACTTGTAGGCACCAACATATGGGAGGCACCAATCCCATGTGTTGCTTTGTAGACACCAACCTATAGGAGATGGGCCAATCCCCTCTACTACTTTGTAGACACCAACCTGCTTCACTGATTTTGCTTTCTTCTTTACAATATTTGTTTCTTATTTCCCTTTTCACCAATTATTCTTGCTACGTCTACCTAAATTGGATCTATTAGTTGTTTCTACCATCACCCAGTATACTTGTTGAATCTTGTTTCGCTAGGTCTATTTCTCCCAAAACTTGTCGCTTTTGAATTCTCCCCAAGAACAAACTTGCAAAAAATTCCACATATTCAATTTTGTAAATATAGTTCTGAAATTTATATCACAAGTACCTAGAGATGTTTTCTTTGTATCCTCCCAATTTCACAATCTAAAACATCTCAGAAAGAAAATTATCGTAAAAATAATAAACTAACATATTTACAGCATGTTTCAGTAGCATTCAGGAACATTAACTTCCTTAGATCATATCTCATATGATAGTATAGTGAAATAAGTGATCCAGGTGGATATCGGTGGCCACCCACCTATTCAATTTGGACCCACAACGTCAATTCTTGCATCTTTTCACTTCCAGCAGCTTACTGTTTTTAGGAGGTTTTCGGGCATGCACACCCGGAGCCATTTTGGGGCATTAATGATCCAGGTGGATATTGGTGGCCACCAACCTATTCCATTTGAACCCCTGCCATCAGTTCTTTCTGTTTTTAAGTTTCAGCACAACTTACTATTTTTAGCAGTTTTTCGGGTCCTGAACTTCCGGAGCTGTTTTGAGGCCCTAAACGATGTTTTTTTGGGAAAACTGAGAGCAACATGGGTTCATGGATCGATGTTGCTCACACCAAAAGTTGTATTCCTTGGACATATATTTCTAACGAGTTATTGAGCGCATCAAACGGAGATCGGATGCCAAAGTTACGTCCCTGGGAAGTTGAAACACCCATTAACCCAAACGAGGCCCACAGTTTTGGCGCTTCATCTCCTAGGGTTAGTATTTTGGAAGATTTGGGTTTTAAATTGTTTCTCAACAATAAATAGGCCTTCGAGCCTCATTGTAACACAGTTCAGGAGCTGGTAGTTGTCACATCTCTTCTCAGGGATACGCTGCGAGTACCCTAGCTCATCTATTTCCATTATTTCTATAATAGGCCTTTGAGCCTCAATGTAACACAGTTCAAAGGCCTGTATACGCCACATATCTTCTCAGAGATATGCTACCAGTGCCCTAGCTTGTTTCCATTATGTTTGTAAGCTTATTTCAGTCATTATTTTATTACTAAAATGAAGCATTATTTCCGTTGCATCTCTAAGCTTATGGTTAAATGTTTATTCTATTGCGTTCCTGCATAACTCCGGATCAATGGTATCAGAGAGGGTCTACTCTTTCTCTGTTTTTCTTTGCATGTCCCCAACGCGGTCAGCATATAAGGAGTTTGGGCTCGATCAAGTTTCACCCTTCCAAGATCATCCTCGCAAACCCCGACGACCCCCCATGGTGGAAGGAAAGAAAGATGAGGGAGGAGAAGATCCTATAAAAATATTTTTCGAGGAGGCCCTCAAGAAATAGAGGAACGTGATGATAGATAAATTTTCCCAGATCCTTCAACGGCTGCCCATCGCCGGCACATCTACATCCAGCACGTCTGCCAATAAGTCTGTGACATCCTAGACAAATCCAATACCAAGTTCAGCAGAATTTTCCTGCCCATGGAGGAACTTAATGCAATGGATACCATTGCTTCCTAATGAGAAGGAATGATCCACGTGGATATCAGTGGCCACCCACCTATTCAATTTGGACCCGCAACATCAATTCTTGTAGTTTTTCACTTCCAGCAACTTACTATTTTTAGCAAGTTTTCGGACATGCACACCCAGAACCATTTTGGGGCATTAATGATCCAGGTGGATATTGGTGGCCACCCACCTATTCCATTTCAACCCCCACCATCATTTCTTTCCATTTTTAATTTTCAGCACAACTTACTATTTTTAACATTTTTTCGGGTCCTGAACTTCTGAAGCCGTTTTGAGGCCCTAAACGACGTTTTTTTGGGAAAATCGGGAGCAACATGGGTTCATGAATCGATGTTGCTCACACCAAAAGTTGTATTCCTCAGACATATATTTCTAACAAGCTATTGGGTGCGTCAAATGGAGATCGGATGCCAAAGTTACGTCCCCGGGAAGTTGAAACACCAATTTACCCAAACGGGGCCCACAGTTTTGGCGCTTCATCTCCTAGGGTTGGTATTTTGGAGATTTCAAGTTTTACATTGTTTCTCAACAATAAATAGGCCTTCGAGCCTCATTGTAACATATTTCAAGGGCTGGTAGTCGTCACATCTCTTCTCTGGGATACGCTGCTAGTACCCTCGCTCATCTATTTCCATTATTTCTGTAATAGGCCTTCGAGCCTCAATGTAACAGAGTTCAGAGGCCTGCGTACACCATATCTCTTCTCAGAGATATGCTACCAGTGCCCTAGCTTGTTTCCATTATGTTTATAAGCTTATTTCAATCATTATTTTATTAATAAAATGAAGCATTATTTCTGTTGCATCTCTATGCTTATGGTTATATGTTTATTCTGTTGCGTTCCTACATAAATCCGGATCAATAAGAGACAAAATTTATACCATAGGTATCTTTAGATATCTTCTCTGTCTTGTCCATATTTTTCCTCCTAAAACATCACAAAAAAAAATTATAACAAAAATTTCAAGTTGGCCTGTTTGAAGCATATTTTAGTAGCATTCTAAAACATTAACTTTCTTAGATAATATCTCTGAAATTATAGAGAAACAAGGTCAAAAAATTTTACCACAATTATATTGAGATATAATCTTTTTCTTCTCTATATTTCACAATATAAAAAATCTGAAACATAAAGTTATATCAAAAATTCCAAGCTGACTTGTTTGAGGCATGTTTAGGAGCACTTAGGAACACTAACAGCCTCAGATCATATCTCGTAAATTATATAAAAATAAGATATGAAATTTGTACCACGTGTATCATAATATATCTTCTCTGTCTCCTGCAAATTTCACAGTCTAAGAATCATATAAATAATTTTTTAGATAAAATACCAAGCTAACATGTTCTAAGCATATTTCAAGAGCATTCATGAAGCTTAACTTCTCGAAGCATATCTCTGAAATTATAGAGAACCAATGTATTAAATTTTATCCATAGCTACATGATGATATTTGATCTGTATCCTCCAAGTTTTAGTCCGAACATCCTGCATTTAATTTATATAGAAAATTCCAAATTGACTGTTCAAGCATATTTCAAGAGCACTGAACTTAACTTCCCTCGTGACATATATATTAAAAATTAGAATGAACCAAGGTCTGAAATTTTAACATGTACATGAATATATTCTTTCTCGCTTCTCAAGTTTTCTTGGTCTGAAACATTCTATAATAATACTTATATAGAAAATACCAATCTAACATGTTCTAAGCATATTTCAAGAGCATTCATGAAGCTTAACTTCTCGGAGCGTATCTCTGAAATTATAGAGAACCAATGTATGAAATTTTATCCATAGCTACATGATGATATTTGATCTGTATCCTCCAAGTTTTAGGGTCTGAAACATCCCAGAATAATCTATATAGAAAAAATTCCAAATTGACTTGTTTGAAGCATATTTCAAGAGCATTCTAGAATCCTAACTTCCTTGGAACATATATTAAAAATTAGAATGAACCAAGTTCTGAAATTTTAACATGTACATGAATATATTCTTTCTCGCTTCTCAAGTTTTCTTGGTCAGAAACATTCTATAATAATACTTATATAGAAAATGCAAACATGATTCATTCACCCCATAAATCACATTTTAGCTTCCACCTTTAAACACCAAAAGTCACTCACAATGTATTCCTTAGCTCCCATTGTGAATCTCAAATCTCTTCTTGTTTTAATACACCTAAAATGAACTCATCCCTCCTTTATTTATGCGTGTTTTTTGTTGAAAATGCAACAAGATGATGGAGCTTAGTGAAAAGAAGTCGCCTTCACTAAGTGGGCCCGTAGGCTATTTTTGGCGCAAAGTCTATTTTTAGACTATGTCTATTTTTAGACATATGGATCATGGTCTATGAGTTGCAGGATGTTATTTATGGATGATTTGTCAAGTTGGTAAAAATAGATGGACCTCTATTTTTAGACATTGGGCGGTTTCTATTTTTAGACTGCCAGGCTAAAAATAGAACAGTCAAATATTATTAACCCTTAATAATATTTAGACTATAAACATTATCTTATCCTCTTGGAGCACTTCAGTTTGATGCTTGGATGTGGCACATGCAGCTGACAGAAGGAAATACGCTTTTCCTAAGGGTTAGCTGAGCTATTGCATGGTTGACTTCAGTTAGAACTCATGTGGCAGAGTTTGGTGGAGTTGATGAGACAGTTGGTGGAGTTGTGTTCGGTTTAACTTAGTTGAACTAGTTGTATTTAGTCTAACTGAAAAATACACTAGTGATGAGTGGTGTGAATTAATTATTAATTAATTCACTAATTATTAACCCATAAATCAACTAAAGAACACATCAGTTAACTGCAATGCATGGACAGTTCAGTGGAGACCAGTGTTAGAGGTGGGTGAAAGGGTGAGTCTACTATCAGTTGTGACTATTGGCTGTGCATGAGATTTGCACACACATTGATGGAGATTGCTAATGAGGATTGCGCAGTTGGAGCTAGTGGGATTCGAACTTGGATCTCATTCATTACTCACTTGGATTGCGCAGTAGAGGCAGGCAGACTTGTGGAGGAGATTTGAACCTGTGACTTGTTCATCTTCATAACTAGTTTTGTGTGTAGCATTGAGATAGTGCTGAGAGCTGTGAGAGCTTTGTGCTATGTATTGTTACATGTTCTTTATCATTATAATATAAAAATAGTCAGCCATTACAAGCTTTCCCCATTACATACCGTGTCGATATGTGTGCTTGATTATGCTTTAATGAGCGCATGCAATCGGCTTATTTCCGCATACGGATGATCAATTGTAGAAGAGGTTATGTGTTATGCATGAATTCGAATTAGTGTGTGACCGTGATAATTTGAACAAATAATCATTATTCGCAAATTTCTACATTTTTACATTCACTTAAGGGGCCAACTTGTAAAACAAGTTGAGTGAGTTTTCTTGTAATTTGGTTGGGTCATCCTAAAGAAATATTACATATCTCATTCGTATGGAGTTGGAGGGAGTGACATATACCTTTTAAGGGTATTAGAATAAGTTTTCTAACCATATATACTATGCTCCAATTTGAGCTATGAAATTATATTAAAAATGCCTTCAAATATAGGGTATTCAAATTGTCCATCAAAAGTTCATAAATAATATTTCCAACAATTTTTAGTTTTCAATATTTACCTTAGACATAAGCAGTCTCCCTTTTTCTTTGACATAAATGACAACAATATTTCCAACATTTGTGGGCTAAACTATGACATGTCACTCCCCTTGGGGGATGGAAAAACCTAATGGGATTATTAACCTAATCATCGCCAATAGGTGGCATAACTTGTTTACATGTCCTAATCTTGTTAGATATTTGAAGGTGTGTTTTGTGTGAAGTATTATTACACCCTTAGTATTAGATATGGCCCACTATGATACTTTAATGGTTATTGATGTCACTTTATATTGAAAGTTTTTTGTTAGGTGTTTTTATCACAACAGAAGAGACCCCTTGAGAGATGGCCTTCATCCCTTTCAGCAACACTTTATTGATCATTGTACCCCATCCAGAGAGCAGTTCTAACCTTGATGCTATATATTTTCCCCTCCAAATATTAGCATTTGACTATGATATGATTCCACATTGTACATAAACCTCATATGTACCCCTAGATGCTAAATCATCTATCCGTTAATGTTAGGCATTGGACAACTAGATGATGTTTCTGAATGGACAAGATGCCCCCAAGCTAGCCTAGACATTATTTGATGGGTGTTTCTTGGTATGTAGCTAGATGATGGTTGGAAAACCATGAGATGACATGGGAGGGCTTTCACATCAACTTTGGACCCACACACTTGAGCATAATGAGGCCATGTCACTCCTTTGTCCCCCATAAGGGTTATGTAGGACATAATTATGATGATTGAATGGTTTTGGAGCCTCTTTATGGAGGCATACCCATGCATTTTGAGATTTTCTTGCAGTGAGGAGAACTCATGATCCATTTTGTCACTTGTTTGTTTAACCTTGAACATTTTTGTAGGATTAAACCATGCTAGAGGTCATTATTTTCCACACATGTGAGCTATTTTCGCATTTATGTTATGTTTTTTAGATATATTGAGGTCGACTTGTGACCTCACTCTTATTGAACACTTAATAAAATTTGGTTTATTGATTTGATTGTAAAAATTATGGAAATAAGGTAAGATAGACCTAATATAAATAGATGAGGTTTTATTTCATTTTTATCATCACCACTCATCACACTCTCCTATATTTGAGGGTGTGCATTAGACTTCTCATTTTTACTAAGTTGAAATGTGATCTTTAACTGTGAAAGTTTCTCTTGGAGATGGTTTTTTCTTGGATATGTGTTCCTAGGATTGATTGAAGTAATTATTATGGGAAATTTTGTAAGTTTACTACCGTATTCTCTATATTTTGCATGTTGTATTTTTGTGGTAGGGTTTATAATTGTGTCATGATATAAATTAATAAATGTATCTTGAAATACTTCTACTTTATGATATGTGAAACTATTTTCCTAGAATTATTTAAGAAAACTTTAAGTGTGCATCTCTTAAACTCAAAATATCCCAATAGAATAAAATCATTAAGGTTTAAAAGTGGATTCGCTATTCATCCCACTTACTTCAACAAGGTTATTCTCGTTGATTTTTCCCTAGAAGACTCCATTTACCCATTTAAGACAAGGCATTAGTCATAGTAGTGTTGATCAAACCCACTTTCTTTAATAAATTTGTCTTTATTCTTTATAATTCCTAGATATTTAGGGTTAGGGCGTAACATCCCCAACACTTAACCTCATTAGTTTTTTAATTGTACTAAATTATGTTATTCGTTACTATACATGTATGTACATGTAAGTGGAAAAAAACCCAGAATAATTGTAATTATAATTTAAATACCAATTGATGAAGCAGCGAAGCCTTCATATGATATAAACCATGCGAAGCAATGAGGTTAGGGAATCCAACAAAGGGATTTTAAGTATTAATATCTACCAATGGATTATTGGTTGAGTCAAGTGTTCATAAGTCTTAATATTTTCAACATTTCCCAAGAAAAAATTTTAATGGAATTTATCAAGAGGTATGGACAGTGTATCACTAGAATACTTCACCAAAAGTCCATATCTAACCAAGAATGGGAACACCTAACATGTAATCCAATCAATGGAAACAACCCAAGGAAGTTGAACATGAAATAAAATAAGAGATGAGGAAACAAATAATAATGGAGGAGTGTTAGTGAAGGCATGAGTATGCAAGGATAAGGAAGAGCAGAGTGTATGAGGAGGAGGAGAGAAGAGCACGTGAGGAGGTGAGAATAGTGCAGGGTTGTAGATAAAACTAGAGACGATAGGAGGGCTCTTATGTGAAGGAGAGGTGAAACCCATGCATGATCAGGTTCACCTGATTTTTGTGAGCAAGGACAAGGGGTAAGTATTATCTTGAGCTACAGGATTGAATAAATTATTGAGGATTGTCTATGTTATGCTTGAAGATGCCGAAAGTAGGCACCAAGTGACTCATCATTGAGAAAAGGGATCCTTTCATTTTTTTCGGGACTAGAATGACCATATACTTATTGAAATGTTGGAATCCATGCACTTTAACACCCAGGGGATGAACCAAGGAACTCTTGGTTAAGCAAAGGTCTCTCCTTGTGTTGTGTATGTTCCATTGTGACTGATTTGGGAATAAGATCAAGCCCTAGATCTATAGGCTATAAGACTCCAAAATCACCTATGATTGGGTGGGAGATTGGCCTTCATCCTTACACCACTATTATCCTAGGATATTTTTCCCTTGGGGTTCTTACTATGTAGAGAAGCTGAGAAATCATCGATTATAGATAGATAAAAAATCATGGCTTAGTCTGATATTAAAGGAAACTGACAAGTTAGCTTGATGAAGGAGAATGGCTTTAGAAATACACCCCATATCACTATGTGAGATATTTCCTCATGGATTCTTGGTCTAGCTTGGGATTGGCTAGTTGTAAGAAATATTGCAGTGCAATTGAGCCTATGTTTGGGTGAAACATAGCTCAACCCTCATCAGTTTCATAGCACATGGGATTTTGATCATTCTTTAATGTACATCTATGTTATGACTTTTATGTTATGGACAGGGATGAAATTGCATATTAAGTTTGGGAATAAACTACTTCTATTCCTACTCATGGTAAATGTCAATGGTTTGTTATTAGACAAACTTGGGAAGCTTTGGGTCGCTAAAAGTTTGAAATAACCATTATGTATACTTATTTGGGTTGAAAATCAGTCACATGGTCCCTCGTTTGGAAGAGAGGAAATTTGGGGTTTTAATTATGGTATCTCATCCAAAAAGAAATTTTAGGTTTGGAGACCTAAGGCCCAACCCTTGGTCATATGGTCGATATGGATGTTCTGACCCAAATCCAGTCAGATGGGGGCTTACTAGATACCGGGACTTGGAGGAATTATGGAAATAATATTTGGGGGATTCCCCGATACGTTTTTTCATTTATTTCACATTTTTCGTGTAGCAGGGTCCACAAAAAGTATGCAACATGGGTACTCCTTGGATGCAAAATTAAATTTTGCATCCAATGAGCGCTCCCGCTCGAAATTGAGTAAAATCATAGGGAGATAAGTTGAAAATACGATTTGAAAAAGTAGTTTTTTATTTTTTTATTTTTTTATCTATTTACCTTTTTACTCTAAAAAATATGAATCATCCCCCATGCTTGACATTATCATATTTAATCATATTGGTTCTTATAAAGTTGATTTTTGTTGTACATTTTTGTTTTGAGGCCCATTTTTTACCTCAAAATTTCTTTAATGAAATTATAAAGGCCTAAGAATGCTTGCATAAGTGATATCAAAAGGGATAATTAGCTTGGTAAAGCCAATATTGAAACAACTTACATGCACAAGAGTGTAAGGGGGAGGTACCCCGGGATGTTATAAGAAGTTTGGTTGTTTTTTCCTTCTTCTAAAAGAGGACGTGTGGTGAAGCACCTTCGGCTTGAGCATGTTGATTTATTTTTTATATATACTAATTATTTGGTGAATAATTGTACATGTCAATAGAATAAATTGGTTGTTGATATGAAGTGTTGAAGCACATGTATGGATAAATTTTCATATAGTTGATGTGTGAATGATATTATGCATCAAGAAATGATTTAGACTATTCTCGATAATTTGATATTAAAATATCCCTTATTGCAAATGGAACTTGAGGCAAGAAAATGGCTTCGGCCATCAAAAGAGCCTTGATGAATTTCTAGATAAACATGCATAGAACTGATAGCCATGAAAGTATGGAAATAAACCATAGTACAACAACATGTAAATTGAAGAAATGGGTAAGCATTCTTTCATGATTAA
This sequence comes from Pinus albicaulis, assembly GCA_034641835.2. NCBI lineage: Eukaryota > Viridiplantae > Streptophyta > Pinopsida > Pinales > Pinaceae > Pinus > Pinus albicaulis. The sequence continues at coordinate 778,075,366 of CM076582.1, forward strand.
TTTGTATTTTTAATGATATGAAAAAAAGCACGAGTTATGAATTCCCAATAAGGGTATGCTTAAGGCAGAGAACTACCAACACATAAGATTTGATAAAATCTTATACATCTGCATGAGTTATCCTGGTGTATAGCAGTTATATGGGTGAGTAGTACAGTCACCAATCAGAGAAAGAAATTATGGATTATGCAATTAAAAAATGAAAACAAAAACAAAAACAAAAATGGGCTTGTGAAAACAGTGAAGCCCGTGTGGATGAGTGTGACTCTGAAAAATTGATGATTGAGAGCCCATTGAGTCACAATAGCTCAAGTGGAATAGTGATTTAAACTTTTTTTATTAGGGAGGTCACTACAGAATCCTTCAACCTGGTCAAATGCCTGAAAAACATTTTTAAATGTTGGTTTGAATGAGGCGCACAAAGCACTGGAAGGAGAGGCATTGGACTGTGAGATCAATGAAGGGATTAATTTTGCATATATTTCCCCAGAGTGGCGATTTTTAGTTGTTCTTATAGGCCCTGACTATGTAATTGAAGTGTGGAATCCTAAATCTTGTATGTAAAGTATTGATATGAAACTCTTGACCTTGAGCTAATCCTAACTATTGGCATGAAAATTCTGAGTGCCATAGGTTTTATAAAATAATTTCAACATGAAATGGAATGAATTTTGTAGTGCATTGATGTTTCCTTTCAATTTTCATTGTATACAGTTGAACATGAATTAATGACTGACTATGTGATGGTTCTAAAACCAATTCAGTAATTGTTGTAAATTATATACTCAAAGGATGTTATGGCAGAGAAATTAACATTGCAACTGAGAGTGAAAATGAAGATTGTAGGTAGAATGCCTTAGGTGTGGCATAAAATGTAATCCCCTAATGAAAGATGGGAATGTTATCACCTTCAAAGATCCAAACATTAGGAAAAGAGTCTATTGGTTGTGAAAATTGGATTCTATATGAATCAAGTTTAGAAAATAAAAAAATAAATATGATTGAAATTTTTATGATAAATCTCATGGGACATGTGTGCATATGATACATGTTAACTGATGTATCTATCTAGGAAGGATAGGAAATGACTATAAAATCGAGTGGTGGAGTGAAATAATTAGAATTATTCTATGCAATGCCTCCTTATAGGGATATGATGAATGCCCTTGTTAGAGAAACTAAAGTTTGAGAAGAAAAGATCCCAAGGAACAAGGCCATTAAAGTGATATTGGACCTAGGGAAAGAGGAATATAGGTCAAATAGATCACCTGAGGAAGGGGACTTCCTGGACACTGAAATTGAGTTCAATGCAAATAGTGAGTTTAACTTGTTAATTGTGGAAGCCTAATGAATCAAAGGATAACCATATAGATAAGTATTATGGTTAAATAAATACGTTATCCAAAATTTTGAAATTCATGCAAATTCTTATGCTTAAAAGAATATTTTGATTCATCTATTTACAACATGTCAAAGGTCCAATAGTGAACAAATTGTGAAGAAAATACCATTGTTGAAATAGTGGAAATAAAAAATAACATGAATGATGTTGATACGTGAATTAGCAAGGATGTTGGTGTCGTTGAAAGTTAGTAATCCATGGACTATTGCAATGAACAAAAATCACTTAAAATGGTGCAATGCTACTAGAAGTGACACTTGAGAGGGTGTGAACACCGAGAACAATTTTCCTTTAAGGAGGAGGGAGGTTGTAACATCCCCAATGCTTAACCCCATTGATATTGTAATTTTACTTAATTATATTATTGATCCCTATATGGGCACATAAATGTAAGTGGGAAAAAGAACTGAATAATTGTAATTATAATTTAAATACTATTTGATGAAGTGGTGAAGCCTTGATGTAATACATGCCATGTGGATCTATGAGGTGAGGGAAGCCAGCAAAGGAATTTGGAGAAATGATATTTACCAATGGATTATTGGTTGAGACAAGTATTCTTAGGGCTTAATATTGTTAGCTTTTCCTAAGAAAACATTTAATGGGAAAATGCAATAATAATTGTTAGTGTTTATGATAGGATTGGTTAGATCTATCAGGATTATTCACGAGATATTGATAGCATGACATTATAAGAATTAACCAAAAGTTATGATATGACCAAGCATGGATAAACCTAACATATAATCCCATAAAGGGAAGGAGTACAGACCTAACATATAATCCCATCAAGGGAATAAACTGAAGGAATTTTACCATGGAAGACAGGAAGAGACAGAAAAATAAAGAATGCAGGAGCGCTAGTGAAGGTATGAGTGTGTGAGAACGAGGAAGAGCACAACGCAAGAGGAAAAGAATACCAAAGCACAAAAGGAGGATAGCATCGCACAGAGGCACAAAGAAACCCAAAGATGAGAGGAGGGATATCATGTGAAGAAAGGAACCACATGCATGATCAAGTTCCCCTTATTTCGGTGAGCAAGGATAGGGGGAAAGTCTTAGCCTAAGCTAGAGGACCAAATGAATTGTTGAGGAGATTTTGTGTTATGCACAAAGATGTTGGAAGGAGGTTACAAGGGACTCATCACTAAGAAAATATATCCTTATGTGTTGTGCAAACCGACAATGGCCATATGTGGAGTGAAATGTTGGAAACCATGCACATTAGCACCCAAGAGAGATTATGCAGAACTATTTGCTATGTGAAGGGATATTCTTGTGTAAGTTACATTGTAACCAAAATGGGAATGAGATTAGGTCGTGGTTCTACAGGCTGAAAGACTCCAAACTAACCTCTAATTGGGATAGAGGAGAGTCTAATTCATATTTACACTAGTATCCTAAGAGACATTTCCCCTAGAATTATTGCTATGTAGAAAACTAAGAAATCACCCATAACAAGTATGAAGAAACTCTAAGCTTGGTGTGATATTGATGGAAATTGATGAGTTAGCTTGATGGAGACTCACTTCAAAACTCCACCCTGTATTGTTGTGTGGGAACTTCCCTCATAGATTTTTGTTTTGGCTTGAGGGTGGCCATCTACAAGAAATATTGTAGTGCAACCGAGCCTATAGTGGTGTGGAACGTGGCTCACCCTTCATCAGTTGCAAACTGCATGGGATATTGATCAGATAATTTATCCTGTGGAATTCATATTTGTAATGAAAATTAATTTAATGAGAGAGAAATTATCACCGTTGAAATTTATTGTGTTTATATGTTTGTCTACATATTAGTGATGTAGTCATATCAATTATATCAGATATTGAAATCTCGAGAAACCAAACAATGTGAATATATGGAAATCACTGATATGGTGAGGCCAAAAATGACATGTGGACCTAGAGATGTGAAGCAGCATGGACCAACATGTGGTTAAGGAATCCAGATGGTTACCACATGGATGTAGAGATAATGATGTGGCCTTTAAGGGGGGACTTTGAGGGGGTGTAACTTCGTGTCATAGCTCAGAACGAGATAAAATTTATATCATTACAAATATATCGATGAGAAAAAGGTGATGTCGGTATCGAAACGGTGATTTGAGGTGACAAAAGAAAGAGGACTTTTGGATACCCCCATATTCAAAATGTAAAACATTAGTACAATATTAGGGGGTTGGGTGTGCTACATAGGGATAGGGTTTTATGTGAAGTATTGCTAAAAAGTAATTCATGTTTGGTGTATTATTTCTATTAAAGTAGGAAATGAATTTAATAATTATATAAAATCAAAATCTAGCATTATAATTTGCATGTTAATGTTGAATTTGTAACCAGGTTCGGTCTTCATAATGTATATTACTAGCAATTGCACCAAGAGGTGCAAGGCAACGCCGATATGAGGAGTGGGAATATGGAAGTAAGTAAAACCAACATATAAGTAAAATTCTATAAGATAAATTTAATTTTCATTTCCAACTGCAACACCTAAAAAATATTGACCCTTTGCTTAAAACCCAGATCCATCTCTTTGCAAATTCTACATATGCTTGAAATCCTTGAATTTGGTACAAAATTAAACTATATTTATGAAATAATGCCCATGACTTTGTGTAACAAGCAAAGCCATAACTTCATTCCTTGGACCTCGATCCAACAATATTCATCCACCAAAGCTTGAATAGGTTTCAAATATGCAAATTATGGCATGCTCTTGCCTCAAAAAGACCTAAACACTATGTATAGTTGAAATATTATTAGATTTGGGCACTTTAAACACAACATTTGGTAAAGTTCAAATATTTGCATATCTCATCAGTAGCAAAGCTCAGCAATACAACCAAACCATAAAATATCTAACTCAAAGCTTAAAGTTATATGCCTCAATACATCCAAACCATCAAATACACAAATCAAAGCTTAATGTTATATTCCTCTTAATGTGAGACGGGGAACTCAAAACTTCCCAAAAATCTCTTGCACGTTGGGGTGTCCATATTTTTAGACAGTGCAGCATACCATGTCAATCTGGAGCACAAGAGAAGAAACCAAGTGTTTTGGACAACCCATGTAATTGTATGGAATTACAAGGTGAAAATCACCGCCAAAATTGTTTCAAAAGTTATCCATGGAAGGTTTTCACATAGAAACTAAAGAAACAGCATGAAAATCGTTTTTTTTGTAAGCTTGGTAGGACTACATCTTCATCATGTATAATATATCACCCCGATCGGGGAGGGGAATTGAACCGATGACTTCACATCAAGGAGTGCCTTAACAGAACTCATGATCATTGTCTATCCAAGACCCCGTGGACTTTTTTATTTGTAAGCTTGGTAGGACTACATCTTCATCATGTCCAATATATCACCTCGATCGAGGCTGGGAATTGAACCAGTGACTTCACATCAAGGAATGTCTTAAAAGAATACCTGATCACTGTCTATCCAATACCTCGTGGAAAACTCGAAAATCATTAATAGTATCAACAAAATAAAATTTTCAAGCCTATAGAAAACAATAAACATTCCCCCTTTATATTTTTTCAAATGCCTAATTAATTCTGTGCATTTTCTGAAGATTCATGAAACATTCAAATCTGTTGATGATGAAAAGCACTACCTTTGATCATTTTTTAAGTTCTCAAGAAATGTTTCCAGGTTTTTTAATATTAATGAGACTTTCGAGGCCACATAGAATGAAAGACGCTGCTTTTCAAAATTTCTCAATGCCCAAACAAAATTTTTTCCTTTCTCTGAATATTAATGGAACTTTCAAGCCCATGGATAGTGAAAAGCATTCCATGATAGCTTTCCTTAGGAGCACAAACCAAAAATGACAGCATTTTGAATATACTATCTAGATTATTTTTAAGAAAACACTTATAAACTATATTATAAACTACCCATATGCTCTTTAAAATACCAGTTTTCAAGAGGATCTAGAAACATCAACTGTTAAATTTAAAAATACATTAAACATTCATAGAACAATGTCATTAACAGTCTTGAAGCAGCGAGATAAAAGAAGTTATTTTCTTAAATATGTTTCAACCGTTGACTTCATTGAAACGAATGATGATTGCCAGGATTAGCCATCTCCCTCGTTTAAAATAACATTTTGCTAGATTTTCAAACCAACCAAGTTATTTTTCCTGGTGTTTGGGATTTTACCACCTTTGAATAAAAAAACACAAAAAAAACAAAAAAGGCACATACACATGACTCCCAATACAAAAATATGCTTGGAAGAAACACTAATAATAGGCACCCACATACACATAGATTTGAAAAGGAAAATAGTAACTATTGGTAATATTTGTGATATGGTCTCCTGACACTCTTACTTTTCATAAGTTGGAAACCCCTTTGGAATTGAATCCTACTACTTTCTATCTCGTTTATGATCAAATGATTTTACCTTTTGAGAATTTTGATGATGTGTGAAATTGATCGGCAATGGTTGAAAACAATAATATATGAAAAGAGGATATGACAATGGGTGAAAACATGTAACAAAGACTGATACCAAACCCAGTGACATGGAATTTCATGAGAGGAACACTCGTGGTTTTCACAACAATGTCATGCTAACAAATTAATTCTGATATTTACGTACTTCGAAAAGAAATATTTTTAAAATAATGAGTTTACATATTATGTGGAAAATGACAAATCTATGAACAGTACCCTGAGGAACAACCTCATAATAGAACTCAATGAGAAATAATCCTAATCCCCCAAAATTTGCACTATATAAGATAGTCTTAGATAATAAGATATCGTACTTGATGAACTTGCTTTTGACATTTAGCCAAAATGCTACCAAAGGCACTACCTCGCCTAGTCCTTAACAAATCTTGGGCCAGAGCTTCGGCATTTTCCTCGCAGCTACACCTAATATTCTCCCCGCCCTTCTCAAATCAAAATAACTAAAAACAATTTACAGTGTCTTTTCACAGGGGTTACAACTTTTAAAATATGAAAAACATTGATAATCAATGGAAAACCTCAAACCTCTAAAGGTAAATCGGTGCAATTGTTTGACTACCTCCTTTGTGGGTTCAATACCAAGGCTTTAATTAACTATGCACTGAGTGCGATTTAAAAGTTAAAAATATATTTCGACACTGAGAAATTGAGAAGATATGTATGATAACAAATTCCAATTTTATACTAGTACAACCATAATCAAAATAGTAAAATTCAAGAACATCGTACTCATTTTTTTGCATGCCTCTTACCAGCAAAACCATATGAAGAGGACGAGAAATATTTTTGGGAATCACAATTGTCGTTAGACCAAAACCCGTAGGTGTTAGTCAACGATCGCATCACCAGAGATAAGGATCCACGAGAGGCGATTAGTCCATGTCACGAAACACATAGGGAATGTTTTTTTATCCAATGTCCGACAATCTCCCCCCTAACGTGAGCCACGTGCGTATCGAACTCGTGACCTACACTCTAATACCACTTTTTGGGAATCATGATTGTTGTTAGACCAAAATCCATAGATGATAGTCAATGATCACATCGCCAAAGATAAATCTCCACAAGAGGCGGTTATTCCATGTCACGAAACACACGAGGAGCGTTGGTTTATTCAATGTCCAACAAATATAATGGCCTTGAATATGTTAATGCTTATGTATATAAAAATTGGCATAATCTAGCTGGTAACTTGTCAAAAGAATGCATCTTATTTCACATCTTAAATATCAATAAAGGAATCATAGAAAAGATATTTACCTTCACATGTAAATATTTGTGTCAGCCTCGAGGCAGTGTTTGCACAAAAAACATGCTTGGAAAAAGTGGGCAGCAAAATGAATGTGGCTCATCACCACCGCTTCTTCATGAGAAGAGCCGCCGTCTTTCGGAAACTGCTTGTAATTCTCCGAGAAACTTAGAAAGAAACAAATTTTAGGAGGAATAGTCCCCAGCCCTCCTAAACCCGATGTGTCCTTCGATTGGCCAATGGTTACTTCTAATGAAATTGATGAATGTGAGAATGGATGGAAATGGTCACTTCTGAAACCGTACGTGACCAACCCAAAAAAAAATTCTCATTGCATGAATTTCGTTGCCAGGTCATTTCTAATAACTAGTTCTCATTGACTGAAGGTTTATGTGCTCTGAAAAGAAATATTTTTAAAAAAATAAGTTTACATATTACATGGCAGACAACGAATCTATGCACTAGCATGAGGAACAACCTCATAATAGAATGCCTTGGGCATAATTACGTCATTGTAGTATATCAATTCTTAAAAGTAAAATTTGACGCTATAGGCCATACGATTTCTATTGTATTAACTATACTTTTCATGTTAGCAGTAAGTAAATAAATTTGTAAGGAGTTGTGGAGTGATTTTTTTTTTTTTTTTGGAAATTTGGCCAGTTAATTAGTTAATTATTTTATTAATATTATGTTTCTTATCTCTTAAATATTTAGGTAGATGGATATATAGATTTTCAATCATGCAATAATTGATTTACTTCTGAAATTTTAGTAAATTCAACTTATTTTTATTTGAAAAAAAAAAAAAAATTCTAGATTATACATTTTTACAATGTAAAATTACATTTTTGTCTTTTAATTTTGAGAAAAATAATTTAATTGATTTTCAATATTTAGTTCGATAAGTGTGTTTATTTTGTAATAAAATTTTCAAAATTTTAATATAATTATCAATAAATATTAAGTGAATATTAAAAAAATAATTTTCAAAAATATTATAAAATATGTTTTATAATGGTTAGGTATGAAAAGTTGAAATTTATCTCATATATGTATTTCACATATATTTTGTTCTTTTAATATTGATAATATTAAGATATTGAATGTAAATTTTTACTAGCCAAATAGTTTATTACACCAGTTTATCCAAATTCAATTCCTTTTTAATCTTAAAATGGAATCTATTTGTCAAAAATTAACTCACTCTAACGCTTAAATTTTAAAATTGTACTTAGAATATGAGATCAAGTCATCACATGGAAATTTAGAGCAATTAATTGAAAAAAGTGTATCATATTAAGTTGACTCTCTCAGTCAACCTACTATTAGCTTATCTTGGTTGCTCCGCTCCATGGTTGTTTTTTCTACTCTACAACTTTGACCTGATTTTACAAATTGTTTTGTTTTGCCAATGATCTAATGATGTTATATATTTTAGAAAAAAAACAATTATAAGGTTCTCATACTTATATAAATTAAATGGTTGGTAAATATAGATAAATATTAATTCACAATATAAATAAAAAAACACTTATTTCATAGCATATGTCAAGTTGCTAAAATAAAATAAAATAAAATAAAAAATCATAAAAAATAACTTTATTTAAAATGATAAAAATTACTATTAATGATAAAACACACACACGCACCTGAAAATAGAAAATCCACATAGATTAAACTAATATTGTAATATGCTAAAACAAAATACTTGAATCTATTCTACAAATTGCAGAACCAATTACGATCGCGCAATCACATGAACAAGAAAGAGAAAGAATTTCAATTGCATGACACAAATATTTATCTGGGGAAAGCCTTAGCTAAAAACCCTGCTATTTGTATATTGCATTAAGTCAAGAATATGAAACAATACATTGCTTCTCTCGGGCTTGAGATCTCTTTGCACTATCTTTGATTGTCTCACTCTGATCCAAGCAAGTTTGGTCAATTACTTAACCATTTTCTTGCCTCTGGATGCTCAGCCTTGCTTGCGCAATCCCAAGAAAAATGTATCCCCTATTAATTAGGAAATTCCCAATAATTTATTGCGTAATACATCCAAGGAATCTTGCTGACTTCATGCATGACCTGTACAATTTTCTAATTATACAATTGATAGTATACTTCCCTTTAACTCCATTCTCAATTGGGCCTTCCTTAGAACTGACATGCAACAGCGATTTATAGTGAATTATCAGTTATCTGATTAATCACTGCGTGTGAATTAAATCAGATTTTATTCACTGGACCTCTCACTAGCTCCTCCATCACTTAGAACTATTTAAACTGATTTTAACTCAAATAATTAAGTTAAACAATTACAAGTCAAAATAAAATTAAACTAGACCCCCTAAAACTTAGAGAGAACTCTACATGCCTCCAGTTTGACCCCCAACTCGAATTGACTGAGTTAACTAAGTCTTCCTAACTCAGTTAACTCGTACAAGCTCTCACGTGATGTGGAATTACAATTTCCTTCTAATTTAATTAAGGGAAAATTAAATTAGAAGCCTCTTCTTGTTTCCAATTTCAACACTCCCTCTCAACAAGAAAGCGATTGTCTGCTACCCCAATCCTGCCTCTGTGGTACTCGAATTTTCTGCTTGACAGTGCCTTCGTCAAGATGTCTGCATCCTGCTCCTCTATGGGAATGTACTCTAATGACATAATCCTCCTCTACACATAATATTTGATATGGTGATACTAGATATCAATATGCTTGGACTTGTCATGAAAAACTGGATTAACCGAGGGTTTTATGCAACTCTGGTTATCACAAGCCAGGATATTAACGAATCTAGTTGACAGGAATAGTACCTTGCAATTGGTGCAAAGGTATCCTCGTAATCAATCCCCTTCACCTGAGAGAACCCTTTGGCCACAAAGTTGGCATTTTGTTTCTCCACACTCCCATGTGTTTCCTTCTTCACCTTGTAGATCTACCTAGATCCTACAACTGACTTCCCCTCTGGTCTTGGTACAACTTCCCATGCATTGCTTCTGATAATGGAGTCATACTCCTCAACCGTGGCATCAACCCAAATTTTTTGTTGCACTGCTTCCCCGAAAGAGTATGGTTCTATCTCTACACTCTCGCTCATAAGAGCCATGTAGCCAGTGTACTGCTCTAGGGACCTTCTCTGCCTGCGTTGCGATGTGGGTGCTCCCACATTCTCTCTAGCATCAAGCACCAACCTGTTAGCCTCTTTTATGTGCTTCTTTCCATCTCAGGATGTCTCTTCATGAATGGGTACTTCCACTCTTTATTCCTCTAATTGTGGCTGCTCCACATCTTGAGGTTCTTCTTTTGGAGTTAAGAGCTCCTCAACTACATGCAACTGAAGCTCCCTCTCAAGGAAATTCGCATGGCCTTCTCTTCATCGAATTTCACATCTCTTCTGACCATTTTCATCTTGTGTGCTAGAAAGTAAACCTGATAGTTGTGAGGTGTATCAGTGTACCCCAAAAATATTCCCAACTCAGTTGTTGGCTCTATCTTCTTTGTGGAATCTTTGGTCACATGGAAATAAATTTATGAACCAAAAATTTTAAAATGCACCACATCTACTTTATTACCTGAAAAAGCTTCCTCTGGTGTACTCATTCCAAGTATCTGATGAGGACTTTTGTTATGCACAAATATTAATGTGTTGCATGCTTCAACCCACAGATGCAACGGTAGGCCTTGATCATGCAACATCGCTCGTGTTGCTCCCACAATAGTTATGTTCTTCCTTTCTGCAACCCCATTCTCTTGTGGGTTATGAGGTGCTATCAATTCTCGTCGAAATCCTTATAAAGCACAGAAGTTATTGAATTTGTTAGAGACATATTCTCCACCATTGTCACTCCCGAGAGGCTTCACCTTCTTCCCTGTATCTTTCTCGGCAAGTGCTTTGAGCTCATAAAACTTTGAGAGCATCTAAACTTTCTTCTACATGAAGAATATCCAACACTTGCGTGAAAAATCATCTACAAAAATCACATAATACCTATGTTTTGTTGTGGATGTTGTCGAGAATGTTCCACACACATCTGATTGAACTCTTTCAAGGATCGCCTTTGCTCGGTTTTCCTCATCATGAAAAGTGGCTTTGGTGTACTTTCTCAATGTACATCATTTGCATGTATCTAGCTACTCAAGTGCACCCTTGGGAATTTCTGTAGAAATCTATTACATGATCTTCAAAACGCCATAGTGTACATGGCCCAATATTTTGTGCCATAACTCACCAATGTCTCAGCTCTGCACCTTCTCTACTTTCATTCTCAAGGTAGCACAATATTCTACATCCAATTTGTAGAGATTCTTTACTCGAACCCTAATGTTCTTCACCTGTCCCATGGCTTTGTGACGAAGTAATGTATTTCCTTTGTTAAATATCACATCATAGCCACGGTCTTCCAACATAGCAACTGAAACTAAATTCTTCTTTAAATCGGAAACATACATGCCATATTTTAATGTGAATGGAGTACAAGACTCCCTCTAAAAATTAATTGTACCTATGTCGGTTGTGCTATACCTCTCGTCATATTCTCCTCCAAGTTACTAAAGAATTCTTTATTTTCAGTCATATGGAATGAAGCTCCACTATACAAGTACCACACAGAACCCATCATTGATGACATCATGCATGCGATGAGAGTGAAATCCAACTCGAACTGTGAAGCAAGTGCTTCACTTGCCACTCCTCTTGAGGACTTCTTGTCATTCTTCTTGTGTGGACACTTTGTAGCATAGTGTCCAAGCTCATGACAATGAAAACATTTTATCTTCGACAAGTCTTTCTTCTTGCCTTCATGACTAGAATCTGATTTGGAATGGGATGCCTTCCCTTTCCCTTTCATCTCCTTTCTAGCCAAGGCACAATTCTTCTCATCATCGGTCTTTGATGAGGATCCATCTCTGGTGTTTCGCTGAATCTCTTTGTGTACCAAGTCGAACCACAATCTCTCCCACTCTAGCAGCTTCTCCCTCCCATTCATCGAATCTTGGTATTTGTGTCAGCTCTTGGGAAGGCTTAGAAGTGCTAGGATCACTAGATCATCCTCAACAATTGTCACACCAACACTTCCAATCTCATCTTGACATTGAGTGAACTTTGTCAAGTATTTTGGTATCATGTCGCCCTTCTCCATCTTGATCTTTCTGGGATTGTCCTTCACCGCCAAATCCTGTGGTCGTTGTTGTTATGAAAAAAATTGTTACGGCCTTCCACATAGCATATAGAGTTTCCTTTCCATGGAGGTTCGAGACAATATGATCTTGAACTCCTTCTAACAAAATCCTTCTCACATTTTCTACATTCTTCTTGCTACATGCCTAGGAATATCATTGTCTATGAATTCCTTCAACCCGTTGTCCTCCAACACTGCCTCCATCATGTCCTTCCAAGCTATGTAATTTGAACTATGCTCAAGGGAATATTTGAGTCTCAATCCACAAAAATACATCATGATCTGTTGTTGGTCCTAAAGAATAAATCTGCAAATTTGATTCACTTGTTCAAAAAAAACTCGTATTCTTCTCTTCTATAATGATTACTGCTCTGATACCATGTAGAAAATCCACATAGAACCAACTGATCTTGTAATATGCTAAAACAAAATACTTGAATATATTCTACAAATTGCAGAAACCAATTACGATCGCACAATCACATGAACAAGAAAGAGAAAGAATTTTAATCGCACAACACAAAGATTTATCTAGGGAAAGCCTCAAGCTAAAAACCCCGCTATTTGTATATTGCATTAAGTCAATAATATGAAAAAATACAATGCTTCTCTCAGGCTTGATAGCTCTCGAACTATGTCTGACTGTCTCAGTCTGATCCAAGAAAGTTTGGTCCAATACTTAACCAATTTCTTGCCTTTGGATGCTCAGCCTTGCTTACGCAATCCCTAGGGAAATTGAGCCCCTATTAATTAGGAAATTCTCAATAATTGATTGTGCAATACATCCAAGGCATCCTACTGGCCTAATGCGTGACCTATACAATTTTATAATTGTGCAACCGATAGTATACTTCCCTTTAACTCCAGTCTCAACTGGGTCTTCCTCGAAACTGACATGCAACGGCTATTTATAGTGAATTTTCAATTATTTGATTGATCGCACCATGTGAATTAAATCAAATTTAATTCACTAGACCCATCACTAGCTCCTCCATCAGTTAGAACCAGTTAAACTGATTTTAACTCAAATAATTAATTTAAACAATTACAACTCAAAATAAATTGCAACTAGACCCCCTAAAACTTAGAGAGAAATCTACATGCCTCCAATTTGATCCCCAACTCGAATTGACTGGGCTAACTAATTCTTCCTGACTTGGTTGACTCGTAAAATTTGTCATGTCGTGTGGAATTACAATTTCCTTCTAATTTACTTGAGGGGAAATTAAATTAGAAGCCTCTTCTTGTTGCCAATTTCAACAATGCATAGTTTCATTTATAAAACCATATTATAAACCCTAGATCATATATATATATTGGAAGATCTTGCCTCTTAGTCGATTATCATTAAAATTCCTTTTATTTTTGTTGTTATATGGCATTGCTTTCCTTATCATTGAAAATCCGCAGAACCCTAACTTATACAAGCCATATAATTAATCTAGGAATAAAGTATATAAAAGTTGGTAAAGATTACTTAGGTTTGTTGATACACTGTCTCAATCCTTAGACCTTGTTCAATCACCTTGATCCATTCTCATTGAATATCCTTAAGTGGCATTTTAGCCTCCCTTGTGGTTAAATAACAGTAAATAGCTAGAGAAAGGTTGTTGAGGTGACAGTAGCAATTGATCTCATGTTGCCCTAATTTTTGGTTCTACCTATTGGGGCTTTGCACTAGGTCTATTGAATTTTACAACAATGGTAACTAAAGCCATAAATAATTATTTTCTTAACGATGACATTAAATCCTTTGTAGCCCTCAAACCCTTGAATATATGGCTAACACAAAATCATTAGAACAACATCCCCCTCAAACCCATATTCAATGCCATTAATTCATCCACCTATATTGATCTTTAAATTGTCGTGGATATTCCACTGGAAATTTCATCACAACATATATGACAACATTATATTAAAAATCTGAAGTTCTACATTATTACAGTTTTATTTAATTTCTAGATTTGTAGATTTTATTGTAATTAGTGCATGCATGCAAATGAAAATTATGCAGAAAAGTAGAGAATGACAAAATAAGCTCACACACACACACACACATAAGACACAAAATATGCTCTTGGAAACCCTTTCGAAAGAAAACCCAGCTCGAAGGTGAAGCCGCTTTTCTCTCTTTATCTATCTAGAAAATATGGTTGCAAGTACAAATAAGTAATGCATGTGGCTAGTGGGTTTCTATAGTGCACAGATTGTCTTTGTGTGTTTTACCTCCTATCTCTTTGGCTCTATTTTCTCAGCTATGGAACAAAATTCCATTGAAAGAATGGAATGCCTCTTCCTCCTAGTGGCTCAATTATAACACAGCCTGATAGCCTACTAGTGGTTAATTTTTATTGCATCAACTCTTAACTAGAATTACAATATAGACACTTCTAGAGTGTTTTACGTCACAAACATGTGGCTAGCCCATTTCCATGAATAATGGAGGTTGATGTGGCATCCTCCTGAACTATAGGTATGAAAATAGGAAGGTCAACTTCTAAGTGGCATAACTTTTGCATGCGGACTCTTATTAACGCACTTCTTGCACCGTTGGAAAGATTTTTGTATGTAGAAAAACATCAAATGGTGATGTGTTAAAGAAGAAACATTTTAGGCCCAATAAATTTCATTTGATGCCTCAAAATGTTCCTAGAAGGTTTCGGACCCTATTTTTCCAAACTGGGCCTCGCCCATAAAAACGGTCCCATGAGCTGATTCCTCCCCTTTTTCCAATCTGAATATATCAAGATGGATGACAAATAATATAATGATCCAATATGGATCATACCTCCCCATTTTTGGATGCTTTTGGTCCCCAAACTCTTTTACCTGAATGAGGTGAGGAAATTTTGCTTCCACCTTCTCACTGGTGTACCATTTAGCTTTGCCTATAAGTTTTCCCTTCAATACAATCTGCCAAAGGTCATGTTGCCCCTTTCTTGTAGTTATGGACCTCTTCTGTAAAATTGTATCTTCTGTCAACTTTGCTTGACTATCTGGTGTCAAATCCTCCATAGAAGGTAGGACTTGTTCCTCTTCTTGGTCTAGCATGGAAGGTTGATAGATTTTTGAATTCTCTACATTCACAACTGAGTAAATGCGCATATATGGTGGTAGACTAAGTTGATATGCATTATTACCCACATTTTCCAGTATCAAAGGGGCCATACCTCGAAGCGTTGTTTTTCTTACCATGCCCCTGCAACCTCTATTATTCAACTGTAGTCATACATTGTCTCCCACCTTGAACGATTTCTTTGTTCTACATTGATCATGCCTGGCCTTATACTTCTCCTGCGACTTATGCAGTGTGTCTTGTAGGTCTGTAGATGGATCTACCTGATCTTCTCTATAAATTTTTCGGCCATCAAAGCATCTCATATAATATCTTCCCTCACTTCTCCTTGCTTCCCATGCACAGTATCAAAGGTGAAGGTGCAAAATATCCAAAACAAATCTCAAATGTAGACTTTCATGTAGAAGTGTGGATTTATTTGTTGTAATAATTTTGAATATATACTAGATTTTCATCCCGGGTCTTCGGATGCTTCTTGGTGTATCGCCTAAGAAGTTGCACCAAAGTCTTGTGACTACTTATGTTTTCCCATCTGTCTGTGGATGGAATGTTGTAGATATCTTCAACTTTGTGTCCATCTTCTCCCACAATGTAGCCCAGAATGCACTGAGAAATCTTGTATCCATGTCGGAAATGATGCTCCTTGGTATCCCAAAGTGCACCCAAACCTATCCAAATAACAAGATTTTTGCTTCTTTCTTGTTGATGGTCTTTTTATAGGGCATTAGAACACACATATTTTTGAACCTTTCAACTACCATGAGCAGGTAGTCATGTCCCTTCTTGGTTTTTGGTAAACCTCCCACAAATTCCATGGAAATTCTTTCCCAAGGACAAGTAGGTACAGGTAAGGGATGATATAGACCTTGTTTCATGTTACTAGGTTTGTTGGTACAACAAAGCATGCATCCTCTTATGAACCTAGCTACATGTTGTTGCATCTTTGCCAATACACATACCTCTGCAAGTTAGCCACGGTGTTCCCTACACCAAAAATTCATGCAACCTTGGAGGTGTGAGCCTCTATAATCAACTGCATTCAGTCACCCTTACGAACACATAGCTTATCCAACCTTTACAGTAACCCATCCTAGAAATGGTAGTTAACAGTTTTTTCGCCATCGTGCACGTGACTCTAGCTCTGCAACTATTCATACACCTCCTTGAAGTCCTCATCCTCTGAATATGACTCTATATATGCATCATGGGTGAATGGCTACATGTGCATAAGAGTCCTAAAAGTCGTAATCTTTGATGTGGGTGGCCTTGAAAGCATGTTGGCCAACTTGTTTGTGTTTCCCTTATTATACTTGATCACCAAATGAAAATGTTGTAAAAACCCCATCCACTTGTAATGCCTAGTTTGTTGTAGCTTACTTTGGGCCTGCAAGTACTGTAACAGATGGTGATCTGTGTGGATTATTGTCTCCTTTCCCATTAAATAATGCTTCCACTTCTTCAAAACATGCACCATGGCATAGCTCTCCTTGTCGTAGGTAGGGTAGTTAAGAACTGCCCTATGAAATACTTCAAAATGGTAGCATACAAGCCTTCCTCCCTGCATCAAGACAACTCCCATAACATACCCACTCGCATATGTCTCCACTTCAAAGGGTCGTTTCAAGTTTGGTAATGCTAAAACTGGTGCTTGGTTGATCTTCTTCTTTAGCTCTTTTAAATCCTTGTGTTGACCTTTCCCCCATTGGAACCTCTTGCCACTTGTTGTTACAGCGTGGTGCAGTGATGCTACCACTGAAAACGAGGCTATGAATTTTCTCAAGTATTTTATTTCCCCAATGAAGCTCCTGACCTCAGAAACATTAATAGGCACCAGCCATTTCATGATGGCCTCCATCTTAGAAGGATCTATCTTCAGCTCTCCTCCACCAATCACATACCCCAAATACACCAAATATTGTTGCGCAAACTCACACTTATTGAGATTTGCTAGAAGTTGGTGCTTATTTAATGTTTCCATCACCTGCATCAAATGTGACATATGCTACTCCCATGTAGCACTACATACCAGTATATTATCCAAGTAGACAATAACAAATGAATCTATAAAAGGGCGCAATACATCATTCATTAATCTCATAAATGTAGATGGTGCATTACATAGGCCAAATGGCATGACTATCCACTCATACAAACCTTGTCTGGTTTTGAAGGCAGTTTTACAGGTATCTTCTTCTTTGACTTGAACCTGGTGATATCCAGACTTCAAGTCCAACTTGGTGAAGTATTTTGTTTGCTACAATTGATCCAAAGAATCATCTATCCTGGGCAGGGGCTATCTGTTCTTAAGCATGGTTTTTTTCAACGCCCTATAATCTATACACATTCGCCAAGTCACATCCTTCTTCGGCACAATGATGAAGGGTGATCCACATGGTGATGTACTCGGTTGAATGGCACCCTATTCCAGCAGTTGTTGCAATTTTTTCTTCACCTTGCTTCTATAACAGACTACCTGTACAGCCCAATATTTGGCAATGGTGAGTCTGGCAATAGCTGGATCTCGTGCTCCACTTCTCTCTTAGGTGGTAACTCTTTAGGCTCTCAGAACATATGTATGCCTGTAACAACTCCTCCACGTATCCAATGGGATAAAACTGTGGATTAATGAGGGTTTTGAAATCCTTTCACTTAGTCACTGGAGGTTCTCCCTCCAACCTCAGGGTTTCCATGTGGCTCTCCCACTAAGTCAATACATGGCCCTCTAATTTTAGTCACACGAATGAGATATTTTTCCCTTCCTCGATATGATGGACACTGAAATAAACTTCTAGTTGTTGCAACCAGTGGTTCAGCTTCAAAGCGTCAATCTCATTGTGGTACGGATTGATATCAAATTTTGCTTTCATTTTAAACAGGGATGGTAATTGGTTCCCGACACTCGAATTGGGTTGATCTTTTTCGAGTCCTTTCTTCGACTAGTTCTTTGTTTCTCCCCGATCTTCTAATCCCTGCTCTAATTTTTCCTCTGCATTCGAACCCCCATCTTCTCTAAATATCTCCAGGTTCCTATTCAAGGCCGCCATGAGGAGGCTTACATTGCAGTTGATATATGTGACTTGTTCCAACCACGTAAACCTCACCTCTGCAGGATCACGAGGTTCATTTACATATTTGTTGGCCATGATTAGGATTTTATGTTTTTCAGCCCCGTCGATCTAGATCCCTATAATCTCCAAAAATACCCAAAGAAACATGCTCTAGTACCAAATGATCTGTAAACTGTCGTGGATATTCCACTGGACAGTTCGTCACAACAAATCTGACAATATTATATTGAAAATCTGAAGTTTTACGCTATTACAATTTTATTTAATTTCTAGATCTATAGATTTTACTGTAATTAGGGCATGCATACAAATGGAAATTACGCAGAAAAATAGAGAATGAAAAAATAATCTCACACCCACACATAAGACACAAAATATGCTCTGGGAAACTCCTTCGGGAGAAAACCCAACTAGAAGGTGAGGTCGCTTCGCTCTCTTTCTCTGCCTAGGAAATATGGCTACAGGTATAAAGAAGTAATGTTTGTGGCTTGTGGGCTGCTACGGTGCACAGATTATCTCTGTGTGCTTTACCTCCTATCTCTCTTGGCTATCTTTTCTCAGCTATGGAACAAAATTCTCTCGAAATAATGGAATGTCTCTTCCTCGTAGTGGCATGGGTATAACACAGCTCGATAGCCTACTAGTGGTTAATTTTGACTACATTATCTCTTAACTAGATTTACAATATAGACTCTTCTAGATTATTTTACATCACAAACACGTGGCTAGCCCCTTTCCCATGAATAATGGAGTTTGGCATGGTATCCTCCCGAACCATAGGTATGAAACAAGAAGGTCAACTTCTGAGTGGCATATATTTTGCATACAGACTCTGATTGGCGTGTTTCTTGCGTCGTTGGAATATCTTTGTGTGTAGAACAACATCAAATGGTTATGAGCTAAAGCGGCAAATTTTTTCCCCCAAAAAACGTCATTTGATGCCTCAAAACACTCCCGGAAGGTTTTGGACCCCTTTTTCCCAAACCGAGTCCTGCCGGTAAAAACGGTCTTGTGAGTTGATTCCTCCACTTTTCCCACTCTAAATATATCGAGATGGACGAAAAACAATATAATGATCCAATCCGGATCATATGCTTTGGTCAATTATCTTTCTTAAAATATTCAACCTCATGAATTGGCTATACTTCCTCATGCATAAAATATTTTTTATTTTTTCCAATAATATCCATGGCCTTCACCATGATAGACCATGATCTATAATTGACTCTCTTTTAAAAAAATACTCAATTAAAAAATGTTATGCAAATCATCTCTATTTTATTGATCCCTACACTACCAGCCTTGATGAAAAAAATTTCCAAAGTCTACATTATTTAGTTTTAGGAACAATTTCTATGAACAAATTAAAGTTATTGCTATGGGCTCTGTTAGACTCCTATAATTCACAGTATCACAAGGTGACTGATTATTTCTCAGATCTCTCATTTTGAAAATAATATTCCATGGCTGTTATTTATTTTCAGAAAAATAGGGGAAATCCTGACTGTCAAGAGCTTCAAAGGAATCAATCTGCCTTTCAGTTTAGTGAAGGAGGAAAGTGTTGTTGAAAAGTGCGATGGTGAGTGAACTTCATTAAGCCCTCATTCATTTCATTTACCCTCTTCTTCCCTTCATTTTTCCATTTTCTAAAGTTCCCCTCTCCATTACTTTCAAAACCTTAAACTTACCATGTATTTGCAGCTCCGCCCCCCACATTAGGCCGCTTGATATGTTATACATATGCTATGAACCGCATAAGCATTACCTTACCGCAGAAACCTTTCGACCCTTTCCTTGCCTTTCGCATCGGCACTTCGCAATAAGTCCTTGCCACATTCCATTTTTCCACCTTTATAAATTCACCGATGCGAAGTTAAGTGAGACCCATTTCCTCACTGCCTATCGCACATCGCAATTTTTTATGTTTACACTTTAAAAGACATCGTAGGTTAAATAATTCAATTTGTGATGCGATATATCCTAAATTTTGCAATGTGCGGTAAATGCTAAATTCTGCGATGTGCAATAACTTTAAAATCTTGCGATTTGCGATATGGGTGGGACCCCATCGTATGTCGCACTTCGCAAATTTTAACCCTTAGCTCCCGCTTCTCATAACAAACCTTAAACTTTACGATCTGCGGGCTACGGGCGGGCCCACCCCATCACCACGTCACCTTCGCACGTCGCACTGCGCAAGGTTTAAGGTTCACTCCCCGTTGTTTACAGCAAAATTTGCGATCTACGGGCTGCCGGCAGGCCCACCCCATTGCCACATCACCTCCTCCCTTCGCACTTCACACTGCGGAAAGTTTAATGTTCACTCCCCGTTGCTTACAGCAAAATTTGCGATCTGCGGGTTACAGAGGGGCCCACCTCATTGCCACGTCACCTCCTCTCTTCGCATCGCATCGTCGATCCCATTCCTCATAAGATAAAACTTAAAACATGTGAAGTGTGATGTTAACGTGGATGCGATGTAGTCCAAAGCAAAGGTCTAAAATATTTCACGTCCGGGCGTATGGGTTTGTGCATTGTTTTATGAAGAAAGAGTCAACACGGCAGGAGGACTCAGGTAGGACATGACAAAGAGAAAAAGGGCAGAGTAATGCGGAACATTCGGGTAGTGAGGAGATAGACAGAAAAGGTCCATTCGGAGAAAGGAATTTGTGCAAAACTAATTGTAATATAACAGTAGAAACAGAAGGGGCAGTAAACACAACAGCACGGCCACTGATCTACGAAAGACACCAGCACCTTATCAATTTAATAATCCATGAAACGGTTTTCTGAAGAGGAAGAGCTAAGATGTTAGAGCCATCTTTTCCTCTTCGGCATCACTTGAACCAGTTTCTAACCACTCTATAATTAATAACAGATTGCTAAAGCCACTGTTATGGACGAACTTGTCTTATCACCGCCTGCATGGTCACACTTGTCTAATTTTAGTTTGATTGTAATCTATGAAGTTTGCCAAAGTAGATAGGGCAACCGACACAGTTTGCAGTTAAACACTGCATGAATTTTCATTATCAAGGGTTAGACCTTGATAGACTCTGCGTTCTAAAATATCATTGTATTGGAGCACTTTAGTTTTGCTAGGCATCAATAATAAGAGACCGTTCACAGGATCCTTAAGCTATGTTAATGGTGATGTTTTTTCCTATGTGTTAATGTTTTTTCTCTTTCATGTTGTGCATCAATTTATCTGATTGTAAAATAGAAAATTTAGATTAAGATTTGCTAAGAGAGCACATTAATTATGTCTATGTTTACTATCTTAATGTTTTCTTCTGAAGTATAGTTAAAGAATCCTTAATTTTTCTGTAGCTATCACTAAACTCGCTGCTTTCTTTCATCTCATATTCACACTACCAATAATATCCAGTCTGCATAGTTAGCTTGCCCTGTGAATGCCCTTAAAAAGTTGATGCACAATTCAACTTTTTATGACTCCATAGCACAATGGATTAATTTTCACAGCTCTATCTGTCTAACCACACCATCAATTAAAACAACCAGTTTTCACCATCACTGTAACTAGCCTAATATCAACATTTATAACCATCAAGCTAAATCATAAAAACAGAGAGAGCCCTCTCTGAGTCTAGGAAGGCTAGGTCCTGGACTCCAAAGCGGTTTGATGTTGTCCTCTATCATTTATTCTTTCCAATCTTATAAATTATAGGGCCACAACATAATGGTGACCATACTGGGGAGAGTTATTGAAAAGCTTATTATTTCAACAGAACTCAGAAACCCCAGTCAAAATTGTATGATTCGAGTATTTTCCAAGATTGGTATCTGGTTGTTGATGGTGGACAGCACCCAGACACAAGAAAGTTGAAATCATACACCTGGAGACTCCAATTCAGGTCAGTTCTGTTCAAAGACCCCACTGGAGGAAGGACCTAAAACATGACCAGTCAGCCTGGAAAGAGAAAGTATTCAAGCCCAAATTTGATTCAAGAGATTGTTGGTTTTATTTGTAACTATGTTCTATCCTACTTTAAGCCTGATCAAGAGTACACTGGTGAGGTTTACATTGATCATTTGCACATTGATGAGCCTCAAGAAGCTAAGCCCCAAATTGTAGATCATGTGCATACGCATACACCTGTGTGCATCCCGGATGTAGTTGTGGAAAACCCAATGAAACATGAGCCTCATGCTACATCTCCTACTATCGCTAAATTCCCAAATGGTTATAAGCCTCCTGCTTTACTTCCTATACCTGTAAAAGTCCCAGACATATACAAGCCTCTGGTTTTGCCTCCTATACTCCATGATCTCCCTGCAAATTTTAGCAATAATCTACCCAGATTTGATGGAGAAAATGCAAAGATTATTGCCAAAAAGCACATTAAAAATCTTGAGGATTTTCTTGATCTGTTTGAGGTGGGAGAAGATGATGTGTGTATCAAAATGTTTGCCCTATCATTGCAAGGTAAAGTTAAAAATTGGTTTAAAGATCTTCCAGCTACAAGCATTAGCAATTTTCATCAATTCACTCAGGTTTTCCTGGATAGATGGGTGTTTTTCTCATCATAGAAGAGTATAAATATTTAAAAAGACAGCCAGGGGAGACAGTACAGCATTTTTCATCCAGATTCAATAAGGTATACCATTCGATGCCTGCTAAGATAAAGCCACCCCCAAGATTAGCTCTCTGGTACTACGCAGATGCATTTGACCCAGATATGGCGTTCCAGTTAAGAGAAAGGGACCCTACAAACCTTGAAGAAATGCAAAATGTGGCAGTTGATATGGAAGCGAACTTGATGAACAAAGAGGCAAGGTTAAAGGTTGCGAAGAGGGATAAAATAGAAAAAGAGCAATTGATATCTTCAGAGATAAAACTAGATATTTTGACAAACACATTCAATGAAGTGATGTATATGATTAGAAGGAAAGAGGATTTTTTTGTTCAAATACCTCATGTTCCATTAGTTCTAGAAAATACAAGCATCAATGTACCCAAGCAATTCGCAGCCCCTCCTGCACACCCTAAAACAGAAAATGATTGTTTCATGCACTCTATCCACAACACAGCCAAAGATGAAAGCGAAAATAAGAGGGAGGCAGGAAAATCCTCAGCAACAATGTACATAATAGATGACCTTGCATACAGGGATAACCATCTCGAATGTGATTATCAAGAGGAAGACTATATGGTTGAGATTGAGGCTGACTATACAGAGCACTATCTTCAGGGAAAGAAGAAGCCCAATCATCACAATGCAAAGATGACAATCAAACTCTGCATGCCGAGCAAGATTGTAAAGAGGAAAATAAAGAAAGTTTTCCAGTAAGTGTTGAATGTGTTCCTCCCTTTTTTGCCTCATTCTTAAGAGAAAATTACAAGTAGGTTGTAAATAAGGAGGAGGAGGAATGCTCTAATGAATTTCCAGTTCTAGAAGTTCGGTCCCTGAACCATCCTGAAATCATAGACTATGAAATAGATGATGAGTTGATCCAGGTTGATTATTTGCCCTTATGCTTTAATTCATTTCAAATTATGAAAGGGATTTTTGGTCACATTCTAGTTGATAATCACAAGGTTGGAGAACTCTCTCCCCAATCAGATGAGAAAATCAGGGATGATAAAGAATCTGTTTTAAATCCAGGGGTTCACACCTTGAGTCCTTTCGAATGTCAAGTATCAGATGAAGTCACAGAGTCTGAAACAGATGATGGATTAATCAAGTTTGATTCTTTACCCTTATGCTTTAATGCATTTCAGATTGTGAAAGAGAATATGGATCATGTGTTGGTTGATCATCAAAGGAGAAATTATGAGGTCTCAGAAGAACCAACACTACCATCTAAAGCACCACATGACCCAATAGCAGACGCGTTGGATGGTTTCTGTTTTCAAAGTCAAATCTTCTTATGTTCATAATGCTCTCAAAAGTTGCTATGATACAGATATGATCAGACAGTCTTCCCCATTGTCTGATTCAGTAAGTATTGACACAACATTCATCAGATAGCATGCAAACATGTTACGTGTTGAATGAAGACCTGGACAGCACATCTGCAGTACCAGTATATGAAGCTAGGTTGGTTGAGTCAGAATACCCAGAAATAAGTCAAGAGTATCTTGATCCAGTGGTTGTCTATATGGAGAAATTTTTCTTTACAAAGCCAGCACATATTTCCGGCATGTCAATTGTTTTTCGAGTGTACCAAGAGCCATGTAAACAAGATCATGCCAAGAATTTCTATCAAACACCATTATTAGGTTTGTCTCTGAACATGGTGAAAAGCAATGAAAGAACAAAGATATTAGAGCAATTTTGTGACTGGTTGCACTAGAATTTTTGTATTATTTAGAATAGCAATAATCTCAGTAGGGTAGGGTAGGTAGGTGTGAAAATAAGCTCAGCACTCTGAGCATCTTTCCATTTTTAGCTTCAACTTGCTTTCTAGTTTTCAGTTCAAGTGTGTGCCAAACTTCAATTTGCAGAGAGAGTTGATTTCAGCTTGAATATTTTCAGCAATAGAGGTTTTCGTAGCAGATTAAGTTGCAGAGTTGGGACCAGCCCAATGGATCAGGCTGCTAGTCTACGGTGTTCTTGACACCTCCCGAAGGCACTGCCATCCCTAGCTGGAGCCACTGTTAGACTCCTGTTGTTGTGCATGTCAACCCCTCCATTCAAATTTTTGGCCTACCGCCCCATATAAACCTTTCAAACCTGCTACCGTGGCCAAAAACCCCCATATCCTACACATCGTCCCCCCTTTTCCGCCCGCAAAATACACTACATAAAGGCTGAAATCCATATTCGGAAATATTATCGGGCCTAGCCCCTCAGCCTTAGCCCCCTTTGTTTCATCCCCCCATGTGACTCGGGCGCAAGACCGGGCGCCAAGTGGAAAGGAGCTAATCGTTCAAAGTTTTGGGGGCACCCGTGGCCGTCCGATCAGAAGCAAATCGACGGAGCGGAGTTTGCTTACCGTGGTGATCCCCGCACCCGCTCAGAAACCGGTGGTTTCATTCCGCACCGCTTACCCCAGGCTGGCGGTTTTCCTCAAAGGCCCAGCGATTCCATACGCCGATTGACAAGTGTCCTTATGTACGACTCCCATACCGCCCATTTCGCGCATTAAAGTTTGGTCAAAGGTCGGGCAGCGGAATGTATTGTGGTCGTCCGATCCTGCGCCCTCCATCCAACGATGGTTATGCTCCAGAGCTACACGCGTTTTAACCCATGCTCATTACGCCCCTGGTCCACCATTTTGTTGCTCCATGACGCACTTAGAACCGTCGATCTCATTCAGTGATCGTGTGGCCCATAATCACTCGCATTCTCCCGTTTGACTCCGTCCTCCGCCACGTCATTTGTTCCTTCTAGCTTTGTGTACGCCTATGTGTCATCACCCTGCGTACCCATTGTATTATCATCCCTGCCATCTGTATATGTATATATTGCATTCTTATTCATCAATTTTCGTTCATACGTTGTGTTTTACGTGGAAAACCTGCATTCCGTCTGTTTATCAATATCTCCACTGTATTTTCTCCACCACCCTGCATGTGCTTGCCATATGGCCATGTTTTCGATGTCACCATCATCTTCATCTCCATCCCTGTCTGGTTTTCCTTAACGGGTTTGTGGTTTTGCAGGTTTGCCGCGGTAGAAAAATCATCATGATTCACTGCTTTGTTCACAAAAGTTAAGAGCACCGCCCTCGACAGTTTCCAAGGAAGAAATTTAGGAGGGAAGCCGAGGGCAGTTGTTTTGACATGACCTCATTAATGGAAATATAGATAAAATCCATTGAACCCTAAATACGCCTGTAGAGGGAAAGATTACACAGCAAGAAATATTAATGGGGCAGCCTACGAAATTCAGTGAAAGATCGAGAAATGCCTCGCCCTGCATTAAAGATCTGGCATTTTAATTCAAGGTTAGAGGGCCGAAAGTACCATGCACAAAAACAAGCAACCTCAAGGTTTTATTGTAGCAGATTTTCCTCCTCCAGCCAAGTACAGAACATTTGTATATTTTATTCTTTATGTCTTGATTATAAGGAGACTTTCATCTTCAGCATTTATTTCATAAACAGTAGTAAAGTACTTACACTAGTTCAACACCGCCAAGCAGCATAGGCGGGTTTTTCTTTCAAATTTGTTTTAAATTAGATCATTAAATATATATCACCTACTTCATTCTCTAGAGCTTTTTGTTTCTTCTATAAAAACGAGAAAGAAAGACATTGTAAGGGTTCCATATTTCTATCAGCAAACTGTGCAGTGAAAGGCTTTTGTATACATCTTGTAAAGTTTTTGTATGAAGGCTCAGAGCCCGTAGGGTCTCAGTAAGGAGGAGTTATAACTGTAATGAGGATTCTGGTCTTTGGTATCCCACAGTATGTAATCTCTTCTTATGTGTTAATATAATATCTCATTTCATGATATTTATCTTCTTGTATCATGTTCTAGAATGCGAGTGGCTCACTGGTCTTAAGTAAGGATTCATCCTAGTTGGTGCCCATACTTGGATTAGTCAAGCGCTTTAAATAGGCCTAGTCATGATATACTGTTCCATGTTCATGTCATTCATATTTTCTGCTATATTAATTACTTGAGGAGGGTTCTTTTAAAACGTCATTGTCATGTATGGATTCTTAGTTGGATAAGCCCATATGTGGTTCTGTTGTGTATCTGGGTATCAGCCTCATGTTAACTAGTATCTCCTTCATGTCTTCCTCACTGCATCCACTTTCTGATATTTGATTTATGTGGCATACTATTTGAACTGGCCCTCTTTGCAGTAAGTTGTCTCTTAACTGTCTGATGCTTTTGTATTGGAGTTTTGCATGTTGTTCCTACATTATTCTTATCTTTGTATCAGCTTCTGAGAGATTTTGGTTCCATTTAAACTAATTTCCTTGTTTTGCAAGAGATAGTAAGAGAGCTTTTGGATTGACAACCCAAGCTATATTATGAGCTCCTTGCTATGTTAAGATGTCCTAGGCACTGGTCTATAGCAACTCTAGGCTGTCTCTAGGGTAGACAATAATTGTCAACAACATCTTTCTGGCGCCGTTGCTGGGGAACAAATTCAAGAAAATCATTTTCCCTGGGCCTCGACAAATTGTTTTCACTCTCTAATCAGGTGAGCACAGAGAGTTGAAGAGTTGCATATCTCTCACCTTGGCGACTCCACTGTTGTTTATTTGATAAATATATTGTTAGTCCTGGCTTCTCGTAAGCCACATTTGAGGTCAGATACGTCTCAGCCGAAAACACCTGTGTCTGATCCAGAGAAGAAATCAGCCCGTGCTGAAATCCCTGAGTTCCCGTAGAAGATTATCCATCCTCTTCTTCTCAAGAAATTCCATTAGAAAATCCCGACTCCGTTGAGGAAAATCCTGAATATTACTCAGATAGCCCACCCAGGGGAAGTGCTAGAACCAAAGAGAACTTTCATCCTACCCCTGAGGCTGAAGAAGTCAAAGAAGTTGCAGAGGCAGCTCCTGTTAACCGCGAATTGTTTACATCCACACCTCAAGCTGTTGTGCATTATATTCCTACTGTTACTCATACCTCACTTCCACCTCCTTCGCTTCCTCCATTCGTACACCAAACTGTTGCACGACCCCCGCCTCCTCTGATGGCTAATGTTCCAGCCTTTTTGTTAAATAAATATGCTCCCCTAGCCCTACCCCAAGTGTTGAATGATATGCCTCAGGATTATTTGAAAATATTGCCCAGATTTAATGGCGAGAATGAGATTGATGCGCAGAAACATATTGAGACTTTCTGCTCTTTCGCAGAAAACTTAAATGTAGAACATTTGGATGTGGTCTTAAGACTATTTGTTCAATCTCTGGACGGCGAGGCACGAAAATGCTTTAAAACATTGGCAGATCGCTCTATAAATACCTGGGAAAGAATGGAAGAAGTTTTTCTCAGGAAATGGGGAGAAAAGAAAGATCATGGGCTTTGTCTTATTGAATTCAATACTCTGAAGAAGAAACCAAATGAGGGGGTGGAAGAATTTATTAAAAGATTTAATAAATTGTATTTGAGCCTTCGTGCTGATATGAAGCCTCATCAAACTGCTGCTAAAGTTGTTTTTGTAGCAGCCTTTGACTCAGAATTTGGTTTCTGTCTGCGGGAAAGAATGCCTGTCACTTTGGATGATGCTTAGACAGATGCTCTAGAATTAGAAGCAAATTTTGCAGCCACCGGAAAATCAAAAGGAAAATTCGAGCAGGATGCCAGAAGAAGAGGTGAAGAAGAGGTATCTACTTCCAACCAGGATAAAGATTCGGACCAAATGGAAGAAATAAGTAAAATGATCGAAAAGATAGTTAAGCTTGAATGGGAAGCCCTGAATCTAGCCCCCAAAAATTTTCAGAATGTTTCGAACAGAGGTTATAATCCTCAGTATAGAAGACCACCATTACAAATATTGCCAAGGGAAGCAAAGGAGCAACATGATCAGGTACTACACCCATTGCACCTGGAAGGTCTAGTAGATGACTCCACCGAAGGCGCTGCCTATGGACTGGAAGATGCGAATCTTTCCTTTTCAAATAGTGACGGAGAAAAATCCTCTTTTGCTTTCAATTTACAAAAAGAACTTGAGAAGATCAAAATCCTAGTCCCCTTGACTGAACTGTTGAAACAACCAGCATATCAATCTCAAGTCGCCTCTTTCATACTTCCTCCAGAAGCAGCATTCACCCCAGATAATATCAAGCCCTGGCAGGTCTTTGATGATGAAGAACAGATGACGGGATTCCTAGCAATAGAAGGTGAATTCTCCAACATGGAGATTGATGCTGACGAAAGAAATTTGACACCACTTGATAGTCAAAGAAAGGAGGAAGGAAATTCGGTGAAGGACTTTCATCCATGGAATGAAGAAATCAGATTGCTGGAGAGTGTGTTGAATAAATATGATTCAATACAAGAAGGAGAACCTCAATTTCTAAATTGGGAATTGCAGGATGTAAAGATACAAGGAAATGAAGACAGTGAAGACTTCCTGGGTCCTGGGAGAGACTTAAGATTTCTGAGAAAAGAATTGGTGATTGAATCATCAAGTAAGACTTTTGGGTCTCATGATTTCGGAACTGACAATTCGGCTGTGTTGACAGGTATTGCAGAAGACAATCCACCCTTTGGAGTTGTCTTGGATACAGATGAACTATCGCAGAAGAAGGAAGGTGAGGCAACCCTGTCTCATGTGAAGGAACTTGTTATTACTGATAATGAAAAGAAGAAGCTGATGTATCTGATAGACAAAGAGAGGACTAGAGGACAAAATTTTGGAGCTACTACAGTGATGGGAAATCAGAATTCCATTCTGATAGAAGATAGGAGTCCAAAATCTGAAGAACTTGATTTGATTGCCAGAAGCAATCAAGCGGGTAAAGGAAAATTACTGAAGATTTTCAAGGAAGAAGAAGAAGAGTATGCTGAAACAAATATGCAGCATATTGATGAAATGCTTGTAGACAAATGGTTGAATTGTTTGCTGAAAAAATTTAGAGAAGAGAACGAAATTGCAGGCACTGAAGTGAAAATGCCTGAAGTTGTGAAAGGAGCAGGAGTAGATACTAGTTTGCAGAATTTAAATATGCTTACTAGTACACAAGGAAGAATGAACGATTATGCTACTGCAGTTAAAGAATTAAAAGGTAATTTACCTTTTAAAGGTAAATTTGCAGGTGATGAACAAAAGAATGTTGCAAAAGGAGGTATCCTGAGAGATATTCAGGAAGTTTGTGGAGCAGCCACATTTTTAGCAAAAGAGGCAACATCGATCGTAATGTTCGAGACAGTAGCAGCAACAAAAATCGAAGACAGCAGTGGGCAAAGTAACTTCCAGACAAAAGAAAGGCTGGACATAGAGATTGACAGCATCAGAAGACTGATGATGAAGGTGTCTCAGAAACAACAGATAGCAGCAAGAAAGCAGAGAAAGTTTGGCAATGGAAAAACAAGAACAGAATGTGAAAGCATAGCTGGAGGCAAGTTGCAGAACAAAATATTGAAACATAGAGGGTACAGTTGAAGAATAATGCAACTAATGAATACCAGCAAAGCAAAGTATGGGACCCAGGAGGCAAACACAGCCTGGTGTATTATATTGTACATTAGTTTTCTTTTTGTTTCATCATTCTTTTAATAATGTGCGTGTGCTGATTAATTATGAAGTGAAAACTAGAGGTGCTAAAGAGCAGAATCCACTTAGAGCATGATCAGATGGTCTACAGGCTCTCGACATGTCCAAGGATGAACATGTCGTCCCCAGATGGAGCCGATGTTGTGCATGTCAACCCCTCCATTCAAATTTTTGGCCTACCGCCCCATATAAACCTTTCAAACCTGCTACCGTGGCCAAAAACCCCCATATCCTACACATCGTCCCCCCTTTTCCACCCGCAAAATACACTACATAAAGGCTGAAATCCATATTCGGAAATATTATCGGGCCTAGCCCCTCAGCCTTAGCCCCCTTTGTTTCATCCCCCCATGTGACTCGGGCGCAAGACCGGGCGCCAAGCAAAAAGGAGCTAATCGTTCAAAGTTTCGGGGGCACCCGTGGCCGTCCGATCAGAAGCAAATCGACGGAGCGGAGTTTGCTTACTGTGGTGGTCCCCGCACCCGCTCAGAAACCGATGGTTTCATTCCGCACCGCTTACCCCAGGCTGGCGGTTTTCCTCAAAGGCCCAGCGATTCCATACGCCGATTGACAAGTGTCCTTATGTATGACTCCCATACCGCCCATTTCGCGCATTAAAGTTTGGTCAAAGGTCGGGCAGCGGAATGTATTGTGGTCGTCTGATCCTGCGCCCTCCATCCAACGATGGTTATGCTCCAGAGCTGCACGCGTTTTAACCCATGCTCATTACGCCCCTAGTCCACCATTTTGTTGCTCCACGACGCACTTAGAACCGTCGATCTCATTCAGTGTGTTAGACTCTGTCTTGTCTAGTCCTCTGTCAGAGTCAAATGCAGACGGGTAGCTGTCAAAGTCTCAGTTCAATATGCAGGCCAAAATGCCATCAGCTTTCACCCACCGCAATTTAGATGTTTGCAGAGCTTGTTCTTAGAATGTTTCAATAACACTCGCAGGCTAGAGGAAGATTCAGTAGGTGTTTATTTCAGGAATGTCATCAATGTGAAATTGATTCTTCTTCAAAACCCTGTTTTGAAGAAGAAATCATTAAATGTGTTTTTTTAGAATATGTAATGCTGCAAATTCTCCAGCTTTTCAATGGCGGCAGCTTTAACCAGCTCCTATCCCTGCAAAAAAACACAAACAGGAGGAACAGTTCATCAGACAGAAACAAAGGCTCAAATGGTTCTTGTAGCAGCTTCTTTGGATAACAAAGATCAGTTGAGAACTCTGGTGGATGATAGGAGTAAAAATCTTCAGGTTTATGGCAAAAGTGATGGAGACAGTGATATATTATTAGCTCCAAAATTAATTGACGAAGTGAAAGATGGTGGAATTGCAACAACTGTGGACAATGTTGATGAAGGGTAAAAACAAAATTCATGATTGTTTCACAAGTGAGGATGAAGAGTTTCTACTCAAAATCCTAATATTTGAAAGGCCCAAACCTAGTCCATTTGATATTTCCATTTCTAACCATTAAATAGACCCATTTTATAAAAAGGGAATCTATCATGAGCATACCAACATTGGAAAAAAATACATGAAAACTCTCAAAGTAGACAAAAAGTTGCTATATCACTTTTGTTATTCTTATTGAGCAATTTAAAGACCTTTCTATCTAGTTACTTTTTATATATATGGCCCATGGGCGAGCGCATGCACATGGCCTCATATAATGTGATGATGTATGGAGTTTCAAGTGGCATAGGGTCGAATTGCAGGTTGAAAGGTCGAAAGATCATTTTCAAAACTGAAGACCGGTGTTTGGAGGGCGTGCGACCCACTTGAAACGGGTGAGACCCACTTGGGCGGGTGAGACCCACTTGAGGGGTGCGACCCACTTGGGTGTTTCAGCCAGTGTAAAATTGAACGGGTGCGACCCACTTGAGGGGTGCAACCCACTTGAGCGCATGCGACCCACTTAAATCAGCACTCAGAAAATTGTGTTTTGCGCCCAGATTCGATTCAAATCAACTCCAGCTGCTTCCAAACAAGTTTTAAATCATTGATCAGTAGATTTTTATCATGCTTGTGATGTTATTGATGTTGAGGGAAGAGAAAAAGTTCCAGATTCTTGTGATGACAGTTCTGCACTGGGTTAAAGGGCGAAGGTCATGGAAGAAAAGCTCCTAAGGGATTTCACTCAAGAGGCTTGTGCTATTTGCAATTTCGACAAGCAATGTTGAACTCCAAAGCTTTGTGGAAAAATATTTATTTGAAGCAGTTATTCAAGGTTTAACTCTGGAGTCAAATGCAATGATCCACGCAGATCTTGTCAGCCTTTGTCGTGAGATTTTTGTTCACTTTTCCAACCGACATTCTGCACCAAAAGAAGTACCTCTATCGCTGCCTTTTGTTACACAAGATTCCTTCAGTACTTTTGAAACTGTTTTGTCCAAAGCATCTGGTTCAAAAGAGCAGAAAGGTCGATTCTTCAAAACGTGGTCTACATTGGAATTCTCACACGGATAACATTGATTTTCCTCATGTTTCCCATGCTGAAGCGGTGTATTGAAAGGTCAAACTGGCGCATTTGTGACATAGTGGCAAACAGCCTTGCCTGTATGTGATGTTTTCGGTTCTATTTCTTGGATTCGTGCTTTAGTTACTGCATAAAGATAAGACCGCTGGTTAGGCAACGAGAGGTGATCATGCGGATGAGTATTGGCAATTATGAATGGCATGAGTTTTTTCCACAAATAAATGGATATGTATGCAGATATTGCGCTATTTTTATTAAAGATTAGTTCTTATTCAAAGGCAAAGTAAAGTCACACCCAAATTAAACGCAGATTACCAACCTGAGCAGAAAAATAGGGACAGATTGCTTATCTTTGTTTTCAGTTATAATTTGGAAGGTTCACACTACAGCTTCCGCTTTTCTATTGGCCAGCAGAGATTTTCAAAGGGTAAATGTAACGTGGCAATCAAAGTATGCAGAGGACTTTAAGGAGCAGTGGTTTGGTTTTCATAAGACTAAAACAGATTTAGTTGGTATGGTGAATGGTGAATCTATGTCAAAGGATCATCTGTCGAACGTGAAATGTTGGTGCGTAGTTGTCATTTGCTGGCATGAGGAGAAATCTTGTTATGCCAAATTTGCTGGTATTAAAAATATATTGAGCTATGTTTATAAAAATTGGTTTTTATTTCAAATGGAAAATATAACATGGCAGTCAAGGTCAAAAGCTAAATTAGAAAGAAGACATCGACCATAACAGGAAAATAGGAACCAATCTTCTATTTAAGACTTCAGTTAATGATCTGAGATCCAGTTTGTGTCTTTGAAATGGCCATCAGAGGATTTTAAGGGGAACGATCTTCTGTTTTAGAACAAGAGATGACTCTGTTTCTATTTTTGTAACTTCAGGTGAAGCAGCGCCCTTGCTTTGGGTCGATCTGTTTTCTCCTAGGATAGTTTATTTAATGCATTGTAAATCATTTTGTAAAGAGGGGAGAGGATTCTGAGAGCTGGTGGTGAAGAACAGAGAGCTTCATTTGTACAGTTGTTTGACAGAGATTAATGGAATGGTACAGCTCTGTTTTATAAGATTCTTGTGGCGTAAAGTTTAGCATATGTCTCTTCTACTGTTTCATATGTAATTTCGTAATGTTTACATTTCATTCACAATCTGTTCACTGGATGCTGTTGCAGTGAGATAGGTAGAATACAATTTATTTGCTCTGCCTTGAAGTAGCATTCAGGATTTGTGTATTTTCTTCTGTCTGAAAGGGATTCATTGTTAAATGCCCCTTTCAGCTTTCTTAAGCAGTCTTTACATCCCATTTAATTTCAGTTTAATTGTTAAACTTCACTCCTACCTCGCCTTATGTAATAATCTGTGCTTTTCACTCAATCTCTTCTCACGCTGTTCTTGATCCCACACAGCCCAGAAAAACCCATCATTTATCAAAAAACCCTTTTTATATCAATTTACTAGCCTAAAATCAATATCAGTGTTTCATTTAGGTCATCTCAGATCCTATTGGACATCTTTCACTGAGTTTGACCCGGAGAGAGCCCTCTCCTGTCCTCGTAGGGCTAGCTACGAGGTTGAGCTTGGTTTGATTTTGCCTCGAGTTTTGCCTTCTTCAGCCTGTGGCAGATTCGAGCGCTAACACAGTGATCGTGTGGCCCATAATCACTCGCATTCTCCCGTTTGACTCCGTCCTCCGCCACGTCATTTGTTCCTTCTAGCTTTGTGTATGCCTATGTGTCATCACCCCGCGTACCCATTGTATTATCATCCCCGCCATCTGTATATGTATATATTTCATTCTTATTCATCAATTTTCGTTCATACGTTGTGTTTTACGTGGAAAACCTGCATTTCGTCTGTTTATCAATATCTCCACTGTATTTTCTCCGCCACCCTGCATGTGCTTGCCATATGGCCATGTTTTCGACGTCACCATCGTCTTCATCTCCATCCCTATCTGGTTTTCCTTAACGGGTTTGTGGTTTTGCAGGTTTTCCGCGGTAGAAAAATCATCATGATTCACTGCTTTGTTCACAGAAGTTAAGAGCACCGCCCTCGACAGTTTCCAAGGAAGAAATTTAGGAGGGAAGCCGAGGGCAGTTGTTTTGACATGACCTCATTAATGGAAATATAGATAAAATCCATTGAACACTAAATACGCCTGCAGAGGGAAAGATTACACAGCAAGAAATATTAATGGGGCAGCCTACAAAAATCAGTGAAAGATCGAGAAATGCCTCGCCCTGCATTAAAGATCTGGGATTTTAATTCAAGGTTAGAGGGCCGAAAGTACCATGCACAAAAACAAGCAACCTCAAGGTTTTATTGTAGCAGATTTTCCTCCTCCAGCCAAGTACAGAACATTTGTATATTTTATTCTTTATGTCTTGATTATAAGGAGACTTTCATCTTCATCGTTTATTTCATAAACAGTAGCAGAGTACTTACACTAGTTCAACACCGCCAAGCAGCATAGGCGAGTTTTTCTTTCAAATTTGTTTTAAATTAGATCATTAAATATATATCACCTACCTCATTCTCTAGAGCTTTCTGTTTCTTCTATAAAAACGAGAAAGAAAGACATTGTAAGGGTTCCAGATTTCTATCAGTAAACTGTGCAGTGAAAGGCTTTTGTATACATCTTGTAAAGTTTTTGTATGAAGGCTCAGAGCCCGTAGGGTCTCAGTGAGGAGGAGTTATAACTGTAATGAGGATTCTGGTCTTTGGTATCCCACAGTATGTAATCTCTTCTTATGTGTTAATATAATATCTCATTTCATGCTATTTATCTTATTGTATCATGTTCTAGAATGCGAGTGGCTCACTGGTCTTAAGTAAGGATTCATCCTAGTTGGTGCCCATACTTGGATTAGTCAAGCGCTTTAAATAGGCCTAGTCATGATATACTGTTCCATGTTCATGTCATTCATATTTTCTGCTATATTAGTTACTTGAGGAGGGTGTTTTTAAAACGCCATTGTCATGTATGGATTCTTAGTTGGATAAGCCCATATGTGGTTTTGTTGTGTATCTGGGTATCAGCCTCATGCTAACTAGTATCTTCTTCATGTTTCTTCATTGCATCCACTTTCTGATATTTGATTTTTGTGGCATATTATTTGAACTAGCCCTCATTGCAGTAAGTTGTCTCTTAACTGTCTGACACTTTTGTATTGGAGTTTTTCATGTTGTTCCTACATTATTCTTATCTTGGTATCAGCTTCTGAGAGAGTTTGGTTCCATTTAAACTAATTTCCTTGTTTTGCAAGAGATAGTAAGAGAGCTTTTGGATTGACAACCCAAGCTATATTATGAGCTCCTTGCTATGTTAAGATGTCCTAGGCACTGGTCTATAGCAACTCTAGGTTGTCTCTAGGGTAGACAATAATTGTCGACAACACCTGTAATTCACAATATCACAGGGTGACTGATTATTTCTCAGATCTCTCGTTTTGAAAATAATATTCCATGGTTGTCATTTATTTTGAAAAAAAGAGGGGAAATCCTGACTGTCAAGAGCTTCAAAGGAATCAATCTGCCTTTCAGTTTAGTGAAGGAGGAAAGTGTTGCTGAAAAGTGCAATGGTGAGTGAACTTCATTCTACCCTCATTCATTTCATTTACCCTATTTTGCACTTCATTTTTCCATTTTCTAAAGTTCCCCTCTCCATTACTTTCAAAACCTTTAAACTTACCATGTATTCGCAGCTCCGCCCCCCACATTAGGCCGCTTGATATGTTACACATATGCTATGAACCGCATAAGCCTTACCTTACCGAAGATACCCTTCGACCCTTTCCTTGCCTTTCGCTCGGCACTTCGCAACAATTCCTTGCCACATTCCATTTTGCCACCTTTATAAATTCCCCGATGCGAAGTCAAGTGGGACCCATTTCCTCACCGCCTATCGCACATCGCAATCAGTGTTTTTTTTTATGTTTACACTTTAAAGACATCGCAGGTTAAATAATTCAAGTTGTGATGCGATATATCCAAAATTTTGCGATGTGCGGTAAATGCTAAATTATGCGATGTGCGATAACTTTAAAATCTTACGATTTGCAATATGGGTGGGACCCCATCGTATATCACACCTCCGGAATTTAACCCTTAGCTCCCGCTCCTCATAACAAACCTTAAACTTTAAGCTTTGCGAGCTGCGAGCGGGCCCAACCCATCGCCATGTCACCTCGTACGTCGCACTGCGCAAGGTTTAAGGTTCACTCCCCACTATTTACAGCAAAATTTGTGATCTACGAGCTGCGGGTGGGCCCATCCCATTGCCACGTCACCTCCACCCTTCGCACTTCGCATTGCGCAAAGTTTAATGTTCACTCCCCACTGCTTACAACAAAAGTTGTGATCCGCGGGCTGCGAGCGGGCCCACCTCATTGCCACGTCACCTCCGCTCTTCGCATCGCATCGTCGATCTCGTTCCTCATAAGATCAATCTTAAAAAATGTGAAGTGTGATGTTAACGCGGATGCGATGTAGTCCAAAGAAAAGGTCTAAAGGATTTCACGTCCGGGCATATGGGTTTGTGCGTTGTTTTATGAAGAAAGAGTCAACATAGCAAGAGGACTCCGGTAGGACTTGACAAAGAGCAAAAGGGCAGAGTAATGTGGAACATTAGGGTAGTGAGGAGATAAATAGAAAAGGTCGAGTCAGGAAAAGGTGTTTGTGCAAAACTAATTGTAATATAACAGCAAAAACATAAGGGGCAGCAAACACAACAGCACGGCCACTGATCCACAAAAGGCACCAGCACCTCATCAATTTAATAATCCATGAAACTGTTTTCTGAAGAGGAAGAGCCGAGATGTTAGAGACCGTTCACAGGATTCTTGAGCTATGTTAATGGTGATGTTTTTTCCTCTGTGTTAATGTTTTTTCTCTGTCTTTCATGCTGTGCATCAATTTATTTTATTGTAAAATAGAAAGTTTAGATTAAGATTTGCTAACAAAGCACCTTAATTCTGTCTGTGTTTACTATCTTAACATTTTCTTCTGAAGTATAGTTAAAGAATTCTTAATTACTCTTTAGCTATCACTGAACTCACTGCTTTCTTTCATCTCATATTCACACTGCCAATAAGATCCAGTCTGCATAGTTAGCTTGCCCTGTGAATGCCCTTGAAAAGTTGATGCACAATTCAACCTTTAATGACTCCATAGCCCAATGGATTAAGTTTCGCAGCTCTATCTGTCCAACCACACAATCAATTAAAACAACCAGTTTTCACCATCACTATAACTAGCCTAATGTCAGCATTTATAACTATCAAGCTAAATCATAAAAATAGAGAGAGCCCTCTTTGAGTCTAGGAAGCCTAGGCCCTGGACTCCAAAGCGGTTTGATGTTGTCCTCTATCGTTTATTCTTGCCAATATTATAAATTATAGAGCCACAACAGGCTCTACCTTACTCCATGTGATTGTTAATGTATATATATAACACTTTGAGAGCACATCACTTCATGATTTTCCCTTGAAATCCAAATGATGGTTATGATTTGTCAATGGCACCTTTATAGTGAAGCCCCATGGCCAACCCAACCTAGAACATTTTCTCAACCATCTAAATTGTTTATCCAAAGATATCTACTTCAGGGTGAAGACCTAAAAAATTAGTGGTCTTCCTTTCTTTATATGTTTTTAATCAAAGAATCAATCATTTCCTTACTCGCCACGTGTACAAAAGAGATAGCTCACACTACCATAGGCCTCCATGCACAATCTCACCACCCCCCAATCAAAATGTTGCAATCCTCAACACCATAGTAATTGGAGTTTTTTTGTGTCTTTGATAAAGCCCACCTTCATCTCAAAAAGCACATCCTAGATTTACTATTCAAAACAATTGTTAATCTAACACTCAAATCAACAACTGTAATGAATAAAATAATGTAAATAGTGATTAATTAGTTAATTAGTAATTAGGTTGAAAGTTTATGTTTGATAAGACATGACTTTTCGTGAAGAAGCACCTGCGTAGGTAGATAAGCAAGCCTCATTTGTAACATTCAATCATCCATCTCATTCATCACACTTTCTAATATAATATTTGTATCATCATGGATATTTTTATATTCCAAGTCTTCTAGAGTATTTTAACTTGAGAAGGAACTTTGTTCGCTTCATTTGGTATCAAAGGAGTTCGATCTTCTGACCGCTCATCGCTGCACAGAGCTACGCTCCTCGGTCCAGGCCTTTGGCCATCAAAAATTCGTCAACATTGTTACCGTCGAAGTGTTTCGCTACCAGAATTGGAAAAGTGGAAAAGGAGATAAATCATTATATTCTAAAGATTTTATTTAAAAAGGGAATATATACATATAAAAGAATTTGAGCCTCTTTTAAAAGAAAATATTAGTGAAG
Organism: Pinus albicaulis; assembly: GCA_034641835.2. Lineage (NCBI taxonomy): Eukaryota > Viridiplantae > Streptophyta > Pinopsida > Pinales > Pinaceae > Pinus > Pinus albicaulis. Next base: position 778,114,849 of record CM076582.1, read on the forward strand.
GATTCATTACCAAAGATTAAAGGAATAATAGTAAAGGATATTGGAAAGAATAATTAAGCTTGAGGGAAGATTTCCAAAAAATACTTACATGTGTGTCGATGTGCTAATTGAAATCACAGGGTCACTTGCGGGAAAAGAGGTTCTCATATCTATCAATTTTACTCGAAAGAATAATTATGTTAGTACCGAATGTGCTAACCAATTAGTGATCCTTGAATCAAATATAACTTAAGCAAATTCATTTAACGCAAATGATAAACAATACAACATAGAGAATTTACACCAAAGTATTAGGGAGTATTCCTTTATCTCGCAATTCAATGTTAAAACCTTATTTTCCAATAATAGTGATGTAGTTCTGGGTTTGCTCTGGATGGAATCACTAGGATCATTCATCCTTAATACGAAAAAAAAGTTTTTGACATTTTCTTACAAAAAGAAAAACATAACATTACAAGATGTCACAGTGAAGCCGAATTCACTAACACTAGAAGACATATTAAATATCACAAGAGTAGTTCTTCCAGAAAGTAAAAAAGCAATACAATATTTGCAAAGAGAAGTTGACGAAATCACAACTAACAAGAATGGAGAAGTTGTTCGCCTCAAGGACCACAACGATAAATTACTAACACAAATTAAGAAGCTGAAGAAAATAAAAATTCGTTGGAAAAAAAGGTGCAACAACTTGTCGAAAATGAAGCATCGAAATCTTCAAATATAGAAGTTCAAGTTGAAGAAAAATCAAATATTGATCCAGTAAATGTCTCAACTAAAGCAGACGATAAGCAAGCTGCAGAAAAAACAAACTTAGATGCTAGCCGAACGAGGAACATTCTACGTGAAGATTCTGTAACCATCTCCATAACATCCTCGCCAGGCGAAAGTCAAAGAGGTTAAACCAAAACAGTGTCTATCGACATCCAAATCATGGGAGCAGACAACTCAACCGAGCTATGTATTTAGCACAGAAACAGGCTGATATTCCGAAGAATACTAACGAATCATCACAAGTTGCCAGTCATCGTAAGATTCCACAGAAGATTGATTTAGGATGGTCTGATCCATTCTCAGTGCAACAGTTTTGTTTGTCACTTAGAGGATCATATCAACTTGTATCGACAAGGATCACTGCCCCAAGACGATAAGATGTTCGTAGCAGGAAAAGAAATCGAGGCCTTTCATCGACAAGCTTTGAGGACAAAACTTTTTGAGGGGACGGCAATGTAATGAATAAAATAATGTAAATAGTGATTAATTAGTTAATTAGTAATTAGGTTGAAAGGCCATGTCTGATAAAACATGACCTTTCGTGAAGAGGCACCTGCGTAGGTATATAAACAGGTCTCATTTGTAACATTCAATCATCTATCTCATTCATCACACTTTCTAATATAATATTTGTATCATCATGTATATTTTTATATTCCAAGTCTTCTGGAGTATTTTAACTTGAGAAGGAACTTTATTCGCTTCAACAACTCTTTTCACAAAGCCAACCACCCCAAATCTCAACCTACCCCTACATCCCAAATTGCATGTAACCAAGTTAATCTCCTATATATCCAAAGCGCAAAGAACAAAATCATTAAAATTCTCCCAAAAATGAAGCATCAAAACCATTATTAAACCCCATAACACTTTGAAAAATATATTTAACAATGCGAAAGAAAGATCTAGCCGTTGGTGAATTAAGAAGTCCAAAAATTCCTTGATCATATGGAGTTACATATAATGGTCATGTTGGTAAATCCATAAAAATTAGACTCAATGGGCATCTACCCAACACTAGCCATAATTGTACCCTTATATCAACAAAAGTTGAATACTTCGCACACACCGAACAGCTCTACTTCTCGAATTTTTGCCAAAACTCAACACAATACCATGAACTATTAGGGATGTTGTAGAGAGCACAAAACACAATAACCTTAATTGAGATGATGATTATAAACTTGGCCAAACCTAGCACCTTGTGTTATTATTTTCGCTTACTCAAAGAAACCTCCCAACAACAACACACAGCCTTTTCATGCATCACAAAATTCATATCCCCCTTTAGCAGCCCACTTTTCTTGATTTTTTTTATCCCCTTATACCCACCTCATTATTGGTTTCATTTCTTGATTCATTTCTTTCTCTTCTTTTCTTTTCCATTGTGAACATTTTTCTTCCATTTTCTAATATTGTATTTCTTCTTTCCACCAATCATTTTATAGTACATTTCCTAATACACACAAGCCCACCCCACCCAACACTCCCCAACCCTGCCCCACACATCAAAAATTATTTCCTCTACTCTATCCTTACAAAGTCTTTAACTAAGTTCCTTGACCTACCTTTTATGTTTCCCTTTTTGTTTCTTTACTTCCCTTTTTTGAACAATTTCAAAAAATTTCCTTTTCTCCACTTTATTTGTTCTTCCCCACTTTATTTGTTCTTCCCACCTATCATTTTAGGCTATCTTTCCTAGCCCTCTCTCCCAAATTCATTTCCTTTAACCTTTGTCCTCGTACACTAAATCTTTGTCTATTTTAGTTTCCTTAATCTTGTTCATTGTTTGTAACTTTTTTTTTCCATATTACAATTATACTTCGCATTTTCCCCCTTTTTCCCCTTTTTCCCAATTGTTGGTAATGTTATTCTCTCTTTAGTTGGTAATGTTATTCTCTATTTAGTTTTGTAATTTTGTAATTCATTCTTTGACCACCCCATCTTGATTAATCACATGCCTCTCATTTCTTCCCCCCTAACCCTTATTTATGTGCCTCACCACTTTTCACTCATAGCATTGTTTATTTAAAATTATGTTGACATTAGACTTCGTTTTAGTTTGTTTTCAATTATAAATTTGTTTGTCCTTAACTTTAATCTTTCCCACCTGTGCCATCCCCTTCCCTGCACACATTTTTAGGTAAACTCTTCATTTGTAATATTTTTTTAATCTTGCAGCAAAGTTAAGTTTGGTTCTATGATGAGAGACGGATTTTACCCAAAACGTGTGATTTAAAAGAATGATAATAATATATCCAACTGAAATCTGCATTCCAAAACAATTATAACATCACAATTTATTCAAACCAATTCCTTACTCTGATCTAACAATTATATTTGGATAAGAACTGTATTAAAACTTTAGTGCCATATAAAGCAGTTTAGAGTTAACCAAACACATGTACAACCAAGGGCTCTCTAACAGGTAGAAAAATCACAAAGCAGAAGAAATTGTTGAAAAAAGTACTACAAATATAATGGGAGATGCCAATTTAACCATGCATGGTATATTTTGTAAATGTACACATCCTAAAAATGAAAATGAAAATTCCCTCATTTGAATGTAATTAGAGAAATAGCATTATCTACTAGTTAAATGCATCCCGCTATATTTACATACAAAAGCAATTAACTAACTCATTTCCTTTAATTTTGAAATAATAGAATTGAAAATCAACTAAACCAAGTTTCAATATTTTCTGAATCCACTACCTTCTGAGAGACTATTTTTCACAGCTAATTAATAATGTCTCTGACACAAATGCATGTCCCTGCAAGAAAATGAATAGAATTGATGTTACAAGATGCATGAACGCCTGCTGCTCACAAATAAAAACCAGAGCGCATCCAGCACTTGAACTTTTAAAATATGGAAATAAAAAGCATCAAAATACCAAAAAAGATTGCATGTTAATGACCTCAAACGGTGATTTACAAAAAAAACAAATTATTCGTAGCATGCTAAAGAACTAGTACCAGAATTTTGAAAAAAAAAAATATCTCAATAAGATTGAATGAAATTCCATGTAAAATATGTCAGCAACTACAGTGTAAGAGTCTAAAACAGGATATATGCTTTATACATCATTCTCTACAACTTTAAACCCGAAGATGGCACTTCGACATCAAGGCAGAGAATGTTTCATATCCCCGAGACCATAAGAAAGTTACAAGCAAAGTTGAAACTTGAAAGTTGTACAATCTAACACCTAAAGTTTTTCCTGGGACTGATTTACAAACTAAATAGCGATTGCAGAATAACCCATTGCCAACTAGTTCTTCCGTACCAACCTTCCTTTATAACATCTTAAAGAGAATATAGAAATGAGGGATAAGATGAAAAACTGGCAGTTGTGCATGTTATGGTGCAAACTCCAAACCAAAGCAATTTAAAGTCTTGCATGAGAAGACAGTTTTCCACGCTACTGGAAACCTGCTAAAGGGACCCTTACCTGCAATAAAGACAAAGCTCGTATGCACTGTGTTTAGAATCAGCAACCGCACAATCCTGCACTTAATGAGACTTGGAAGATGAGACATCGGGAAGGATGGCATCTTTCCTTCACTGCTGCCAAATCATGACCAATAAATAACATTATTTCTCATGATTTAACTCCCAACTGCAGCTCTCTGGCTGAAAGTAGCATTACTACCTGTTGGATGTGCTACAAGCACAGCTTCATTACTTACAGCTCTTGAAGCAGCAACTGCTTCCAAACGCTTCCATGTCATTTCACGCCTTTCTTGTACTCCTTTTGCCTTTGCTTCCTCTTCATGAAACTTACTCTGGCATTCCTGAAAAAGTTCTTCGTCCATTTCCAAGAACATTTTCCTTACATTCAAAGTGAAATTATGGACAGCCTGATTCCAATGATTCTTTGTATTCCTTTCCAAAGAAGGGAAAATGAGAGGCAAAATGACATGCCTGTGTTGTGCAATCAAACTTACAATGTGATCGTTGTTCCACAAAAATAAAGCCCTCTCAGCCACCTATAATATAAAACCCGAGTAAGACTCCATGCCAACCAAAAAGCAAATTATCAAATACATGTAGAGCATATAAAATCTTCAACAGAAGTAAAAGTACAAGGAAACTACAGATTTGGTTAACTTCAAAGTTCAAATTATGTCCTTTGTATCTATATATTCAATGCCTCAAAGTCAATAGTATGAAAATCATCGAGATGATACAGATTCAAACTAGGTAAGTTCAATGCACAATACAAATGCAGATAAAGAATCCAAGACCACAAAAATGCCCAACAAAGGCATCAACTGAACTAAAGTAAAACAGACCAAAGGATGCAGACCAGGTGAGTTCAATGCATTAAATGCAATACCAATGCAGATGAAGAATCCAAGACCACAAAAAGGCCCAGCAAGACATCAACTAAACTAAAGTCAAACAAAATAACAAAACAGACCAAAGGAAGTGGAAAAATGTAAATAATATAAAGAAGATCAGCAATTGAAAGGAAATGAGAAAAAGTCCACAAACAAGTCCAGAGCCCAAACAAGTACTAAATATCGCGGACTGCATCACCAAACATAACTAAAAGACAACCATGGAAGATAAATATGATGGTAGAAGGGTCCATTAACAATACTCATACAATGATGTACTAAGCTTTAAAAGAGAGCACAACACACCGAACCAGTGTTATCAAAACTGGTCTGAATAGGCCGGTCCAACTGGTTGGAGGACAAAACCGGTTCGGACCAGCCTCCTTAACCATTTTTCACCAGTTTGGTAAAGCCGTGTAGAGCGCAACACATGGGGCCTGTTTTGCTTGCTTTTTTTTCTTTTTTCCTTAGCTAGCTATTGGCTCACGGTAGGTGCCTAAAATTAAATGCAATACCAATGCAGATGAAGAATCCAAGACCACAAAAAGGCCCAGCAAGACATCACTAAACTAAAGTCAAACAAAATAACAAAACAGACCAAAGGAAGTGGAAAAATGTAAATAATATAAAGGAAAATCAGCAATTGAAAGGAAATGAGAAAAAGTCCACAAACAAGTCCAGAGCCCAAACAAGTACTAAATATCGTGGACTGCATCACCAAACATGACTAAAAGACAACCATGGGAGATGAATATGATGGTAGAAGGGTCCATTAACAATACTCCTACAATGATGTACTAAGCTTTAAAATAGAGCACAACACACCGAACCAGTGTTATCAAAACTGGTCTGAATAAGCCGGTCCAACTGGTTGGAGGACAAAACTGGTTCAGACCAGCCTCCTTAACCATTTTTGGCCAGTTCAGTAAAGCCGCGTAGAGCGCAACACATGGGGCCTGTTTTGCTTGCTTTTTTTCTTTTTTTTCTTTTTTCCTTAGCTAGCTATTGGCTCACGGTAGGTGCCTAAAATTCAAGCTTATGGCCTTACTATTGCTATGCAACTCATGGTAATGTTAAATTTTTAACATTAAAAGTGACATTCTCCTTTATCTCTCATTTTCATACTTTTACTTCAATTTTTAACAGTACCATGAAATGGCTCGGTATGTTTTAGAGTGGTTCTGAACTCATTGAATTTCATATGGAGAAAGTGGAATTTTAGATCCCACTCAAAATCCAGCAGACTCAACAGTTTTTCAGGATTTCAGGATTGGGGGCATTGCAACATTTCCATTGATTTTTGTCATGTACTTGGGTGTGGAACTAGTATTTAATCAAGAGCACCAAGCCCTCTATGTAGCTTCATGTTAGTGGCAATGGTTGTTAAACTCCTCTATCATGATCCTACTAAAAATGTACGCATCACTCAAACAAAATCTTGAATTGACATGCTTAGAGGGTGATATTGATGACGAAGATCCCAATATAGGCAAAAAATTTGATGATATATAGGTATTTGTTGTAGCGTTATTTTTTACAGATGCCAGAGGCCATCTAGGGCTTGTTTTTTGATGTATTTCGGTTCAAAGATGGATTCCACTGTGTGTTATTTTGGTTATGTGCATCCTTACATGCTATATAAATGAGAACTTTTGCTTTTTTGTGCATAAACGGTTTGGATTCATATGTATGCACATGAATATCTGTTTTTCTTGAAAATTTGAATATTTTACATGTTTTTTGTTGACCGGATTTTTTATTGGCTACCGGTTGGATGACCAGTCCAGTTCTGATAACATTGCACCGAACAAGTCCTAAATATTGTGGAGTGCATCATAAACATGATCAAAAGACAATCAATGGAGATATAGATGATGGTATAAAGGAACAAGAACAAGACTTATAATCTAGTGTATTCATCTTTAAAAGACAGCACAATTTACCAACATAGCAGCCAAACACAGGGAACTCTTACGCATACAATTATGAATGTGCACTCTCCATATTTCATTTGCAAATATCAAACTATTGAAAGAGCAAAATATGAATTCTAAACTCATAATTCTGAATGTGCACCCTTCAACAACCTTATCATACTTTATGCACACTGTTCACTGCCCAAATGCTTTTGAATGCCCAGGAAAAATCATTTGAAGGAAAAGGCATGTTGATTGTTGTGGCAGTACACTAATTCCAGAAAACATAAGAAGAAAAAAGAAGTTTAAAAAACTGTTAAAATGTTTAACACGAATAAAGATTCCATCCCCATTTCTTTAAAAATAGGAAATGGAGGATGAAGGTATAATGTGTAAAAAATACCAATGGTCTAGAACAATGTTGTGATAATCGCGATCAAGATTAAATCAGTGAGGGTCTAGAAAAATAAAAAATCGTAAAAATCAGGATAAAATAGGTAAAATATTGACAACATTAGAACAATACAAAAATAATAAAAAATAAAAATACAAAAAATATGATTTTTTGGGGTTTAATCGCGATTTAATCATGATTTTTTTTCTAAGTGAAAAAAACGCCAATTTAATCGGCGATTTAATCGTTTCAGGGAAAAGCTCGCAATTAAATCACAATTTCACCAATGTTACCAGACTCGGAATCGGCAATAAATCGGCGAGGCAAAAGAGCGAAGAGTTTTAATTGGATCAGGAAAAATCAGGAAAAAATCAGTGAATTCAATAAATAAAGATATACACATAAACTGAATTAAATAATAATAATAATAATAATAAAAACAAACATTTTTCATTGATATTAAATAAAGCCATGTCCAAACAATGCATAATATCAATATATGTGCAAAATATCATGAATGAATAAGTATCTCATATATGTTATGAGTCCAAACATGATCCAAAGTACTGAGTCTTTGACTCCTAACCAGTGACTACATAGAACCAGAAGCATCTGATTCTAAAAGTTTATAAAATACTGCATATTAATCAGTAAAAAAGTAGTAACTGAAATCTCTTGATTGTTGCTGAATTGATACAACAATGGTTTGCTACTGAAATTTCTGACAGAGCACACGCTAAAGCTACACTGGAGCACACTGCACACTACGCCTCTACTACACTATGACTTTATTATGCGGAGTAAATTGAAACTGCAACCATGCCTCTATTACCTTCTCGGCGTATGAGTTGTGGGCTTGAGCAATGAGAAGTCAATTACGGACTGACGTTTAATTTTCACATAACTAAACCACACAACGAAAAATGCAGGAACCCTAAAAGTTAAAACATGTGCTCACCGAGTTTAGGGTTGAAAATCGCCTCAATGGCCTAAATCACACTTAATCGGTGAGTCGCAAATCAAACTCATGTTGACCACGAGTCAAACTCGGTCAACACGAGTTTGACTCGCCCAGAGTTGAATCGGATCGTTTGAGCGAAGAGCAGAGTTTGACTCGCAATTAATCGTGAGTGATTCGAGATTCATGTTTCATTGATTTTTGCAACACTGGTCTAGAATAACGTCTCTACATAGTAACATACCAAAAAGTTCAACATTGACTCCCTCTTCTATCAAACCAAACATGGCCCTTTGCTTTTCCTTTCTAGAATCTAAAGATAACTAATGATAGCCTTATCCCTTCAATTTTATTGTTATGCAGCCAATCACTACAGTTCGACAGAGATATATAAAAAAATCAGTTTGCAACATCAAATTTACCAGATTTCACTTGAAAAATGGCTCCGCAACGCTGAAAAGTAGAGTTGACTCCAACTCATCAAAAATGGAAATTAAAAATACACTAAATTTCAGGCAGAATTTAAAAACAAAAGCACCTTTTGGACATGAAATTTACAATGTCCAGACTCCATATAATACAACTTTTCAATGATAACTTGTTTCAAAGTACATGGATGATACTACATACTACAAAACACCATTAATTCTTGACAACTAACAAGTCTATTGGTCGTCTATTGTAAAACTAGTTCAAAAAAAACAAACAAATCACCATTGATTCTTGACAATTGACAAGTCTATTGGTCGTCCGTTGTGAAATTAGTTCAGAAAAACAAGCAAATGAGTGTTTCCTCTTTCCTATGACTTTTATAGACAGGAAATCAACTTTGTCTTTCGAGAATCCTTAGCCAACATGTGTTTGACTTGTGATACCAAGTCATATACATAGTTCAAAATCACAAGTCTCAACCAGAGCCAAGTCAGACTATCAAGCTCGGGAGTTGACTCAACCTCAAAATAGTCTCGTTGTTGGAAAATCAGAAAGGCAAAGAGATTTGCTTATTATGATAACTACTTGTGATATTCTTGTGTTCTTATTAACTTTCTTATGTTCTTCCTTTATCTTTGTTTCATAAAGAAATTATCAAATACAAAACATGAAGATCAAGGACACCAGATGTAGGCGGACAGCCAGGGCAAAACCCCTATACAAGGGAAAACCCAGTCAACAATTCTTCCTTCAGTAGATTCATATGACAGTGAGACAACCAAGACCCTAGACCAACAGACCTTCCTCCTCCACCAAGTCAGCCTTCTATGATGTAGCAACTTTCAATCTTCTCTTCTTGTTCAACAGCTTCAGCCCAGCAACATCCCAGAAACTTCGATCCCAGTTACTGCAACCACTACAGAAATTTTGATCTCCCAGCAATTGCAGGTTTTCAACCCCTAGCTTCAGAACTTCGACCCTGATGCAGAGATAGAATTTTGGTCCCAACTTCAGCTCAATAACTTTGCATGTGTGAGAGAAAGATAACCCAAAAACTCGTTTCCTTCTCCCAGCTTCTCTCCAGAAACTTCGCACTTTTTCCTACAACCAGTTTACTGCATTTTTTACTGCAAATCGAACTTGATGAGAGAGTGTTCCAAATGAGGTCGAGTTGCTCTAATATATAGGATTCTGGTGTGGTCGAATTACCATGTTTGAGGCCAACTTGATCTTCTTGAGGCCGACTTGGTGGAGGAGGCCTAAATGACCTATTTTACAATAAACGAATTTTCTTTCTTGACAAATAATTCCCAAGAAGGGTTCTTTACAATATGACATGGACAAGGACACTTGACATAAACCCTAGAGGTCTACAATGGAGACCTTGACCTAAAAACAATTGACCCAAGCATGAAACCCATGCTTTAATAAGTCAATTTATATAATAATAAAAAATTATTTTTCTTTCTTTTGATAAATACATTTCATTATGACTCAATTACAATTATGAAGACCGAACCTAGTTACATTCTTCAACACTCCCTCTTAACTATGGAGGTATTCTTAATTACATATATCTATAGAGGTACATGGAAGATCTCAAAATGACCTAAAAAGAGTTTCGGCACACATGGTGCCATAGAATAGATTCCTAACCAAGGTAATCTATCCAAGTGGGACTAAGATGGCCTAAAGCTTTCAACCACTGTAGGTACCATCAGACTTACTAACCATCAACCCAGGGATCTAGTTGTGTAATGCAGGGTCAGAGCTCCATGACCAACGCCACCCTCCATAGGACAACCAAATGTCCTCCCAAGCATCTTGCCATAAGATGCTTCAACTCTCCTTGTAAACCAAACTCGATATATCCATTTGTCCAAGCATGCTTCCAAAGTGTTCAATCTTCTAAAGGAGAGATTTTTTGTGTAATGCAAGGTCGGAGCTCCATGACCAACGTCACGCTCCATAGGACAACCAAATGTCCTCCCAAGCATCTTGCCATAAGATGCTTCACCTCTCCTTGTAAACCAAACTCGATATATCCATTTGTCCAAGCATGCTTCCAAAGTGTTCAATCTTCTAAAGGAGAGATTTTTTTACGCAAACATACACCCAATCAATAATAAACTTTCAAATATACATAAGTAAACACAAACCTTCAGGGTCTTCAATCATCTTGATGCCACTTACATCAAGTTATTCATATTCACCTAGTCGGAGGCTTTACTTCTTTAATTTCTTCGGCAGCACCAAGACATCCTCAATATATATTCTCCAATTTCTTCTTCAAGGTATCCACAATGACTATCATAATATGCCCTCCCTCTCAACTGGGAAAATATATCCTTTCTTCTATTCAGGCTCCCTCTTAACTTAGGGAGATCAACTACTTTCTATAACATCGGAGAATATTTCATGGCTTCATTCCTTTTTATCAAAGTCATCTTGATCATCATCATGTTGAGAAATTAGGGCTTTTATTAAAATTTCTCTTTCATGATAATTACTTGTGATTTCATTATGCTTCTTTCACTTAGATCTTATCTTCGTTAGATTATTACATTCTTCGTCAAGTCAATTATCAAATGCACAAGAGACACAAATATTTAGGCCTTCAAGCCAGGGCTAAAACCTCTCCCTCTTGGAGAGGAAAACCCGATAATAATTCTTCTTATAAATCTTCAATTCACAATTACCACAACCATGACACAGACCCTTGACATCAGTATACCTCCAAGACCCTTGTCATTGTTCTTCTTGGCTCCTTATGATGACCTTCTTTTCTTCACTATACTGCACTTGCACTAGGGAAGCTCGATCCCTAGTCTAGCAACTCCAAACATTGTGCTTCTCCCTTGAATTCCTTCTATCAAAACTCATCCTCCTAGAGACTCCTCCTCGATCTTCTTATTGCATCCTTCATGCCTAAGTCTGAGATCTCTTTCACGCTGTGGTGACCCTCCTTTATATTGTAGTCAACTTCGTCCCTTTTCAGAGATATGCTAGATATAGTTATTGTCCCAAAAACAGAGATAGTATGCCTCCTTTCTTGATTTGACAATAGTCCTCTTCTTCACTATATCTTCTTCTCTTCCAGCACTGTATATACCCCTTTTTTAGCATTGTATTGGAGACCCTTTTCTTCGCTGAGATAGCCCTCGACCTACCTGAAATATGTGAGGTGTGTTATACCCAAAACAGAGACACAACAAAGCCTTTTCTTCCTTCGTTGAACTCCCTCTCTTCTTCGCACCAAAACGCAGACTATATCTCACACTTGTGATCTCAAACTTGTCCAGACTGTTGGTGAGCTAATGAGGTCGCAATCCATCCTTTATATAGGGACTGTGTTATCAGCTCACAAAATAGAAGAAAAGATAGACCACCGACTTACAAATCAGCCTCTTAGAAATCAGCCTCTTCGAGGGGGCAACCTCCTTTACATTACATAAATGAACAATTCTTGGATGATACCAATGACAAAACCTCTTTTCTATATATAAGGTTCCAAGGGGTCACAATATAATCCTAGCCGACATAACACTAGCAATGTACGGGCTCAACAATAACAATAGTGGGCTTCTATGCGGCACAATAATAATAATATGGGGACTACATAAGCACAACAATAACAATAAGGGGGCTACACTAACAATAACAATAAGGGGATACGCTAGTATTATAGGGACCTAGCATGCCCCTCTCCTTCAAAAAAGTGTTGCCCTTAACGCTTGAGTAGTTATGGATGCTTCTGTATAAAATTTTCATCCTCCCATGTCAAATCTTCATCCGATAAATTCTTCCACTTGATGAAATACTCTTAAATTGATTGATTTCGTGGTTTTCAAGTTCGTGTTTCCGTGACTGCTTCAGGTTCCAATATGATTTTTCCTTCCTTGTCAAGTTCTAGAAATATTGTTTGAACTGGGAGCTTGTCACCTATAACCTTCTTTAAGGATGAAACATGGAAAACTGGGTGCACTCAGGAAGATGCAGGAAGCTCCAATTTGTATGCCATATTACCAATATTTTGCAACACCTTGTAAGGACCATAATCCCTTGATGATAATTTATTATCCTTCTTAGCTTGCTTGAGGGACATTTGTTTGTATGGTTGTAGCCGTAAAAATACCCAGTCGCCTACATCAAAACTTTCTTCGTTGCGATGTTGATATCACTGTTGTTTCATTAGATTATGCGCCAAAGTGAGGTTATACTTTAAGAGTTTGAGAACTTGTTGTTGATGCTCAATGTGATCTTCCACTGCTTGAACCTTAGAATTTTCTCTTAAAGATTGATGTGATGGAGGGTGGATGATATCCATAAAGTGCCATAAATGGGGTCATTTTTGCTGCAGTATGGAAGGAAGTGTTATACCACCATTCAGCCAGAGGTAACCACTTGACCTATTGTGTCTGTTTATCAGATACAAGGCAACAAAGATATCCTTCCAAACATTTGTTCAATATCTCAATTTGCTCATCAGATCGAGGATGATATGATGAGCTATGAGCTAATTGAGTACCCAAACAAGAAAATAATTTCCTCTAAAAATTTCCTGTAAAAATCGGATCTTTATCGCTTACAATAATATTTGGGTTTCCATGTAGCTTTTGAATTGTTTCCATAAACGCAATAGCAACCATACTGGCATTAAATGGATGAGATAATGCACAAAAATGTGCATACTTGGTAAGTCTATCAACTATCACCATGATAACAGTATTTCCTTCGGACTTGGGTAAACCTGTGATAAAATCCATTGAAACCTCCTTCCAACGTTGACTTGGAATGGATTTGTAACAGGCTCCGTCTTAACTGTCTCAACTTTATTTTGTTGGCAAACCAAACATTCTACCACAAACTTTTGAATATCAGATTTAAGGGCATCCCAAAAAAATTCCTTCTTGACCCTGTGGTAAGTTTTTACAAAAGAATCTTTTGTTTGAGTTGGGAATTCTTCCAAAGACATAAGCGATCTTTGTACCATAATGAATCATTTTTACAGCTAAATGTTTCAAATGTACTGGGATCTTGCTGCAACTTTTGAATGAGTGTCTGCACCTCTTCATCATTCTTCCATTCATCCCTTGCTTCAGTTATCCACTCAAGTTGGATAATTGAAATGGCACAAAGCAATGCTTCCACATCCTCATCCTTTCTTGAGAGTGCATCTACAACAAAATTTTGCTTCCCTTTTTTGTAGATGATTTCAAAATCATAACCCAACATCTTTGTGACCATTTTTGTTGCTCTTCTTAAGATAATCTGTGTTCCAAAAAGTATTTAAGACTATCATGATCTGTTTTTACCTTGAAGTGTCTTCCCATTAGGTAAGGTCGCCATTTAGTATTGCCAACATTTCCTTCTCATAAATAGGTTTCAGTAAATACTTTCCTTTGATTGGATGACTTTCAAAAGCAATGGGTCTTCCTTCTTGCATTAAAACCATACCAATTCCATTTCCTGAGGCATCACATTCCACAATAAAGGTTTTCGTGAAGTTTAGCGTAGCTAAGACCGGTGCTTGACACATCGCCTCTTTAAGATGTTCAAAGGCCTTAGTTGCTTTTGGAGTCCAACAAAATGCATCTTTCTTCAGTAATGATGTTAGAGGTGTCGATATTCTCCCATAATTCTTAACAAACTTGCGATAATACTCTGTTAACCCCAGAAATCCTCAAAGATGCTTTATGGTTGTAGGGATTTTCCATTCCTTTATGGATTTAATTTTGTTAGGGTCTACCTTAACACCCTCATGAGATACAATATGACCCAAATATTCCACCTCCTGTACTCCAAAGAAAAATTTGGAGGTTTTTGCATATAATTGTTTCTCCTCCAACAGTTTGAGAACCATGTCAACATGTTGAACATGATCCTTCCAAGACTAGTTGTAGATTAGTATATCATCAAAAAATACTAACACAAATTTTCTAAGGAAGGGTTTGAAAATGGGATTCATCAAACCTTGAAATGTGGAAGTTGCATTAGTAAGGCCAAAAGGCATGACCAAAAATTCATAATGACCCTCATGAGTTCTGAATGTTGTTTTCGAAATGTCTTCAGTCTTCATTCTAATTTGATGATATCTAGAACGAATATCCAGCTTGGTGAAGTAAATTGCTCCATGTAATTCATCCAATAATTCATCAATGATGGGGATGGGAAATTTAACTTTAATAGTGAGCTTGTTGAGCTCCCTATAATCCGAACACATACGCCATGATCCATCCTTCTTGTGCACCAATACTATTGGAGCAGAGAAAGAATTTTGACTAGGATCCATCCTTCTTGTGCACCAATACTATTGGAGCAGAGAAAGAACTTTGACTAGGTTGAATTATACTAGCCTCTAGCATTTATGCAACCATATGTTCAATCTCACTCTTTTGGGCATGAGGATATATGCTATGTCACAGGGTTTGTCGAATTTGAACAAATTCGAACCTGAAGGCGACCTAAAGATGAACCTGAAGCCAAATTTTATAATTTAAAAAAAAAAATTGGGGTTTGAGGATAGAGTTTGGGCAGTTTTTGTCAGTTGTTTTAAGGTTTATGAGAAAAACCATGGGTAGCACATGGCATTCTCTTGTTCTGCTTCCCGCCAATTAATTTGCCACAGTAGCTACTGGTTTGTCTTTATTTACCATGGTTGTCAATAGATTTTCACAAGCCAACTTCAGCCTGAGTGTACTTGCTCTATTGTGCTCAGTGTTGTATTCTCTGCAATTTCCTGAATTCAATTTCTAGACGCTGCTTGTCCACGCTTCCCGGAGCGTGAAGTGAATAGTGGTTGTGATTTGTGACTCATGCGTTCTCATTGCTATTCATATAACTTTATTGATTGATTTTGATTTATTATATATATATATATATATATATATATATATATATATATATATATAGTCGAACTTAATGCCGAACCTCATGCAAACCTCAACAAAAAATTCGAATTTGAATCGAACTTAATCATTGCCAAACTCGAATTCGAACCCGAACCGTGTGACATAGGATATATGTAAGGCCTGATGTTTGGAGGAACACTTCCTGGAATCAAATGAATAGCATGATCATGATCACGAATAGGTGGGATCCCTTTGGGAGTTTCAAACACCTTGGAATGATTGTCCAATACTTTTTGGAGATCTGGAGAAATAGATGATTTTGATGTTTGAACCTCTAGTGAGCATAATTGTGCAATTACGCCTTGTTGTTCTTTCTTCAGAACCATTTTCATGACATTAGAGTTGATTATCTTTCCTGATACCCCGTAATTCAACTTCCTTTTCTTCCCAAAACAATTTCAAGAGAAATTCTTGAAAATTAAAAGTTATCGTCCCCAAAGATTGTAACCATTGGACTCCTAGTACAACATCAGTACCACCCATTGGAATGGAGAGCATTGAACTATTCAATACATATTCCCCCATGGTTAGCTTGATATTATGGCACTTTCCAAAGAAATTTATAGTTCCTCCATTTGCAACCATCATTTGACAGTCTAGTGATGGGTATATGAAGCAATTCAATTCCTTGGCGACCTTACAATGAATAAAATTATGGGTACTACCCAAATCAATCAGCACTATTACACTTTTCTTCTTGATATGTCCTTCTATCTTGAGAGTTTGAGTGGTAATTCATACCAATGCATTACAAGATATGGTCGGATTCATTTCTTCTTTCTCTACGGTCGGTTCCTGGTGTATATCCTCTTCTTTTGAAGTTTCTTGTTCATTTTCTTCCTCCTCTTCACAATCCATGTAAAATAATTTCTTCTCAGAACAATTATGACCTTTAGTGTATTTGCTATCACAACTGTAGCAAAGCCCTTTTGCTCTTTTTTCTTCCAATTGTTGTGGTGCCAACCTTGCAGGTTGTGGAAGTCTAGGAGTAGAAACACTTCCATCTTTATAGTTATGAGTGGTACGCTTCCTTGTCGCCATAATTTTGCTTTCAATTTTTCTTGCTAACCTGAATGCCTTCTCCAATGAATCAAGTTCCCAAAGGCAAACCTCATGTTGGATGTTATCCTTTAAAGTCCCTATGAAGACATCAATCCTCTGTTCCTCTGGAATATTAATTACCCTTATATTCAAATTTTGGGAGTCCTCAATGTGCTCCAACATTGAACCCTTTTGTTTGAGATTTTTCAATTGGCTAAAGAAGGTGTTGCTCTTTGTATCCTCATAATGTGTTATCATTTCCTCCGTAAAAATTGACCAAGTGTCAATTATTTTACGAGAGCAAAGCCTTTTGTGTGTTTTTCACATTATGGAGATCGAAATATTGCTCCATCTGTAGTATCCATGTTACCGAATCCTTGCCATCAAACTTCCTCATATCGATCTTTGGAATATGGTGGGTCTTAAATCCAACGTTAGAGTCTATGAAATCATGATTAACATTTCTTTTGTTCTCATCATGAGTTTCATCTACTACCGTTTCGCCATTAGGAATCATTTCTTGTAGCAACTTTGTCAAACCTTCTTTCAAACTGTCCATGTCTGCTTTTAGACCATTCTTCATGTTTTCCATGTTCCTTGTCAGTTTTTCTTCTATACCATTGATCTTAGATTCCACACCATTCTTCAAACCATCCATCTTAGCTTCCACGCCTCTATTCAAACCATCCATCTTAGCTTCCATTTCATTTTTTGTTACGCTTTGCGAGAGCGAAATTTGTTGCACATGGTCTCGTAATTATGATATATCATGCTGCACTTCTTCCTCTTCATGAGTCATAGTAATGCTTTCTAAGGGCTTAATGGGTGTGGAATTCTTTTTGGGGGGCATTTTAGAACCCAATACTAATATCCATGCTTCAATATGCCCTTGGAATCACTTAAAACTGATTTTTCAAACAAGACTTATGCAATTTTAAAAAAATATACACATTTTTCTTGCTTTTGAAGAGCTCGATATTGAAACTGATGTATCTCTGTAATTTCGGATCCCCAAGATTTGATCTTCGGTCCTGTAGTAGCCCTCTGAGTCTTCTTTCCAAAGCCACAAGTCAGACCTAATTTGGATTCTTGAAGATAAAGTTATGCTCGATCTCCAACAATGACCTCATTATGGACTAGTTCAATAGAGCGAATTTGTACAGCATGGCACGTGTCATTGTTTAGACCTTCGGCTCTGAAATTGATAAACAAGAAACTACAGTCTGTGCACTTTCTACCACTTTTTACAGAATTCCAATCTGATGCCTGAAAAAGAAGTTATGACGATTTTCCCTCGGTCGCCTGTTTGAGATGAAATTCTAGAGCTTGCAAAAACCCTAATTTCCACGGATCATATCTTCGAAAATATAGCGAACCAAGGTCTGAAATTTTTACACGAAGTTCATAAAGATTTCGGCTCCACGTGGTAAAAATTTCAACTTTTGAAGCCTCGCAGATAAAAAGTTATAGCGAAAATGCCAAGATGACCTGTTTAATGAAGCGAAACCCTAGAATCCCAAGCTATGACACCAAATGTTATGAAACCAACTCACAAAATAGAAGAAAAGATAGATCAATGACTTAGAAATCAGCCTCTTCAAGGGGGCAACCTCCTTTACATTACATAAATGAACAATTCTTGGATGAAACAAATGACAAAACCTCCTTTCTATATATAGGGGTCCAAGGGGTCACAATATAATCCTAGCCGACATAACAATAACAATGTAAGGGCACAATAATAACAATAGTGGGCTTCTATGGGGCACAATAATAATAATATGGGGGCTACATGGGCACAACAATAACAATAAGGGGGCTACACTAACAATAACAATAAGGGGATACACTAGTATTATAGTGACCTAACAGACTGTTCCATAGCCCTAGGCTGACATGACTAACTGAGGGTAGACCGACTTCTTCAAGGAGATCTTTCCATCATATTTGAGCCGACTTTGTGGAGCATATTGACAAGGTCTTGGAGTATACTTTTACATCAATAATTTGTCCCTTTACAAGTGTAACATCACTTCATCTACATGACTCTAAATTATATTTATGACAAGATGACAAACTCCTAAAGACATCAAGAAGAAATCTTTGACCTATAATAAAAACTCCTTGCTCATGAAACCCATGAGGCAAGCATTACAAAATACATTTAATTATCTTTGTCTTCTTCATTACATAAAGTCATAATTACAAGTCATTATGAAGATCGAACCTAGTTACACTTTTCAACACTCCCTCTTAACTAGGGAGGTATTCATAATGGTACATGGTCACTCTAAATCTGAAAAAAAATCTCATACGAAGAATCAGAATGGTAATCCCATCTGTATAGCATCATATCAAAGAGCATTGTCATAGTACAGGGCCTTGACTAACAGCTCCATCTCTCCCCGAGATCTTTGAGCTCCAATGCTGGCGAGACCAATGATGAATAAACACCTACATCATTGTCTCTCTTGGATCATACCCCACCCGGGTTCACTCGGGGTATGTCCAGGACTATTCTTATCTTGGATTCTCAGTCCTCAAAGAATATCGGTCCTTCCACGACTACTCTTATCTCGGATGCCTTGATACATCCTCAAGAGTATCGGATGCCATATGATTACCCAATCCTCCATTCTGTCTTCCTAGGTGAAGACCAGAATGACGTGTCTATCTCTCCCTCTCAACTAGGGAGGACATATTCCACAAAGGAATGTACTCATTCATATACAAGGAATGTACCTATGCTCCCTCTCGACTTAGGAATTACCAAGTTTCTTCCATGTAAGAAACTTATTACCAGGCTCTCTCCTAATCAGGGACCTGCAGCAACAATGATGAAAACACCCAGCTGCTCATGAAGAACTCCTTTCTTTGAGGTCATAAATTTCTTCGTTGTTGAGGAGTCTTCATCTTTGGGATCTCTTCATAGGGCACAGATCATCTATCACTTTCATCCATGAGTCATGTCTTTTATCAGAAAGTGATCCATCTGGTCTAGCTTCATGTTATGCTGCTTTCCTACAAACCATATTTCTTCCAAGAATATTTCATCCTTCCATATGGTTGTCAACCTATGGAAGACATATACTTCCCTATGGCAGCTCTACATAAGCTCATCAGATATTATTTAATTATAAATATGAACTTTTAAATCAAAAGTTACCTTAGTGATGATCTTTCACCATGACATCTTCTTGTAGGCATCGGCATCCTTCATTACAGATTGACACATCTCCTAAAGATATGTATTATCAAGGGTCTCCATCTTTTCCAGACTTCTATCAGAGTCTACATATTTTCCCAGGAGATTTTCCAATCAAGTCTTCTTGGCTTCCTAGGATGTTGAGTGCTTTTTATCATGGTTGCACTTCTCACGATCTCTTCCTTTCTTTCTCCACACAATTTGATTTCATTCCCAGGAGGAGCTTTTTAATATACAGTTCCTAGATTGTGTACAACTACCTCATATCCATATGAGGACTTATTATGTTGCATTCATCTGGTGTGGATCATGCCTTTTTGCAACCTATGCATTGGAGGAGATTCTCTTTCTTTTGTTCATACTTCTAAAGATAGAAGTATACTACCTGCAACCATATGGCATGACCTCATAGCATCCAGTGTAAGCATAAATATACATGTACCTTATCTCCTTTCTTTTGAGTCATCCTGCAGCAGTTTACCTTAGAATGAAAAGTTTCATTCTCTTGACCTGCTTTATCAATATGTCATCGTATCCTAATCCCAGAGTTCTGCAAGTTAGAATTCTCGATGAAACCTTTTGCTTTCTTTCTAACCAGTGTATCCACAGAGGATTCCATTAGAAAATGTCAGCACATGTTTCCATATTGATTATTGAATGATGACCCTTGATCTAGATGACCGCCTTCCATAAATGTTGTTTTCAGTGAGGTTCCTAGGAGCCACTATTTCCATAGCGTGGTTGTCATATCAATGTGCTACAAACATCCTCCTATGACAAGTGCTCCTCCTTCAATGCTTCCATCATAATGCCAATTCTAAAGTGATGTATCTATCTAATATACAATGCTTCTTAACATGCTATTTACAATTGACAGATACATCTTAAAGAGGAAGATGATCTCAATCATAGTAGAGATCTTTCACTTCTTTCTTAGGTTTCTTTGAATCTAGTTCTTCCATTTCTCCAACAATATGGACTTCTTCCTTTTTCCTCTTGTCCTTGTTAGCTTTGGGACAATCCTTTTTAGAGTGGCCAAGTTCATTATATCCATAGCATCGTATCTTCTCCATGTTTCTCCTTTTCTTATGAGGACCAAACCTACCAAATCTTCCCTTTCTTCTTAACATGGCAGCATAGGCTTGATTCTCTTCATTTGATCCTATATCAATTTTAGCTTTTAATCGAGTCTCTTTTATCTTGCATAGAGACCATAGATTCCGGAATGGTGTTGCTTCTTTACTCCCATAGATGTTGGAAGTGAAGTTTCCCCATCCCTCCAGTAGAGCATTCAGCACCACTGTAGTCATTTCTCTATCAAACATTACTTCTCCCAATTCCTGCATGTTGAAAATTTAGTAGGGCAAAGTTTAATTCAATTCTCTTACTTGATAACTGCTTGTGTTATACTTGTTATGCTTCTATTACTTAGATTTGATCTTCATTAGCTTATTATGCCTTTCATCAAGTCAATTATCAAAACACAAGAGACACAGAATTTTGGCTCTTCAAGCCAGGGCAAAACCTTTCCCTCTTGGAGAGGAAACCCGAAAGTAATTCTTCTTCTAGATCTTCAATTAACAAGTACCATGACCATGACATAGACCCCTTACACCAGTATGCCTCCAAGACCCTTGTCACTTGCTCATCTCAGCTCCTTACATTGATCTTTCTTTCTACGTTGTACTGCACCAGCTCTAGGGAGACTTGGTCCCTAGTCTAGTAACCCTTGTTGATATGCTTCCCTACGTTCTCCTTTGATGTGATCTTGGTCTCCAAGAATCTCCTCCTTCTGGCCTCCTTCCAGCGCCTCTCTACCTTTTGACAACCCTGAGACCGCACTGTGTTAACACAGAGATAACCCTCGGTCCTTGCTGAGATGAAGAGATTATAGGTGCAGACCTAGACCGAAAACAGAGAGATATCTTTACACCTTCGTACACCTTAGAGCCCTTTCTTGTCTGGTTGTTACACCCTTATCGTCCTTCGCACTGTGATCTAAACTCCTACTTGTAGATTGATCCCTTACTGTAGTGACTCTCGGTCTACCTGAAAACTGCGAGGTAGGATAGCCCAGAACTAAGGGTAAGTATACCCTACTTCTCCTTCGTAGATCAACCTCCAAACTTCGCTGCAATCTTAGTCCTTTTCTCGCACTTTCTATTTCAGAGCTGATATGAATTGGTTGGATGATTATGAGGCCACAGTCCTGGCTATATATAGGGACTATCTCCCATTCGTTAGGCCAACATGACTTGTTGAGTATATGCTGACTTTACCAAGGGGTATTCATAACATACTTTGAGCCGACTTTACCAAGGGGTATTCATAACATACTTTGAGCCAACTTCTTGGAGCATCGTGACAAGGGTTTGGAGCATCTTTGTACATCAATAATTTGTCTTTTGCAAGTGTAACAACACTTCATATCCATGACTCTAAATTATATATTTATGACAAGATGACAAACCCTAAAGACATCAAGAAGAAGTCTTTGACCTACAATAAAAACTCCTTGCTCATGAAACCCATGAAGCAAGCTTTACAAAATACATTTTATTATCTTTGTCTTCTTCACTACATAAATTCAAAATTACTAGTCATTATGAAGACTAAACGAAGTTACACTTTTCAACACTGCAGTTGATCTCGTATTTCAAAAATCTTCATAAAATATGAAGTGATTCCTTCCTCTCTTAATAGCTTCAACTTGTATAGTTCTTTCTCAAAGATATTACTTCCCCTGCAGTACTCACTGAGAATAGCTCCACCAATTTGTCATGTATTTCTTTTGAAGATTCTAGTTTTGATATATAGGGGATGAGAGAGTCTTTTATGGATTCTATAAGAATCCTTTGGGCTCTTATGTCTCCCTTCATGTATTTGGCATGAGCTTGAGTATCTTCCTTTGAAGGTGTAGTTGTTGACCCTTTGATATAGTCCATGATTTCATTCTCAATAAGATTTAGATTTGTCCTTTTCTTCCATGCAAGAAAGTTTGAAACCCCAACCAATTTGTTGTTGTTTTTGCAAAAAAGACATTTTGACAGATTCAGATGAATTCATAAATATAATTACTTGAATAGATGCTTTCTTCCTCTGCTGGCTTCTTCCTTGTTGATGATGTAGATAGCATTAGAAGCTCCCTCTTATATTGACTTCCTCAAGAGTGATGTAAAGAGGTAGATCACCTTGGATTCTTAACGATGATGCTGATCAAGGATCGCTTCATGATGGCTCCAACAATGTTGACTTGGCTTCAATCACGAGATAGCTTTAGATTCTTTGAAGATAAAGATCACTTCCTTGATCTTGCTTTTCATCTTGAATTTTTCTCTTGAAAGGACCTTGATATAAGTCCTTTGAGTGAGGTCTTTGGTCTTTTGAGATGGCTTGAGGGTTTTCCTAACTTCTGCAAACTGCTCCTTCTTGAATGAATGAAGATCTTCTTAGATCTAGAGATTGACTTTACCAAGTAGATCCTTCTTTCAGCCTTGATGTCTTCTCGAAAATTAATCCTTGATATCTTCTTTGAAGCTTCAAATTTGTGCCTTCTTGCAAAATTGCCCTTTCTTGTCTTCAGCGTAGCTCTGATACCATGTTGAGAAATTAGGGCTTTTATTAAAATTTCTCTTTCATGATAATTACTTGTGATTTTGTTATGCTTCTTTCACTTAGATCTTATCTTCATTAGATTATTACGTTCTTCATCAAGTCAATTATCAAATGCACGAGAGACACAAATATTTAGGCTTTCAAACCACGGCCAAAAACTCTCCCTCTTGGAGAGGAAAACCTGATAATAATTCTTCTTATAGATCTTCAATTGATGAGTACCACGACCATGACACAGACCCGTGACATCAGTATACCTCCAAGACCCTTGTCATTGTTCTTCTCGACTCCTTATGATGACCTTCTTTTCTTCATTGTACTGCACTTGCACTAGGGAAGCTCGGTCCCTAGTCTAGTAGCTCTAAACACTGTGCTTCTCCCTTGAATTCCTTCGATCTAGCTTCGGCCTCCTAGAGACTCCTCCTCGGTCTTCGTATTGCATCCTTCATGCCTAAGTCTAAGATCTCTTTCACGTTGTGGTGACCCTCCTTTTTATTGTAGTCAACTTCAGCCCTTTTCAGAGATATGCTAGATATAGTTGATGTCCCAAAAACAGAGACCCTCCTTTCTTGATCTGACAACAATCCTCTTCTTTGCTATATCTTCTTCTATTCCAACACTGTATATACACCTTTTTCTTCACTGTATTCGAAACCCTTTTCTTCGTTGAGGTAGCCCTCGACCTACCTGACATATGTGAGGCGTGTTATCCCCAAAACAAAGACACAACAAAGCCTTTTCTTCCTTTGTTGAACTCCCTCTCTTTTTCACATCAAAACACAGACTATATCTCACACTTATGATCTCAGACTTGTCCGAACTGTTGGTGAGCTAATGAGGCCGCAGTACATCCTTTATATAGGGATTGTTCCATAGCCCTAGGTCGACATGACTAACTGAGGGTAGGCCGACTTCTTCAAGGAGATCTTTCCATCATATTTAACTGACTTTGTGGAGCATATTGACAAGGTCTTGGAGTATACTTTTACATCAATAATTTATCCCTTTACAAGTGTAATATCACTTCATATACACGACTCTAAATTATATTTATGACAAGACGACAAACTCCTAAAGACATCAAGAAGAAGTCTTTGACCTATAATAAAAACTCCTTGCTCATGAAACCCATGAGGCAAGCATTACAAAATACATTTTATTATCTTTGTCTTCTTCATTACATAAATTCATAATTACAAGTCATTATGAAGACCGAACCTAGTTACACTTTTCAACACATCATTCATATAACTTTCTTCATCATGCTTATCAATATTATCAAGTCAACTTTTCTTACGAATATACTCAACATCTTGAAGATTACGTACCTACATAACTTAAACAGCAACTACAACCAAATACATATATAGAAGCATGAAGTTAACTATATCATAATCATATAATAATGGAAGCATTAGACTTTAGACATCAAATACCAACACTTAGTTAGGTTCATAATCAGCAAGAGACACATACTTATATACTTCAACTTCTTGCTCGAGTTTGGTTACAAAACCCTAGATCACATTATTTAAAGTAACTCAATCAAGATATCAATCTCATTATATCTAGGGCCTCAATATTTCTTTCAGAGATATGACAGACTCTTTTATGATATATTGCAAACCCTAGAGGCAATACAAACAAGTACCATTCTACAATGCATCTAACAATTTTCAGAATTTATATGTTAGACTTCTACTAGTATTTAATGCAAACCCTAGATTCCATCTTTGAGACACTAAGCCTTAGATATCACCAATCAAAATCAATAATAGCACTATCTAACGTTTCAACAATATGACCAACTCCTACTACGATTTGTTGTAACCCTATATTTTATCATCACAATGGAAGCAATATCACCATATCCTAGAATATCAAAATTTTACTAGGACTTTGTTACAAACCCTAGAATTCACAAACTATGATCATCAACAATTAGGTTAGCATATATACATATCTAGGATTTCATAATGATGCACAAGCATGTCACAACATCTATCAAACAAACCCAAGACACAAGTATCAAAATATTAAAGTGAGACAATTTTGATCAAGCTTGGGATTAGATCAAGCAAATATATACTTAGGGTTTCATTCCTAGGAACTTGATATTATAAGGGTTTTTCTTGTAAACCCTAATTTACCAAAACCCTAAAGGTATAGGAATTTAATACATAGATATTACGATCCAACCCTAAAGGACTAGGGTTTCCATAACAATACCAAAACCCCAAACATCAAGAGAATAGTTTTTTCTAGATTTCATCAATAACCCTAAGTAGACTAGGGTTTTCACATTAGCATCGACATACCCTTAGGTTATGGTTTTACAAAGAACCTTTTTAGGGTTCCACAAGAATGATCAAATGTATAATGAGGGTAGATTAAATCTAATGATTAATCGCCCAAATAAGAATCTTTATGATTCAAAGGTCCTAGACATAACAATATTAGTAATGTAAAGCAGATTATTAAAAGAAATGAATATACCTATATTATGAAGAGAACAAAGCTTATGGTCTAAGACATACCTTAAGAGTTCTTTCTTAACGAACCTTTTAGGACATCAATTCTTGAAGAGCTTCCTTTGTAATAGAACTTCTACCATTCTCTATCTTGTGAGGTCTTCTCCATAACCCTTGATCATTTAGCAAGTTTTCCTAAACATGGAAAATATATAAAAGGAAAGGTTATTAGCATATAATACAAATACATTTTGATAAGAGAGGAAACCAAATATAAAAGGATAGTACAAGAAGTAAGATACTTATCTTTGGTAAAATGGTGAGGGCTCCCTCTTAATCCAATCTTGAGGGACGCCTATAACTTTATCAAAACAACTCAAAAATGTTCTTTCAAAGCATGTTAGACCTACAAGTACTAGAAATCAAAACATAAAGGAAAACAATTCAAAACTTAGAGTAGAAGGATATGTAAGGGATTGAGTCCCTAAGAGTCCCTGGCAAACAAATCTTTGACTTCGGATTCTTCTATCTTGTTCTTCTTTGGTGAACCTTCATCAGCAATATTTTCTTTATCCTATCTCTCCTTTTATTTCTTGGATTCTCAGGACAATTACTTCTATGGTGACCCATTTTGTGACAAGTGTAACATTCAATCTTGGATAGGTCTATCTTCTTCCTTGGCCCTTTAAACTTCTTGAATGTTCCTTTATTCTTGTGATGAGCTAAATAGGCATTTGAGATGTTCTCCTCTTCATTCTCCTTTTTGCTTACGATTCACGAATGATATTCTGACTTCTTCTTGACTGCATGCATTCCATAATTGTTCGAATGTAGGAGTATCCTTCCAACCGTTGATCCCTCATGCAAAAGTACTCCAAGATGTTGGTAATCCTAGAAGAACAGTAATCACGAGCTCCTTTTCAGGTACTATTTCATTTATTGCCCGGAGTTCAACTCTGATTCTAATTATCCCTACAAAGAAAGATGCCATAGTGTCATCTTTCTTATTTGGTGAACCTTCATTGGCAATATTTGCTTGATCCCTATCTCTCCTTTTATTTCTTGGATTCTCGGGACAATTACTTCTATATTGACCCATTTTGTGACAATTGTAACATTCAATCTTGGATAGGTCTATCTTCTTCCTTGGCCCTTTGAACTTCTTGAAGGTTCCTTTATTCTTGTGATGAGCAAAATACGCATTTGAGATGTTCTCCTCTTCATTCTTCTTTTTGCTTACTAATGATATTCTGACTTCTTCTTGACTGCATGCATTCCATAATTGTTCGAATGTAGGAGTATCCTTCCAACTGTTGATCCCTAATGCAAAGGCACTCCAAGATGTTGGTAATCCTAGAAGAGCAGTAATCACAAGCTCCTTTTCAGGTACTATTTTATTTATTGCCTGGAGTTCATCTCTGATTCTAGTTATCCCTACAAAGGAAGATGGTGTCATCTTTTGTCATCTTCAAAGTTCTTAGTTCATTCTTGAGGCTTGCAATTTGACCAAGGCTCTTGATTGTGAATAATTTGGATAGGGCCTCGTACATTTCTTGAGCAGAATCTATGTTGGATATATATGGAATGAGGTTGTCCTTTATTCCATCCACTATTAGACTCATGGCCAATATTTTTGTTTCTCTAAACTTTGCTTTCTTTGCTTCACTTGATTCATTTGTAGGCTTATTTACTTTTCCTATTGACTGGATTTAAAGACTTTATTCTTCTTGAGGATGAGATATGTCATCTTTTTCAATGCCCTATAGTTGGAGGCTCCTTCTAGTTTGTTTTCTCCCTTTAGTGAGTTAGACATGGTTCTTGAAGATAATACGCTTATCCCCTTATATCTCTTTTCTTTGATGACCCTTATTCAACTTCTTAAGACACCTCATAGTGGATCTTCAGGATGCCTTTTTCTTCTTCTTCACCTTAGCTCTGATACCATGTTGGAAAATCAGAAAGGCAAAAAAAATTTTCTACTAATGATAATTACTTGTGTTCTTATTAACTTTCTTTTGTTCTTCTTTTATCTTTGTTTCATCAAGCATTATCAAATACAAAACATGAAGATCAGGGACACCAGATGTAGGCGGACAGCCAGGGCAAAATCCCTATAGAGGGGAAAACCCAATCAACAACTCTTCCTTCAATAGATTCATATGACAGTGAGACAACCAAGACCCAAGACCAACATACCTTCCTCCACCAAGTCAGCCTTCTATGATGTAGCAACTTTCAGTCTTCTCTTCTTGTTCAGCAGCTTCAGCCCAACAACATCCCAAAAACTTCGATCCCAGTTAGTGCAACTATTGCAGAAATTTCAATCTCTTAGCAACTACAGATTTTCGACCCCCAGCTACAAAACTTAGACCCTGCTGCAGAGATAAAATTTTGGTCCCAGATTCAGCTTAACAACTTCACATGTGTGAGAGAAAGATAGCCCAAAAACTCGTTTTCCTTCTCCCAACTTCTCTCCTTCTCCAGCAACTTTGCACTTTTTCTTGCAGCCAGTTTAATGCAAATCGAACTTGATGAGAGTGTGTTCCAAATGAAGTCAAGTTGCTCAAATATATAGGCTTCTGGTGAGGTCGAATTACCCTGTTTGAGACCAACTTGATCTTCTTGAGGCCGACTCGTTGAGGAGGCCTAAATGACCTATTTTACAATAAAATAATTTTCTTTCTTGACAAATAATTTCCAAGAAGAGTTCTTTACAATATGACATGGCCAAGGACACTTGACATAAACCCTAGAGGTCTACAATTTAGACCTTGACCTAAAAACAATTGACCCAAGAATGAACCCATGCTTTAATAAGTCAATTTATATAATAATAAAAAATTATGTTTCTTTCTTTTGATAAATACATTTCATTATGACTCAATTACATTTACAAAGACCGAACCTAGTTACATTCTTCAACACTCGTAACATTGGCTAGCATGTCAAACGTTGTAATAGTCACATATCAGTTATCACAATCTTCAACATAGAAAGAAAGAAAATTAGGCTGAATTGAAAAAGACAGTCAAAACACAACTGCATCAGCCTTAGCTGAAGCTTGATAGGGATATGTCCTTTGTAAATATTATTAAGTTACGATATTGATAATGTTATCCAAAACTTCATTTAAGTCATTGACATGGTCATGTTCTGTTGAAGTCATTGACTCTAATATCAATTAACGGTCTTGTCGTCCCTCTAGCATTAAAGAGGGGTGGTGGAAAAACATTAAAATAATCCTACTTTGCATCTATCAAAAGGCACTCATACTTTTTTGTATAGGTAGAAACATCTTATTGAATTGATTTTGATATGATCTTATATGATAGCATTGTCATGATTCTGCTAATTCATCCGTGCCTCATCCTCTCTTTCAAGTTGGCTCCTGCCAGTTTTCATGCTCATTCTACCTTTTATGATATAATTTACCTTGAATGATCTGATTTGATACCGTATCATCAACACAATTAAAATATAACTTTAGTTCCCCCAAGGTGTTTATATTTCCTCACTTGTCAACTGCAAGATCAGCCAAGATGCCTGACGTGATGCCCTATGGCCTGAATTGAGCTAAAGGCCCAAACAGACCTCCCAAATGGCCTGAGCACACCTCCCAAGCAACAGTGGAAGCATGGGAGCCTAATAAGCACAAAATTATGTTTGAGCCCTCAGCTTCATTGACACAAATTTAAAAATCCCAACCTGACTTGATTAAGAAGGCCATTATTTATGGGAGTGCAAATTTGCTAGAACTTGCAGGAGATATGTTCAAGATTGACATTCAGTTCCACTTCAGGAACAACTTCTTTGGCACACAGCTCTTCTTGGTGACTCGCGGCCCTTGGTACTGTCTCACTTCACAGGCATCTGGGACTGTCTTCAGATTACAGCCTTATATACAATCTGTGAACTAAGATGCAAGTATGTTTTCAAATTTCTCTGATGAGGTCAGTTCAATGGAATCTAAGTTTGTCACTCATGGCATAATGAGGTATGTACGCAATTGTCAGCAACAGGCTATCTCCTGATCAAGGATGCTAATGAGTTAGATGCTTTAGCCTATTCTGAGTTTGTTGTTGCTCAAGTAGCTCTTAGGAAGAGAACAATAATAATAATAAAAATCTAATTTTAAGGTCACAACCAAGCCAGACACCCATTGTATGCGCCCTTCTGTTTTGGTTTCTTTTTTCAGTTCTCTTCTAGTTTCTCTTGTTAATATAAGACATACTGTGCATGACAAAGAAAAAACAGTATCCCCCAGAACTATATAAAAATGCAAACAACAAGATCATTTGAATACCACCCCTTCATTATGCAGTTTTCTACAAGGGAAGCTCTTCTAGGTGTCATCTTTTGGTTGTTCCAAAATTGTTTTCACCTACCTAGGGGAGCAGTTCCTGTGATATGGAGAGCTTGTGGTCCCATAGCCCCTTTGTTGTATTTTGGTCGACTTACATTTGGAGAGCGTAATGAGTGTACGCTTACCTTGGGATCAGTGATAAGGAGGCACACTTCTTGATGTGGTAGTTGGCACATGTGGCAGTTCAACAACTTTTACAAGGGTACACTCGTCGAGGAGAATGTGCACTTGGGACATGGGAAGTGACCAACTTGGAGAAGTGCATTATGTAATTAGAGGTTGGGCAAAGAGCCCTAGGAGCATTAACCTTGCATGGATGTTGAGGGGGAACACTTCAATTGAGAAGCCATTGTTCGAGGACATGCCATCTTGTCTAGAGGAGAGCTTGACATGTGGACACCTAGACTCAAAGGGTGCACCAACCTAGGGGTTGTACAAACCCTATTCTACAATAAGGCATCCATGCTTAGTATAGCACTCCACTTGAGGTTTTGTTGTTGACTTAACTTAAGTTTTACTTGTGGTGTTAATCAATATATTATTGTTGAACTCCACCTAACCATCTATAGAGGGAGGAAAGTGTCTTTGTTCTCATATTGCATCTTAGAGATGTGATGGTGTAATGCTGGCCCTTGGAGGATCTTGAAAGAACAAGTATTTACTCGTGTAACAAGGATAGGGCTTGTGAGAGGCATGTGCTAGCCTTCCTTCGCTTGTGTGATGCAAGTGAAGGGTAAAGCTTGTGAGATGCAATTGTGGATCCAAGAATTGGATAGTTGGTGTGATGCTAGCTTGTTGTCGAGCTCTTGGACAGATTAGTATAGCTTGGTGGGATGCCTTGCTAAACCTTGTTATTGTTGGTTAGGGTTTGCAGTGATTGTGGATGCCTTAACTAAGGCTAGGGATGCATTCAAGAATCCTTGCCTGGGATGCGCTAAAAGGAATCCTACAATGCTAGTGCATTACAGTGGGAAGTTGGGTGAGACTTCTAGTTTTAAAAAAACATGGGAAAAGAAGGAATGGTGAGATGCCATGAGGAATGGTATAACTCCATTCTAAAAAATGACGTTTGGGTAACCCCTTCAAAACTTTTGGTGGGATCAATAATTGATTACAAGACTACTACAAACTTGGATTTGTAGGTCATAGGTAAAGAGGGAGAATAGTGTTGTTGGAGAAAGCACTTTCCCCACAAAGGGGGAGTGTTAGCTTTTGGTTGCTTTAAAAGTGTTTTTATCTAGCTACGGGAGCACTTCATGTGATGTGGAACCCTTGCAGTCCCCTATCCCATTATTGTATTTTGCACTTTCCTGGCAAAGGAGTGTTAGATTTTGATCGCTTCAAAAGTGTTTTCACCTAGCTAGGGGAGTACTTCATGTGATGTGGAACACTCGTGGTCCTCACTTGTGGTCTCCTAGCCCGTTTGTTGTATTTTACTTGACTAGCATTTGGAGAGCTTAGTATGTGTATGGGATCAATGTTAGAGATGTGCACTTCTTGATGTAGTAGTTGGCGCACGTGGAAATTTGACATATTCTACAAGGGCATACTTCTTAAGGAGGATGGGTGCTCGAGACATGTTGAGTGACCTCCTTGGACGATAGCATTATCCACTTGGAAGTTGAGCATGGAGCTCTAGAAGCATTGAAACCGCCTTGCACATATCTTGAGGGGGGGCACTTTGATTAAGGAGCTATTGTTGGACACACCGCCTTGCTCAGAGAAGCGCTTGACATGTGGACACCTAGACTTGGAGGGTGTTGAAAAGTGTAACTAGGTTCGGTCTTCATAATGACTTGTAATTGTGAATTTATGTAATGAAGAAGACAAAGATAATAAAGTCGATATTTTTTTTTTGTTGCTGCGCTCTGAGCCATGCTGTTGCGCCCTGCCTGAGGCCGCGCTGTCACGCCCTTGCAGCTGTTAGCTGCCCCTGCTGCCCTTTGCTCGAGCTTGAGCATGGCCCCTCCAGAGTCCTCCCCAGAGGTGGCCGCTTCTCTGATCCAGGCCCAAGCCTTCTCCGCGCGGGTCAATTCCTTGGCCCCTCCTCGCCCTAGGCCGGCGATCTCCAAATTTGTTAAGAAGCTCGATGGACTGCAGGAGGTTGTTCTTCCTCCTTCTCTGCCTCGCATGGCTGCCCTTTCTCTTGCTGAGAAGGGCCTCACTGGTCAATTCATGGACTCTGGCCCTCACCGAAGACTGTGCAAAGATGGGTCAAGTGCAACTGGACTGACAAGATCACCAGCAAAATTTCCATTCGCTTCTACGGAAGGGGCTATTTCACCTTCCACTTTGAGACTAAAGAAGATAAGGACCTGATCTTCAGAAATGGACCCTATTTTATGGACACCAGGGGCCTGTGTCTCAACAAATGGACGCCAGATTTTGATCCTGAACTTGACGTTCCAAATGTTGTTCCTGTCTGGGCGTGCCTCCTGCACCTCTCTTTACACTGCTGGGGGGGTGATTCTGTCCGAGCCATCGGGAACGCAGTTGGAAAATTCATTGACCGCAGTGAGCCGAAGGACAACATGCAAGCTTGCGCCAGAATCTGTGTCAAGGTGGATCTGGGCAAAGGCCTCCCCGAGGCTATAAAGCTAAAAGTTGATGAATGAATGCATATTCAGCAGCTCGACTATGAGCAGATCTCGTTTGAATGCAAGGTATGTCACGAGTATGGTCACTTTCCTAATCGTTGTTCAAAAATTATTGATGTTGAAACCCCGGAAACTGATTCACAATGGGAAACTGTGAAGAGAAAGAAGACCTCCTCTAACCCTAAAATCAACACCCCTGTAGCGCCTCCTCCAAAATCCAACCCTTCATCCTCCTCTTCTCTCAAGATCCTGGATCCAAACCATCAGGCTTCGGCACCTCCCTCTGCCGCCCCCACCCCCCCAAATCCTTGCCTAATCTCTCCAATCCATTTTCCTCCATCTCTCCCCCTGATGAGGATCCCCCCTTCTCGCCTCTCCCTCTCAACCTGATTCCCCTCGCCCCTCTCCCTCCCTCCCTCCCTAACCCTCCTTCCTCCTCCCAGGATCCTTCTTTTGTTCGAATCACAAGGAACTCTGTGAAGGAGCATGGAGCCACACTGGAAAACACCAAAAAACATGGCCCAGGAAGGAAGTCGTCAAAGCAGCACCGTGATGAAAATGCTCAAAAGGATATAGGATTGGGAACACAGAACCCTATCAAAACTTATATATCGGGACAGAATAGCAAGGATACAAGGCAAAAGGAACAAGGAGGGAAAGCAACGCTCCGAACAGCCTTTTTGCAATGATGAAAGCCCTATCATGGAACAGCAGGGGTCTAGGGCACCCCTCCAAAATAGTAGCCCTAAGAGACTTAATAAATCAAGAGAAACCGGAATTTAGTCTCCTGCAAGAAACAAAACAGGGAGATCTGGAAATGAAAACAATATTGGACAAAATGAAGCATTATGGTGGCACCCTATCTGAATCAAGGGGTGCTTCTGGTGGACTAGCCACCCTTTGGCATCACAGTGTATGGAATCATAAAGCCACTACAGCAACTCAAAATTGGATAAAAGTGACCCTAGAAAATTCCAGAGATCATAAAACAATCATCGTATACAATGTTTATGGCCCCAATCATTATAGGGTCAAAGAACTTTGTTGGAGATCCATCAAAGAAGACAAAGACAATGAGGGCAGCAACAACATGATAATAAGAGGAGACTTCAACTTAATCCTCCATGCAAATGAGAAAAGAGGACGCTGCTTCAATCCGGACTCCTCTCGAGATCAGCTTGAAGACATGATGCAAAACCATGAATTGGTCGACATTGCCCCAAAAAATCAAAGATACACTTGGAGCAACAGAAGAATTGGGAGAGGGAATATAATGGAAAGGCTTGACAGAATTCTGGTTGTTGTCACTCTTCTCTCACACTACTCCATCGCCACTGCCAGCGTTCTTCCTTTTTCAACCTCTGATCACTATCCCATCTCTCACTTTTGGAGATCACTGCTCTCTTGGCCCCATTCCCTTCAAATACAATCCGCTCTGGAATGACATCCCGGAAGCAAACTAGCTGGTGCGTAATACTTGGATGCAACACATTGAAGGTTCTCCCTCCTTCATATGGGAATCCAAATTTAAACAACAACACAAAGAACATAACAACTTAAAAAAAAAAACTAAGTTGGCCCTGAAGGAATGGGCCAAAAATCAATACAAAGAGCCGGAAAAGGCCAAGACTGAACTTAAGTCCAAATTGGATGATGTCCACAACAGCATTGAAACTCATGGTCTCAGTCAAGATCGCCTTAACCAGGAAAAAGATCTATATTGGCAGCTCTACAGAGGCAACAGGAAAGAGGAGGAGAAATGGCGGATTAAGTCAAGGAACCTCTGGCTGCAAGCTAGCGATAAAAATACTACCTTTTGTCACAAGCAAGCCATAGTTCGAAAAGCCAGGAATAATATTGTTGCCATCATCGATGCAGATGGCCACATGCAAACAGATCATGATGTAATTAAAAGCGCTGCCACCACGCATTTCAAAGATCTCCTAACAGAGACAAAAATGCCGGAAGATTACTCTGATCTTTTGCAGCACCTTCCGACCATGATTACTGAGGATATGAACAGCGCTTTCAACCAAGAGATTGACGAAGAAGAGATCAAAAATGCACTTTGGGCCCTGAATACGGATAAAGCGCCTGGGCCAGACGGGTTTTCTATCAGTTTCTACAGGACTTATTGGGATTTAATAAAGAAGGACCTTGTTAAAATGATTCAGTGGACTCAAAGGAAGAAGAAAATTGGGGGCTACACCAATTCTACCTTCCTTGCCCTTATCCCCAAAGAAAACCGCCCCTCTTCCTTTTCTAGATTCAGGCCCATCTCTCTTTGCAACTCCTCCTATAATCTCATCTCCAAAATTCTTGCCATGCGCCTCAAACCTCACCTTCATAGCCTCATTTCGGAAAATCAAGGAGGCTTCATATCCCAAAGGCAAATTACTGATTCCATCCTCCTTGTTCAAGAAGCCATTCACTCAAGCATTTCTCGAAAAGAAAAAGGATTTATTTTAAAGCTTGATCTTGCCAACGCCTTCGATAGGGTCATGCACTCCTTTCTCCTAGCTGTGCACAATAAAATGGGTTTCAACCCAAACTTTCTTGCCCTCATCAGCTCCTACAGCTCCGGGCCTTGGATATCTCCTCTCATCAATGGCAAAGCAGCTCCTTCTTTTCAATCCTCTCGTGGCTTAAGGCAGGGATGCCCTCTTTCCCCCTACCTTTTTATCCTCACGGCAGAATCCTTTAGTAAGGCCCTGGACCATATGAGGCGAGCTGGCCTCATTACAGGCATCAAGTTCAGCAACGGTGTTAAAAATATGAACCATTCTCAATTTGCAGATGATACCCTTATGATGGGAGGAGCATCCTGCATAATTGCGCAGCGGTTTAAAACTGTCTTGGACAAATTCATTCTCTATTCTGGAGGCTTGATCAATTACCAAAAAAGTTGTATCTATGGTTGGAATGCTTCTAACCATACCATACACAGTATTGCTAACATCTTTGGCATTCCTTGCAAACTGAATTGGGACCACTTCACTTACCTAGGCATGCCTTTGAGTGCTAGCCCCTTAAAGGTTAAAGTACGGAATATCACTATTGACAAAATGAACAGAAAAGTTCAGCAATGGGGCTCATCATGGCTCAATCTAGCTGGACGCCTTGTCCTCCTCAAATCTGGTCTCTCATCCTTGCCTTTGTATCACTTCACTCTCCTTCAAGCTCTGGCCATCATCCATCTCAAGCTCGAAGCTATCATTAGGCACTTTTTATGGCAAGGAGGAAAGAATGAAAAAAAAAATACAATCTGGTCAAGTGGAGACAAGTTATCCAAGACCAAGAGCATGGAGGAATTGGTGTCCGCTCATCCAAGCTCCTGAACAAAGCCTTTGGAGGGAAGATTGTTTGGAGGCTAATCAGTGGGAATCAGGTTTGGTGGAAAAAAGTCATGGAGGTAAAATATCTCAACTCTACCCGACAGCATCTCCTTGACCATGACATTCCTAATAGACCTTGCTCTAAAATCTGGGCTCTCTGCAAAAATGCCATTCCCTTCTTAGCCCAAAATCTCTCCAAAGTCCCCATGGGGGGTAATACCATCAACATTGGAAAGGACCGAATTATGGGGCAATCTCCCATCATTGACAGGCCTGGCACCCAATGCATCATCTCTCACTTCAGCAATATGGGCCTTAGCTTCTTAAGTCAATTTTCCAAATGGGATGATCAATCTCAAATATGGACTAGTTGGCATTTTCCCAAAGTCCCAGCACATCTTGAAGCTGACCTTGACAACCTCCAATCCCACCTCTATGGTTCAGCTCCTATAAAAAAAGACAGCATAGACGAATTTCGATGGGACCCCTCGGGTTCGGCCTTCTCCATCAAAGCTGCCTATCAGCACCTCTGCAATGACTACTATTCGGCACCGATTTGGCCCAATTGGAAATCAGAAGCAATCCCCAAGATTAAGATCTTCATATGGACTCTCTTGAAAGAAAAAATTCTAACTTCAGAAAATCTCAAGAAAGAGGTGTGCTCGGGCCATCAATGTGCCCAAATTGTCAAAATGCAGAAGAGATTGCTCTCCATCTCTTCATTGGGTGCCCCTTTGCTGCACATTGTTGGGTTGAGCTCATCCCTTCCTACCAACCTTGTTGGGTGCATCATGGCTCCATTACTGAGGTTCTCCACTCCTGGAAAAGCAGCTACCCTTGGGGAAAAAAAAGAGTAAAATTTCGAAGAGGATCTAGGATACCCTTCCATATGTAGTTTTATGGAACATTTGGCTTACTAGGAACAGGAAGATATTCAGAAACCAAGAGCCTTCTTTTAGGAAAGTTTGCAATAAGTCTTGGAGCCTCACCCTCGAAACTATCTCTGCCAAGTGCAACAGCAGAATTGACTACAGCGAACTCTGTGTTGAGGAAAGGAGTTTCCTTGGCGACCTTTGGGACAGAGCTAACAGCACTAAGCCGCCTTCCTATCAAACCTCCAAAACAGACACAAGCTGGAAGATTCGTCTCAACGAAGCTGACTTCACTGAGTGGATTAATAGTAGCACCACACCTACTCTTTTCTTTGA
Source organism: Pinus albicaulis (assembly GCA_034641835.2). Taxonomy (NCBI): domain Eukaryota; kingdom Viridiplantae; phylum Streptophyta; class Pinopsida; order Pinales; family Pinaceae; genus Pinus; species Pinus albicaulis. Next base: position 778,152,413 of record CM076582.1, read on the forward strand.
TGGTGCTTCAAAAATGAATCTGGGCATTGCAAGAGCTAGAGGCATCATTAGAAGTGTGAAAGGAACTATTCTCACAACTTTTGAATGGGGCCTTGGCACCCTCTCCAACAACAGAGTGCCTCCAAGGTTTGTATCAGCTAAAAAAGCTCAACATTTCAAATGCAATGATTTTTGGCGATTCCTCCATTGTTATCAAGTTATCAACATGATGAAGCATGACCGCCCAATAAAAAACATATCCCTTCACCAGACGATCAGCAGATGCCGCAACCTTTTAGAAGGTATGAAAGGCACTTCCTTCTATCATATTCTCCGCAAACACAACAAGGACGCCAACCTTCTTGCCAATAGAGCTTGCACACGAAATCCGGGGCAATTTTTGTGTAATGATGAACTAAATATCAATCCCCTACCATGATCTCGCTTCAGTCTGTCTTAAGATCTCATGTGATGCCTCACTCTAGCTTTTCTGCACTGTCATGCCTTAATCTTACCTTCAACCTCCGCCTTCCCATGATCTTAGCTCTTTGGGTCTCCCCCCGAGCTGGCTCCCTCTTCCTCTGCGGCTCTGTTTATCCTTCAGCTCCCTACTCAGTCAGTCATCCCCCTACTCCCTGTCCGCGTAATAACAGCCTCCCCTGTTATGCTCCTCTGTCTATTTTATTGGGCTTTCCACTCCAATCGTTGCCCATCTATTTTGTCACTGCTCTGTTATGTTGCTCAGCTTCTTCGACGCTGTCTCCTCTGCCTAACTTAGGCGTTATCCCTCCGCCTTCGCATCTGCTACCTGCTCCCCATCCTTCCACCGTCGCATCTGCTGCACCTCTCACCTACCTCCCTAAGCTGCGCCCTTGTCATCCTTACCCTTCTCTGCCTTCAACGAACACTGCGCCTTCCCTTGGATCAGCATTTGCCTCTAGTATGGCTCGCAGTGAAGATTAGGGAAAATCAACTCCCCTATCCATATGAGGGTAGCCAAGTCGATTTCCCCAAATTTGGCCTAAAAGCCCAAAAATTATATTAAATCGTGATTACAAGTTGGACAGGTTACAAGCCCCGGACAGGTTACAAGCCAACCCCTAAAATAGCTATATCACTCAAATAAAATGAAATTATGCCTCAAATAAACCACATGCGTGAATTAAATTTCCTCCAAGGGTGACACCATCATCGAAGAGATGCGTCTCTCAAAAGAAAGTGAAATAAATGGCTCCAAGGGGTACATCTCATCCCAAAAGTCATGTGTCATCAAATGGATACATAATCATCAAGCAAATCTACCTCAAGCCCAACATCATCCAAAAGGGTGCCCATGTCATCCTCCAAAGACTCAAGAAGAGGATGTCATCATGCCATGGGCAAGATGTCATCATGGTGAACAGTGTACAATCCCCTCCAAAGCGGTCCCATGTCCTCATTATCATCAAATACCCTAAAAAACAAGGCAATGTCCATCAAATATGTGCAATGTCAACCTGGGGATGTCCTACCATCTCTAGAATACATAGACTCTCATGGTAACATCCTGGCCCTAGTGGACAATGTCCAAGGTCCTAGAGGTAGATGATGGTATCACCAACTATGTCAGGTCATCTCAAAGTTAATGCTCCTCAACAAGTGATCCGCGTACTCTATCAAAGTATATTGTGTCATCATCAAAGTGGTTGGACATCCTCTCTAAAGTGTTGGAGAAGCATCATACAATCTCTGAAGGGATAGTAGTTGTACTTGGAAGCAAATATCTACACATACTAAAAGAATCAATTGAGATCAACATCATGGGTGTAAGAACCATAAGAGTATCAAAGTGGGCCATATTGAATGTTAAAGGCATCAAAGTACCTCACACAAGCATCATCTTCAAATGTCTTCCTAGCTTATGATTTGTACAAGAGTTACCATAAGCATCATCTTCTAATGTCTTCCTAGCTTATGATCTTTACACAAGTTACCATGCTACAATATGGGAGGGTTATTATAGGCAAGTTGAATATAAGATGGCAAAGGAATATGTTGAAGATAAAATCACTTCCAAATGAACATTGGGTAAATGCAATACATACTGCAGGGTATGGGCTGAATAGGAGTCCCACTAGAGAAGTGAAAGGTGTCGCACATAAGAAGGATGGGTTCAAAAAGAAACCAAAGTAAGCAACTTTAAAAATATACCATTCTAATCCTTATGTGGTTCCAAAAGACAAGGGCAGCAGATTAGATGACATAGAACATTGTTGTTTACTGGCTATTACATCCAATCATAGGCTTATAGACTTTTGGGTCCACGTACAAACTATGTTGCCATCAGTGGGATGTGAAAATAGATGAGATACGAGATATGGATAAGGTTATTTTTGTGTCAAAATGCATGTGCTTGCTGGTTCGAGACTGGAAAATAAATGAAAATCCAAGAATAACAGGTGCAACTTGCAAGGTGTCGGCCAATTATCAAGTGATGACCTGCAAGGTGCATGGAATATTAGAAATGATGGAAGTCCTTCCAGAGAGAAGCAAGATATGGTGACAACTCAAATGGTAAAACACCGAAGTGTAGCCATGATAGTATGAAGGAGGATTGTTAAAATTGGAAACTAGGGCCAAACTCCACCTTGGACAACTCATATGATGGAGATGATATTTTTGTTGGATTCCTCTTTCCGAGAGGTGCAAGATTGATCTAAAGATCATCTTGTTTGGATGAGCAGAAGTGAGATTTTGAATTTAATTCTCACACGTGCAAATTGTCAAGGTCGGCCAGAAGTCTAACGTAGACTCATAAGCCCCAATGGATGTGTCTCCACTCTCAACGAATTGTATAAATAAGAGAGACCTCTTCCCCATTTTGGACAGCAACACTCAACACACATTTCTCTCTCCTCTCATCATTGGTTCGTACAACTCAAGGAGCAGCTTCTTTTCTTCTTCACATGTGTGGCAAGGGTGACTGGAAATTTCAGAAATCGCAGATTTGTTTGAGGGCAAATTGAAGCAGCATTGAGCAAGGGTCAACTTCACTATTTCATCGAATAGATGCAAATAATGAAGTTTTTAACGTAGTATATATGGTGGTCTTTGCAAGATAAACTAAAAAGGCACGTCACTGTTTGGAGGTTGACATGTGTTTTGTTGTGTTTTTCAGGCAGTTCCTTCACTCTCCCTAGGCCGCATCTTCTGGCACAAAAATCGAGAAAATATGAGCAGGTTGACTGCAGCAGCTTTGACCACAGCATTGACTCTTTGTTGACTGTGTTTGACTATGATTTTTGGATGTGTTTTGGATTGTCTTGGTTTATCTTTGGAGGCCGCATTGACTGAGTTTGATCGAGCTGATTTGGAGAAGAAGTTCTGTTGGTTTGACCAGTGTTGACTTCTGGTTAGAGTATCCTGTTGACTGCAGTTTGACTGGACTATTTTGACAGTGATTGGGCAAGTGTATTTTGTATATTGTACTCTCTCTCTCTGCTGAACTTTTGAAGAATAATAAGAAGATTTGATCAAAGGGTTTTCCCCGCATTGGGGTTTTTCCCTGGCATCCGCCAAATATTGTGTCCTATTGTCTTGGCTTGTCTTCTGCTTATTGTTTATGTTCTATATGCATTTACTATCTAGTTAATGTGATTGCTAATTTGGAAATTGATATTGGGCTAACAAGAAAAGATTGAAGTAAATTGCTCTAAAGCATAGAACATACCATTGTTATCTAAAATTAACATGGTATCACAGCTCAGGTGAAGACAAATCTCAAGCAAGAGTGAGAAGATCAATCACTGAGATTTGTTGGACAAGGTCAAGGGCCAATGGCTTCCTCATCTTATTTCAAATCTGAGGACAAGCTCAATGATAAGAATGATTATCATGCATGGAATATGTCTCTTGACGTGACTTTAGAAGAAAATGAAGTCATGGATTATGTGTAGGGAAAGATTGTTGAGCGTCTTTCAAATGCATCGGTTGCCACTAAGACAAAGTACAAGAAAGGAGAGGTCAAAGCCACGAAGATCATCAAGGATTGTATTCAAAAGGGATTGTATTCATTTGACCAAGGAATTTCGGTGAAGATATCTAAGAAGATAAGGAACAGCAACTAAGACACCAAAGAAAGAAGCTTAAGGGCGAAAGGAGTTGTTCTGAAATTTGTTTGGGCTTAAAGATCATTAAACCACATTAAAATTTCTGTGAGGACTGTCGAAAAAGGTTCAGACTTCCTGAAATTAAGTCTTGGACTGATTAGAAGCTTGTACAAGTCTCTGTGGCGTGCTACAGCAACCTTTGGAGGCCAAAACTATGACAGTCATCTGTGGACTTTTGTGAAGCCTAGCAAACTGTGGAGTCACGGTATTATAACCTAAGATCTGCTGAATTGGTTCGCTGCTTGGTGCCAAGTGTCATACTGAACAGTGATTATATTAAACCAGCCCTCGGATCACTGTTATAAAGGCTCGGTATTGTGGTATAGCTTTAGGACATAGGCTCAGACCTTGTTATATTTGCAGTCTCAACATAGCTACAGGACTTCGAACCTTATTGCAGCCTCAAATCAAGACTATAGGACTTCGGTGTGCTCTTTTGTGATGAATCTCTAACCTGTGGTGTCAAAAGCAGTTTGCATCCTTGACTATAGTGAGCCTTAAGTTTTAGTGTCCTCTTTTGAGCTCGTATTGGACAGTTTTGTGAATTAATACATCTGCAGTTATATAACAGTGAGCTCGGTGCTGAACAGTGAAGTAATTAGGAAGAATTGAAAGCTTGAACAGTGATAATTTAGGAAGCATGAACAGAGAAATTTTTGAAGCCTTGGACAGTCACATAGTTGGAGGTCTCTTAAAGTAGATTTTGGAAAGACTTCTTAGGTGCAAACTTGAGCAATCAACAAGGAGGACTTAAACTCAATCATACCTCCCAAATTCAGATTGTGAAACCTATAGTGAAGAAATACTTATAGCACCAAGGATAGAGATCAGTGATTCATTGTGTAACATCAAGATCAGTGGTGGAGACCTATATTGACAGTGAAGGGTTTTGAAGCACCTATTAAGGAGCCTGTGGAGAGATATCTTGTTTGGGCAAGGAGTATTGAAGATACCTTTTTAAAGGTTAGCTTAAAGACATTCTTGGAGACTTTGATTGAAGCCCTTGTTGAGTGACCTTGAAGAAGGTTCCAGATTGAAGACCGGGATTTAAAGAAGGAAGAAAGGGTAGATGTTTCAATTGTAACAGGTTTGGCCACTATGCTAGAGAGTGTCCCAATAAAAGGAATACACCACGAGATGATGATTACAACAACAACAATTTCGAGGGAAATGGAAATCAAAGGAATAACAAGTTCAATAACAAAAGAAAGAGAGATGCTCCCGCTGCACAATATGGAAATGGTCAACTTCCAAGAGATCGAGAAACTCCAGGTATGATGAATCTAATGTTGTACATAACAAGCAAAAAGAATTTCTTCTTATATCTACCCTCTCTGCTGCCTCTCCTCCTGACATCTTGGATAATTGATTGATTGATAATGGTGCCTTAAGGCACTTCACTGGGTACAAAGAGGCCCTCTCACATTTGATTGAAAAGAAATCAAATTTGGAAATCATACTTGGAGACAATACCACCTATCCCGTGAAAGAGACAAGGAATGTTACTCTTCACTTAAATCAAGATCAAATCCTTCATCGACAAGATGTATTATATGTACCTGACTTGAAGAAGAATTTAGTGTCTATTTCGGCGATGGAAGACAAAGGATTCAAGGTGGCATTCATTGATGGAAAGGTATGTGTTTGGAAAAGGAATTTCAAAGAAGCATTCACTCTTGGTTTCAGGGTTGATACTTGGAGGAAGTCCATTGGGAGCCATGACATGCAACACTACTTTTCAATCTGAATTATGGTACCAGAGGTTTGCTCACCTTCATTATAGAGTTCTTCCCGAAGATATGAAGATGGTCACAGGTATGCCCGATTTCAAGTTGATCATTAAGGTGTTTGTCAGGGTTGTGTCGAAGGGAAACATACAAGGAAACCATTCCCCTCAAGTGATAGCAAGACTACCGACATTCTTCAATTGATTCATTTTTTATTTGGTATGTTGTCTGTAACATCCTTACGAGGATATTTGTATTATGTTATTTTTGTGGATGACTTCTCTCGCAAAACTTCGATATACTTCTTGAAGAAAAAGGATGAAATGTTCAAGTGGTTCCACTCTTTCAAAGCCTTGGTTGAAAATCAAATAGGGAGAATATCAAAGTATTGAGGACCAATAATGGAACCGAATATGAGTCAAATGAGTTCAATGACTATTGTAGGGAAGTTGGCATTAAGAGGGAGACCACTATTGCTTATACTCCCGAACAAAATGGAGTTTCTAAAAGGAAGAATCGAACCATCATTGAAGCTACTTGTGCCATGCTTAATGACCAAGGCCTAACGAAGTTCCTATGGGGAGAACCTGCCAACACTACTGTGTATGTTCAAAATAGATTCCCACATCAAGCATTGGACTCCAAAACTCCCGAAGAAATCTTCACTGGTAAGAAACCTGATGTTTCTCACTTTAGAATTTTTGGAAGTCTCGTATATTTTCATGTGTCGAAATAGAAGTCAAACAAGTTGGATGCTTCTGGAAAGAAGGGAACATGTGTGGGCTACAGTGAAACTTCAAAGGCATATAGAATCTATGTGCTTGGTCAAAAGTAAGTGGAGATAAGTCATGATGTCACCTTCGATAAAGACGCTGCCCTTGGGAAGGTTAGAGATCTTCCTATTTCAAAGGAAGACAAAGATGAAGATGCAAGAAAGCAGGAAGAACCGAAGGATGAACCGATGCCCGATGTTGCAGGTTCGATGGATCCCATTGACCCACCTCCTCGTGAGCCCTCGTCTTCAAAAAGAAGACCCTCGTAGCTTAGAGATACTCTTGAAGATGTCGAGAGACATATTGCATCGAGGAGGACATTTCGTGAAAGTAAGATGTACAACAGGTACCAAGGGTACTTAGTTGCCATGAGCACCATTGTTCAATCTAACGTTCGAAGAAGCCATGAAGCACCAAGTTTGGAAGGATGCAATGAACAAAGAGTATGAGTCAATCATGAAGAATGATGTATGGGATGTGGTTCCTAGACCAAAGGACAAGTCTGTTGTCAACTCAAAAACAAGGCAACATCCATCAAGTATGTGTAATATCAGTCTCGGGATGTCCTACCATCTCTAGAATACATCTACTCTCTGTGAAAATTTATGAATATGCTCAAAGAAAAACCCTACTATTAAATTTCTGATTTACTTCTCCTACTTATGTTAAGTTATTAATCTAAAATTTTCAGCATTAACATCGAAGTAAATACATTAACAGCCTACACATATAGATCTAAATTGAATATCATGCACAATGCCAAAGTGATACATAAGGATTTTCTTGACAATTGTCCCCGGAAAAACCCAATGCGAGAAAACCAATCTTCTGGCTGCTAAAGGGTTTTTATTATTAATCAGAATCTAAGTACAATAGATCTGGGCACCAAACTGGTCAACCCGACAGAGAAATAAAATAATTGCAGCTATACCTTTGTTCTGGAGACAGAAACACTGACTCATTCACACCCTCAAATGGGATTTACAGAACTCAGACCTTTTCAGTCTTCAGAAACCCCAGCGCTGCTCTGAAGCCCACTAGGTCAAGCCCTGCGCTGCTCAGGAAGGGACAGTGTCACCCCAGACTGGGTTACGCTGCCCTGGTCGGGCCTGCGTTAGCCCTGTTGGCCTCCTGCTAGCCGTGCGCTGCCCTTTATGGGCCTGCGTCAAGCCTACGTAGCTCCTTATGCCTTTGTGTTGTCCCTATTGGGCTCTTGGCTGAGCTGCGTAGTTGCTGCCTTTGTGTTGTCTCAGTCTGCTGCTTCTTTGCCTTCATTGTACTCTTAGCCTAGGATCAAACCATCCCTCTCGCCAATACTACCCCTCGTTGTAGCTAAAACACTTATGAAATTCTTAGCAAACTATGCCCTAGAATTCCAGCTTAGTTTCAGTGCTCTGCCACTATGTGTGTTCTCCAACTGACGCCAAGCCCTCTTATTATACTTTTCTCATTGAAACATCAATGGTCGTGATCTAATCTTGATTCGACGGCTAATATTAGAAGATGCTTGAACCGTGTGACTTAAGTCATTTTCATCACATGTTTAATTTAATTAAATTTAATCTTTTAATTTTCCTAAGTTAGACTTAGGGTCCTTAATTAAAAAGATTAATTAATTAAATATCTCTTAAACAGGATGGAATTTCTTAAATCGCTTTCTGGGTCTTGGAGATCTTATGTACTCTAGTCCCTCCACAAAGTTTGGGAGCTAAGCACATCCAATGCTACCCCAACACCTCAAAATCTCAACACTCTCAAGGTAACATACTGGCTCTAGTGGACAATGTCCAAGGTCCTAGAGGTAGATGAGGGTGTCACCAACTATGTCAAGTCATCTCGAGGCTCAAAGTAAATGCTCCTCAACAAGTGATCCACATCCACGTACTCTATCAAAGTGTATTGTGTCATCATCAAAGTGGCTAGACGTCCTCTCTAAAGTGTTGGAGAAGCATCATAAAATCCCTCAAGGGATAGTAGTTGTACTTGAAACAAATATCTACACATACTAAAAGAATCAATTGAGATCAACATCATGGGTGTAAGAACCATAAGAGTATCAAAGTGGGCCATATTCAATGTTAAAGGCATCAAAGTATCTCACACAAGCATCATCTTCAAATGTCTTCCTAGCTCATGATTTGTACACAAGTTACCATGCTTCAGTATGGGAGGGTTATTATAGGCAAGTTGAATATATGTTGAAGATAAAATCACTTCAAAATGAATATTGGGTAAACGCAGTACATACTGCAGGGTATGGGCTGAATAGGAGTCCCACTGCAGAAGTGAAAGGTGTCGCACATAAGAAGGATGGGTCCAAAAAGTAACCAAAGTAAGCAACTTTAAAAATATTCTGTTCTAATCCTTATGTGGTTCCAAAAGACAAGGGCAGCAGATTAGATGCCAGAGTTAGAACATGTTGTTTACTGGCTATTCCATCCAATCATAGGCTTATAGACTTTTGGGTCCTCGTACAAACTATATTGCCATCAGTGGGATGTGAAAATAGATGAGAAACGAGATATGGATAAGGTTATTTCTGTGTCAAAAATGCATGTGTTTGCTGGTTTGAAACTGGAAAATCAATGAAAATGCAAGAATAACAGGTGCAACTTGCAAGGTGTCGGGCAATTATCAATTGGTGACCTGCAAGGTGCATGGAATATTAGAAATGATGGAAGTCCTTCCAGAGAGAAGCAAGATATGGTGATAACTCAAATGGTAAAACACCGAAGTGTATGCATGATAGTATGAAGGAGGATTGTTAAAATTGCAACTAGGGCCAAACTCCACCTTGAACAACTAATATGGTGGAGATGATATTATTGTCGGATTCATCTTTCCGAGAGGTGCAAGATTGATCGAAAGATCATCTTGTTTGGATGAGCAGAAGTGAGATTTTGAATTTAATTCTCACACATGTGCAAATTGTCAAGGTCGGCCAGAAGTCTAATGTAGGCTCATAAGCCCCAATGGATGTGTCTCCACTCTCAATGAATTGTATAAATAAGAGAGACCTCTTCCTCATTTTGGACATCATCACTTAACACATATTTCTCTCTCCTCCCATCATTGGATCATACAACTTAAGGAGCAGCTTCTTTTCTTCTTCACACGTGTGGCAAGGGTGACTGGAAATTTCAGAAATCACATATCTGTTTGAGGGCGAAGTGTAGCAGCATTGACCGAGGGTCAACTTCACTGTTTTTGCTGCATTTTTAAGGCAGTTCCTTCGCTCTCCCTAGACTGCATCTTCTGTCAAGGAAATCGAGAAAATCTGAGCATGTTGACCTGCATTGACCACAGCAGCTTTGAAAGCAGCGTTGACTTTCTGTTGACTCTGTTTGACTGTGATTTTCAGATCTGTTCTGGGCTGTCTTGGTTTATCTTTCGAAGCTGCATTGACTGAGTTTGACCGAGATGATTTGGAGGAGAAATTCTGCTGGTTTGACCAACGTTGACTTTCTTGTTAGGGCATCCTGTTGACTGCAGTTTGACTGGACTATTTTGACAGTGATTGGGCAAGTGTATTTTGTGTATTGTACTCTCTCTCTCTCTGCTGAACTTTTGAAGAATAATAAGAAGATTTGATCAAAGGGTTTTCCCCGCATTGGGGTTTTTGCCTGGCATCCGCCAAATATTGTGTCCTCTTGTCTTGGCCTGTCTTCTGCTTATTGTTTATGTTCTATCTGCATTTACTATCAAGTTAATGTGATTGCTAATCTGGAAACTGATATTGGGCTAATAAGAAAATATTGAAGTAAATTTCTCTAAAGCATAGAACATACCATTGTTATCTAAAATTAACAAGGATTAACTTCGACAACCTAATGATGAGGAAACGACTGGAAGTTCAAAAAAAGGAGGTAAGCATGGTGTACGACAAAGTTCTTTTATTTTGGTGTCCATTGATTTAAACTCTTCTGATCCCCAGTTTGATGAGAAGGAAAGAGGCAAAAGTAAGTGGAAGAAAGTGCACATGGAGGTTGACGTAAAGTTTGTTCCTACACAAAAAATGGATAATATTGAAGTTCATTTCAGCCTTCGCAATACAATTTCGTTTGTGGATTTGCAAGTTGGATTAAGGGTGGCTTGTATGAAAATCAGTGACAAGGTCAACAAGTTGCAGGTGAGAAGAATCTTATGGACATCTTTTATAGTTAAGGTAGGTCCCAAGGCTTAAATTTTGGAAATCGAAGCACTTTGCTAGCTAGGTGTAGAAAAGTGCTGCTTATTGGAGTTCAAATCAGCTTCTACATCTACAGTAGGTAGGACGAAACTTTCTGCCAATATTGACTCTAATCCAGTCAATGACTCGATCACTGGCATACACTATACATCAACTAGGTTGGATAGCTGTCATACTTCGTCTCTCACATTATGAGAACACTAAATGCTAATTTTTGTAGAATAGTGGAAAAGGGCATTCTGATATGCAATATATAATAATGGGAGGTTATGGACAGCAAAATGGAGATTTTTTAGCATGTTGACATTCACCAGTGTCACATTTAGTCGCTGATCAAGAATGAGAATCTAGAGTTGCATCATTGCACAACTCAGGAGCAGAATGTAGAGATCTTATTCAACGCACTTGGTACAGATAAGTTTGTAACTTGTATGACACGAGCACTTGTAACTAATAAGACCATTAAGGGAGGGTGTTTATATTAATGTACTTTAATAGTCATTAGTTTATTAGATATTATTACTAGGTAAGAAAATGTCTACAGACAATGTAATAAGTGTCAAATCACACTAGAAAGTAATCCAATGCTGGTTAGTTGTATGGTCGGTTGTCTCTCCCAGAGACACTACATCTCTCTTTCATTGTCAAATGATACAAACAAATCTCTCTCTCTTCTCTCTCTCTCTCTCTCTCTCTGTATTATATTGTGTGTGCATTATCTTATAAATCTAGTATAATAGGATTGGCACTTCCATGGGTCAAGTAACTATTAATCCCTTTCACATAATTCCCACTATAACTCCTAATCTATTTCTAGCATGTTGACATTCACCATCATCACATTCAATGGTTGATCGAGAATGAGGATCTAGCATTGCATCATTGCAAACAAGAGTATATTGTAGACATATTTTTCAATGCACTTGGGCTAGATAAGTTAGTGATTTTTTCGCAAGAAGTTGTATCAAATATGAACATTAGGGGAGGGTGATAGAATTAATGTTGTTTAAAGGTATCATTGTAATCTATGAAATGTTAGCACTAGATAATAAAAAGCCCTATGTCATCAATAGCGTCTAGCTCTAGTGATAAAGTTGTTATCCTCCCAACCCGGGTTCAAATCCCACTTGTGACACGTTCACTCTTTGTGAATAGATTGTTGTTGTGGATATTCGTGAGCTGAATGTTGATTGGGGCCGACAAGATACCAGCAATATCATTCTCGCCTACAAGCTAGAGAGTGGTCATGTGGTAACATGGAAAATAAATAAATAAAATGTCCTAGGGCATAAAGCTAAAGGATCCCATCACATTACTGATGGGTTTCTAATAATGAGACATTTATAAGATATATCTTCATCCAATGCTACTTAGTTGTATGGTTGGTTATGTCTTTCTGAGAGACTATGTGATATCTACCTCTCTTTTTCTCTATTACATCTCGTTTATATGATTCCTATTCTCTCTCTCTCTCTCTCTCTCTCTCTCTCTCTCTCTCTCTTTGTATTACATTCCCCTTATATGATTCCTATTCTATGTTACCCTCTCTCTCCCTTTCTTTCTTTATATCCCCCTTATATGATTCCTATTCTATGTTACCCTCTCTCTCTCTCTCTACATCCCCCTTATATAATTCTTATTCTATGTTACCACCCCCCCCCCAAGTCTCTCTCTCTCAACTTTGTATTACATCCCCCTTCTCTCTCTCTCTCTCTCTCTCACACACACACACACATCCTACTACTAGAAACAAGCAATCAAAAACCTCTCTCTTCAAGACATCTTTTTGTTGGAATTAAGTGTATAATCTTCACCATTTGGTCATCGTCAACATTATTTGTACATTAATATTATCGTTCTAGGTTTGGTTAAGGACAACCTAGCCAACACGATGTAGGTCCATAACCCCTACTTGGGAAAACCACCCTACCTCTTTAGCTGGGTATAGGTGCACAAATTTTATTTGTGTTGTACTTGTCACACATTATGATCATTTTTTCATTCTTATATAAATGATTTAGCCTATGGCCATTATATTTGCACTTTCTTTTTCTGCATTTTGTCTACCTTAAGCTTAGGTTATTTCTCTCTCTACCACACTTGTGCTAAAGTTTAATTCTCTCTCTAGAGTTGAGCCCTTTTGGCTGCCCTAGTGTTTCTCATCTCTTTATTCATTTGCGAAATTTGGGTCGGTTTTGATTCTATTTAGATCTTTTGTCAACACTTGTGAATCTCAACATGGCATTAGAGTAGGTCTAAACCTTGCTCACTCAATTCAACAGTTGATCTAAGGATTTTGGTTGGTGGCATCAATGTTCTTTTGTGATTACAATACCAAGATTTTAAGACGTTCCTTTTACTCACTTTTTATAGTTGATCCAAATATTTTTGGCTAGTAGCATTGCCCTAAAGGTTGCAAAACCAAGGATTTTTGGACCCTTCCTTTTTATAGCTTGAAACCCTCTTCTACAATGAGCTCACTATCCCATATTGTTGCAGATATATTTTCAAAAGTTGTTTATATCTTCCTAGGATTTAATACCCTCTTTCACAGTGAACATACCCTGCTCTTTTGTTGCAAATTTGTTTCCAAAAGTTGTTGGCACCTTCCTAGGGTTTAAAACACCCTTTTATAACCAGCATACTCTCCTCTTTTGCAACATATTTTTTAGAAATGGTTGGTACCTTTCTAGGTCTATAAAGGCGAGTGAACCTAATGGACTCATCTTACAATGCACATTTAGTCATGCACTCATAGAACTACCAAACACATGACCAACACAACACTTCTCTGATTACCCAACAACAACAGAGTGGAGAGAAAGTGATCATTGTTGATAACTCAACCCTACCAGTTTTAGGATGTGCTGACGTCATCATTGACACCACATTCTGGAGAAGTCCTTCATGTTCCAAGAGTTGGACTTAGTCTTCTTTATGTTTACTACATTAATCACACCAACAAAAAGATGGAATTTTGGCCAAACTAATAGGTTAAAAAGGGCATAGATAATGGCTTTTAAGGTGGTTTCCTTTGCTTATTGTGAGGAATCCAATCACATATACAATCTAGGGAAGCCTCCTCATATAACATGAGGCATTTTGATCCAGATTGCCAAGCAGGGAGGGTTGGAGTATAATGGCTTTTTTTGAGCCATATGTTCTTGCTATTTGGATGCACACACATCATTGATTATCATGTAGTTTTCATCCTCATCACACATATTAGACACATATAGGTTGATATTATGGACCCGTTGACTTGATGAGGGAATTTTACTTGTGCACATTCCCGTAGACACTTCCCTTATGGCAATTTATCTGTTAACCATTATATGGGTGTCGACGTGTCCTAATGAGAATGATCCACTTGTTCATCTATTGTTGTTGCCCCCTAGAACACGCTACTTTGGAGATGGTCCATTCATGTAATTATTGATAAAGTGCTTTGGTTTGAGGTGTATTTCCCTAATTTTTATGGATGTTTTATTTTATTTCATCACTTGTCAAGAGGAACACTCTCCCATTTGCACATTTTCCTAGACAATTAGCCTTCCAATGGCTATATTGGTGCAATGTTCATGACATATCATGCTTTGTTGGAGTGCCCTAGTGTATTAGATTATGCTTGGCATTGATTTGGTTGCTTGAGATGATTGACTCCATAGGGGATTATGGGACGTCTCCCTCCATCATGATGTCAATAACACACTTAAACCTAACTATATTGCACACTTTACAAGGTTATTCCCCTTGGTGATGACCATGGTTTATGCAGAAGCTAGAAGGTTTGGAGCAAATGGTATTGATTATTTCACGCTTATTTCTGGAGGTGCTACCATGAATGCACATTATACTAGATCGTTCCATTGTTGAGCACATATATTGGAGTTGAGGCATCATTGTGCAAACTCTCTTGCATCGTCGACTCTTTTGAATCCTTGGATTGAGGAGGTTTCGTTGCTTGCACAAAGATCTATGCCTTGGCACACATGTTGAGGATGCCTTAAGTTTGAGGAGTTGTTATAATAACTAATGGATCATTGCTTGCACACTTGTCTATGAGATTCAATTTCGTAGGAGTTTGATAACTTTAATGGAGGGGAATCCTAGTTTATGAGCATATATCTTTAACAAAGTGTCCAAATTGTTGCCAAATTAGTGCTAACAAATGTTGAATGGCTATTGGATTCCAAAATTGGGGTGTCACACCCTTATGCACAAATTGGGGCATGTCACCCTTATTCACATGTTCCTAGGTTGTCGACTCTTTTAAGCCCTTAAATTGAGGATGTTTGGTTGCTTGTGCATGGATCTACCCATTAGCACACATGTTGAGGATGCCCTATGTTTGAGGATTTTCTATAAGAACTAATGGACCATGGCTTGCAACTTGTCTATGAGATCCACTTTCATAAGAGTTTGATAACTTTATTAGAACAACGTCCTAGCTCATGAGCATGTATCTTTTAACTGAGTACCCAAATCCTTGCCAAATTAGTGCCAAAAGATGCAAAATGAATACAAGATTCCAAAATTGGGGTAGAAATTCCAACGAATGAGAGAGTTATGGTGGTTGCATATTTGTCGTTTTAAAATCCCCACACATTTTGACCAAATTTTTTAGGAATGCCTTGCCTTTGTTGCTTGAGAGCTTTGCTTATTTGGGAAGAGTGAGATTAATAAATGCACACGTTGGAGAATGCCTTGCAAAGTTGCACATAGGGCTAAGCTTTGCATGTTCTGAGGCTATCTTTGAAGGGTGTGCCAAAGGAAAAGTGGAAAAGTGGCATGAGGTGTTTTACTTATTTGGCCAAAGATGCCTCATGACATTTTGCTTGAGAGAGAAGGATGTGGTACCCCCTTTATCATTGTTGTACTCTGTTGGGCATTTTTGTCTTGAAGATCCCTATGATGAATTATTCTAATATTTTCCTTGGAGAAAAGCATCGATTTAGAAATATTTTATAATTACCTTTAGAGATATTTGTGCATCTAGATTCCACTTAATGATATTTTATTGTAAGGGAATATGTGTTAGACTCTCTAAAGAGTAGCTCTTCCCCACTTGTTTTCATGGATGAATAGATAGGGAAAACACCTCTAAGCCTAGTTGAATATCATGTGGGAGGTAGAGTGAAGGTACAAGCAAATACATGTGAGGCTCCCATCATTCGTCTCTTTTCTCTTGGATTATTATGGTATTGTTGTCGCAAAATCTAGCAGGCCTTAGAGAGCTATACCCTACAAGACAAGCACTAGACTAAGTGACAACAATGGGGAGATGGCCCACTGTCACAAAGAGGCCCCCAAGGGAAAGACACAATTTAGGCACAAGGCACCAAGAGGAAACAATTCACTTTCCTTGAAAAGGCCAAATTAGGACACCACAAGACCTAGGGTTTGATTGATAGGTTGGGAGTTGGGATGGCCAAAGGTCAAGATGCCAAGAAAGGGAAGGCACATGAAACCCTCAAGAAACCCCCAAGTTGAAGATATAACCAAACTAGGGTTTACCCTAGGGAAACCAACTAGCGCAAGGGAAATTATGGATGAAAATGGAATGAATGCCCACCAAAGGGGAACGATTTTGTGGCAACCATTCAACCTTCAATGTTTAGACTTTTGAAGACCCAAAATTTCCTCCCCTAGTCAATTCACACTAAGCCCTAGTTGGTTGCTTGGCCTTAAGAGGGTCGAATTAGGTAAGAGAGAGAAAGTAAAATTTATGGTTGAAAATTGACTTGATCGCCAACAAAGGATGGTTGGTGCCTAGTGCTAGGGTTGATGGAGTCTATGGATTCTTTAGGTTGGCTATAACTTGCAAAGGAGTAAGGATATTTTGATGCCCTAGCATCAAAACTCTGACTATTACCTTTGTAAGGGAGAAAAATTCACTTGGGAGAGCTAATGTAAGATCACCAAATGGATTGTCATTCACATGTCATACAATGATTAATGCAAGCAATAATATGACCTAGGTTCCATAAAATTGATATTCAACAAAACTGGGGCACAATACTTAACCTAGATCACCAAATTATTCTATAAATTAGACATGAAATCAGAAATTTTCAATAAAAGAGCACTTACAAGACGATATGCATGTACAATCCAAGGAAACTTCTCCAAAGACAAGAATATAGCTCCAAGGCAGAGTATTCTCCATAGATCACATCTCTCCAAAAGGAAAAGAGGCTGAAATTCTCAAGTAGAGAGGTTGAATTCACAAGTGATGATGATGACAAATGAAAAGGCCCTCTCCTCTATTTATATTTGGACAAGTTTTAATTTAATATAGAAGCCCGTAAAAGACAAGTAAAATCATAATGATGCATTGGGTTACAAGCCAACCCATATAGCTTAGACAATAAATCAAATGAGATCCCACATGTGTGAGCAACGAGGCCTCAAAATCTTGACATCTCCCAAAAAGTGTGCTCCATATGGCATGCATTGAGGCTTTTGAGTTCCAAGTGTGATGTAGAACCTCTAAACATCATCATTTGAGGGTTGGCCTTCAAATCTCCATCAAAATTGATGAACTGTGGTTATCATTGATGTCAACCCGAGCAGCGACTAGTGGAGCCCCGCCTTTAAGGACAAAAATAACAAGGAAATTTAAGGTCTTTTTCGTCAATATCATCCTCCTTGGATTCCTCTAGTCATGTCGATTTTGTTGATATGTGGAGCACTTCGTGGGCCCTCATGGTTTGAGAGATATGCCCAGTCAAAGAAGCTAACCCCATCTTGTGGTCAACAACCCCGACGAATGTTGATGTGGCATGGCTTCATAGGCACACTAAATAAAGAAGTTTCCATGATCAAAGGTCAAAGTTCCCAAAGGGGTTAACGTGCCTTATTTTCGTTAAGACCAAAAAGATTATAGGAGATCAATAAATGTTTAAAGGGATCAACATTTATTAAAAAGGATTAAAAATTATCTAATATTCAACCCTAGGTCAGCTGAGGTTTTGGACCAATTTTAAAATTTCATTTTCACTCCAATCCTTAAGTCGGTTGCCTCATATGAAAGCCCATCAAATCTATATAAACGCACTATTGTTCTCTCCAAAGGTCAAGCAAGCAATTCGTCTATCTTTCTGAAGTTATCTTCGGCCTTGTGGAACAGTGACACATCTAAAGAGAGGCTCAATTACTCTTGGAACGGTGATTGTATTATGAACAGCATTCTGGGTTACACTCTTGAAGGAGTTAATTGGGATTCATTAGTGTTCAATTATGTGTGCAGGTGATATTAAAATTCACTTATATGCTCTGCGTCCAAGACATGTTGATTTCGCACACCTCTGAAGATGCGTATTTCCAGAACCTTGACATCCTTTTGTAGATTGAATGAGACTCGAAATTCTAATGCAAATTCAAATTACAGATTCTATGGAAGAATTCGTTGATCATTTGGTCTTCTAATTATTTGTGTGGTTTTGTATATCTTTCAAGACCACTGAAGAAGCAAGGGAAAATTCAATACGATTGCACAGAACCTGCAACCCTCTGTATTCATAATTGCCTGTGGTATAGACGTAAATTTGTGGTCATATCCTGAACCCTTCAACCTGTGGATGTATTGAAATTTCAAGCGTTGATGTGGACATAAACATGTGGACATATTGAACCTTCAAGTGCCATTACAGTGCGTGGAATTGTCTCTTTTGTTGTGGACAAATTGAACCTTCGAGTGCCATTACAGTGCGTCGAATTGTCTCTTCAGTTGAGGACATTTTTCGGCCTGATATAAAGCAATTACAGTGGTATGTATCACGTTTTATTTTGATCTAGATTTTCCTCAAAGGTTTTTTTCTGGCACTCGCATGGTTAATTTCATAACGTCGTATGCTATGACTTGGCTCTGTGCAAATAAATTCAGCATGTACTCTAAAGCAGACCCATGTTGATGTGTCCTTATGCTTGAAAGTTTTGGCTTGAGGTGTTAAGATCTTGATGCAGTTATA
The DNA here is from genome assembly GCA_034641835.2 of Pinus albicaulis. Classification (NCBI taxonomy): domain Eukaryota; kingdom Viridiplantae; phylum Streptophyta; class Pinopsida; order Pinales; family Pinaceae; genus Pinus; species Pinus albicaulis. The sequence continues at coordinate 778,171,202 of CM076582.1, forward strand.
GTGGTTTTTCAAAGCTTAACATTCATTGTTCTTGAAGCAGGTCGTCAACCTATGTTGCAGGAAACGTGGGGCAAGGGTCCGTTTCTGCCCTGAAACGAAACAAAAATGCGTTCCCCCGTACCATACGGTCTAGAAATGTGTTTTTGTTCGTATTGGGTTGTTTCATGTTGGGGAAACGTGCCCAGTACGGACGGAAACGCGTTTCCAGGCAGTACAAGCGCGTTTCCGTCATTTTAACCCTTTTTTTTGCCTTTTGTTTGGGGTTCGTGTGTTTTACTATTTTTTAATTGTGGAAAGTGTCTTTTGGATGCTTCTAGATGGATCTAAAAGACTCTCTTCTAATGATCAAGCCTATAGCCCTAGTATTTATATGTGATTCATGGCAATGTTAGATTCTTAAAGTAAAAGGATGAAAATGAAGATTAAGGAGAATGTCACTTTTACTTAAATTTTTAACATTACCATGAAATGACACAAGATGTTTGAGAGTGGTTCCGACCTCATTGGATTTCATATGGAGAAAGTAGAATTTAGATCTCATTAAAAATATGCAAACTTATCAGTTTTGCAGGATTTCAGGATTGGGTGACTGCAATGTTTCCATTGGCTTTTGTCATGTATTAGGGTATGGAACTCGTATTTAATCAAGAGCACCAATCCTTCTATGTACCTTGATGTTAGTGACATTGGTTGTCAAACTCCTCTATCATGACCCTACTAAAAATGTACCCATCACTCGTACAAAATCTTGACTTGATATGCTCATAGTCTTTATTGTACTTTCATCATCATAGTCTTTATTGTACTTGCAGCCTCATATATATAATAAAGGCTGATTTTGAGATTTTTATATATAATAAAGGCTGGTTTTGGATATTCCGATATTGCTATTTTCATTATGTCTTTGTGATCATTCATGAGTAAATGTGATGTAAATTTAGAGACTTGTAATTTATGCTTTGAATGTAATAAATTATAATTTATCGTGTATGTTTTATGATTGCACATAACATTTCCTAAATGTCCTAAATTCTAATAGATAGATATATATATATATATATATATATATATATATATATATATATCGTGTTTCCCCATTTCCAAAATTTGGGGGGGTCGTGTTTCGTACCCGTACCCGTTTCGGAAACTCGTTTCCGTTTCCCTGTTTCGTGCAACTTAGGTAAATATCAATATCGAAATATCCAAAACCAACCTTTATTATATATCCAAATCTCAAAATCAGCCTTTATTATATATATGAGGCTGCAAGTACAATAAAGACTATGAGCATGTCAAAGTCAAGATTTTGTTTGAGTGATGGGTACATTTTTAGTAGGGTCATGATAGAGGAGTTTGACAACCAATGTCACTAACATCAAGGTACATAGAGGGATTGGTGCTCTTGATTACATACGAGTTCCATACCCTAATACATGAAAAAATCCAATGGAAACATTGCAATCCGCCAATCCTGAAATCTTGAAAAACTGATAACTCTGCTGGATTTTGAATGAGATCTAAAATTCTACTTTCTCCATATGAAATCCAATGAGGTCGGAACCACTCTCAAACATCCTGAGTCATTTCATGGTAATGTTAAAAATTTAAGTAAAAGTGACATTCTTCTTGATGAAAATCAAGAAGAATGTCACTTTTACTTTAAGAATTTAACATTACCATGAATCGCATATAAATACTAGGGCCATAGGCTTGATCATTATAATTTTAAATGCCAAAAACGCGCTCGTACAGCATGGAAACGTGTTTCCGTCCGTACTGGGCATGTTTCCCCAGCGTGAAACGGCCTAGTACGGACAAAAACGCGTTTCCAGGACGTATGGTGCGGTGAAACGCATTTCCATTTTGTTTCCAGAGGAAATGGCCCTTTGGGCAACGTTTCCTACAACTTAGTATAAAACCCAAAACAACACAACATCATAAATGAGATATGACATATGTAATTCCTTTGAAACTGAAAACAACACAAATGGGGTAGAATTAAAAGGTGCCTTTGATGCATACAACGAAGAAACAACTACAACAAATAATTATTTTTCACCTGCAAAAACCAAGAACCTGCAATTTATATCAACCCGTACCATAACAGCTCAATGTTTTAAAGATTAGTCAAGACAAAACAAGTATTCAGGTATATTCCAATCACAATAGGAAACTAAGGTATGTGTAAAACTCCATGGAGACCTGTTGAGACTGTACATTTCAAGTACAAGGCTAAGCCAAAGATAAGATAAGATAATTATATTAATGTTTAATGAATGACCAAAAAAGTAGGTCAATGGGACTGAAAAGTACAGCCAGTATGAATACAATCACAATGCGAGAGTACAAGTGCAACCCCTACAAAATGCCAAAAATAATATAAAGAAAGAAACCTATGTACGTATAACATCAGGACATATGTATAAAACCGTGACAAAAGTACGGTGACACAAAACACTCACTGAGGTTGTCCAAGACTAGAAAGGTGGACAACTCAAGAACCTATCAAGAGAGATAGGGTGTGAGAGAGATCAGATGATGAGGCCAATGATGTCAAGGTCTCCTAAGCCTGATCGCCAAGGGCAAGGGAGGAAAACTAAGCACGAGCTCGCTATTGGACTCCTTTGAAACCATTGGGGAGTCCGACTGTATGATCTTGTGGGGGGGAGGGGGTTTACGAGCGAGGGGTACTCCTAGCATCCAAGGTTGGAAGAAGGAAACTTTGAATGGATCTTTGGCTGCTCCTTTGGGTCTGGGAGGTAGTCTGACAAGCAGAAGGTGCTCTACTCTAAGTCCATTTGGAGCTTATATCTCTAGCGCTCTGAGAATGTGTGGCCTGATGTACAAACCAGTACCTTCGAACCAAACTCAATAATATCAGTCAGTCTTCCTATTAATGTTACTACCTATTAATGTTGCACATAACACGTGTAAAACACTTGTGGAGAGGGAGAAGAGAAAGAAATAATCAATATTATTCCATGCGTATAAATGTCAATACACAAAAATGTCCCATGAGGGAAAAGTAGGTTATGGAACTACTTAAGTAACTATAAATTGGCATGTGACTATTTAACTTTAAATCAATTTATTCTTTCACCACATGATTGACATAACATATGTAGTTCCTATTCATGGTTTAAATCCCTGCACTATATAATACATGTTATGGCCATATAAAATATACTTGAATACCCTCCTTTAATTGTCATATTAAACACAAATGCTTGTCCTAAAACATAACCAACTTATTTGGACCAACATGTTGTAGAAATGTTAGCAGCCCATCTCTAAAATAGTGCACTGTGCAACCAATCAGTGACTAAATATGGTTCACAACTCCACAACCCGATGTCTCTTCTATGAGCCATGTACATCTCTAAATTGTACATCAAAAAACAAATTTTGATGCACCCACAACATGAGATATAGCTAACCATGAGACATGTATCCAGAATGGTTGATGCCAAAAATGTCAAGCCACCAACCCCCTAATAATGCACCCACTCACTAGCTGGGTTGGAGTCAATGTTGGCTGAAAATTTCAGCCCATCTAACACCAATGCAGAATCTGATATTTCCTCCAATATATGCATTTTTTCTACACCTCAGTAGCATAATATATTCATGTTGCAAAAACAAACCTCTAGAGCCTGCCATAACCTGTAACAATTTCACCCACAAGATTCCCACTGTCTAGTACCTGCACACAGCACCTCTTATGGCTGATCTATTCCACTCTTTAGTATTTAAATTCAACTTGCAAATCCACCAGCGATATTGCAGTAATCACTAATACCACCATAAATAACTCCAACTTCACTTAAAGAGCCATGAGTGTTCTTTTCCACTCAGATTCCCTACCTTCTTCTTCATCAAACCGAGATTCAACAATTTTTGAACCAGCAAACAAATCAGCAGACAACAAAAAAAAACACTGAAAACTCTGCTTACCTAACCTTTTTGGCCTTCCACTAGTTCCTCCAACCCCTTGTTGTACAATTCTTCTCTTTCACATTTTCAGCCCTGCAATTCTCCTATATACCCCCCCAAGTCATTCTTGAAGCATCTTCAGCATCTCATGCCTCTGAACAAATGCACATCATCAAAGGTGATTGCCCAACACCTTGCACCCATTCTACTTGCAGACTAGCTGATCTTCCATCTCTTCAATGATCTTCCATCTCTTCAAACCAGCAACCATTTTAATTCAGATATAATTTTCCATTGATTATTGCATCCCTACTCACAGCAAGAAGATTTGATGCAAGGATCCAAAATCCCATGTGGTTTTGCTTGATCGAAATGCCAAACAAATAACAGTTTTCAACATGCTGCATCAACTCTACAGCTGTTTTCCTCCAAAGCTTAAGCCATTGAACCAAAGATTTTTACATAGCTTACACTTGGTTTCCTCTTAAACCATACCTCCTCAGGCATGACTCGTATCAGTGATCACTCCTATGGTGGGACTCCTATTCACAGTATGTATCTGGAACTCCTATTGCTTCCACCCAGTATGTATCTGGAACTAATTTTCCCTACGACATATTCTTTACCATTTCTCTGACTCTTTTACTTCTTTTTTGTCACCAATTGTACACCTCTAGATTTCCCCTCATAGAATGTCAGCAAACTCCTCTCCACTATTTGACTGAAGAACATTTGACCTCCCATTGGCATCTTCTTCAATTATCTTGTTATAGTTCTTAAATGCACTTAATGCACGTGAAATTCTCTTTAAGAAAGAAAATCTATTTTTTTTAATAATTGTCAACGAGATGCAAAAGGTCCTTGCCATCTAACAATGATGGTGTGACCATCGGACCATAAACCTCCACATGCACAAGTTTCAACCCTGTGCTTGTGCACAAGTTTCTACAGATGTGATATATAGGGACCAAACACTCCTAAGCACAAGTGGAATCCAACTGAGAGATTTCAAAAACACTTAATAAAAAGCTTGCTATGATAAAAACAACTAGCCTTACAAGAATTTGTTGGCTGACACAGGCCTATATTTGTTATATTTAGCAGTGAAGAAGACAATCTTACAAAGGCAGAGAATGACAGTAACAGAAAATATCAAACTTCGATGTAAGCCTCATCAAGAAGATTAAAGAAGAGAAAGAACGAATTGGACCTAACATGCCAAAGGCCATTTCAGGACTGGGACATTATAGAAAACCACTACCGTACAGAGAAGAGATTTTAGATTCCACATACAGGACTATCGAAGAGGCATGTCAGAAGAAAACAGCAGTGTTACATAGACAACTTCAACCCAAAAGAGGAAACCAGAATTCAAGATTACTTACATGCACATATTTCATAGAGAGAAAAGCAAGTGGTGGTCCACCTAAGAACCAACTCCCAAGCGTTGAACTTGAGACTTGAAAAAGGTAGATGGGAAGTGCCAAAAGAGGACTAGGAATAGATAAAATGCCAGGTCTGCGAAAAGGTCGAGGTGGAAACAGAATGAAATTTCTTTGCTACATTGGGAGGCATACAGTCACAACAAAAAGAGAATTTTAGGTAAACAGTAGATGGGAAACAACACTTTGTGAAGTCCAAGTCGAACACATGGCAAAAAGAATCTTGGAGATGATACAACTCCAAGACAAGCAAATGAGAGCCAACTCTACATGCTCCAACAATGGTTTGGACATGGAATGACACACATAGTGAGATTGTACACCACTATAGATGTTTTGGTCTCTGCCTTAATGTATTAATGTTTTTAACTTATTCTGTTATTTTTTTACACACGTAGATCTAAGACAGCTCAATCCATGTAAGCGTTTTGACCCACAGACTCGCTAGTACTGTGGACAATTCTCCAAATTAAACCTATGTCACCAACCTCCTTGTCTTGCTCCCCTACTAGACATGCTACACACATCCCTCCCTTCTTTTGAATAGAAGGTAGGCTAATTGCCATCTCTAACCTACTCAAAATAGAAAGATGTTGAAAGCTCAAATGCCCATACTTCTGATGCCAAGTGAATTGACATCAATGTATCCATTATCTACAAAGTCCTATGAATCTGCCACTGCCCAATCCTTCAAATATTCCACTACCACATCCTAAACCCTGTGTAGCCCATGCTTCGACACACCTAAAGCAATAATCTTCTAGCTCCTATCCTTCACTAAGCCCTTTCTTGTAGTGAAGAACACTTACACATGCAGACCTTGCACTGCAATTTGACTCACAGAAAGCAAACTTATAATCAAATCAGGAACGTAGAGAAGATTCTTAAATTTGAACTTCTTACCATTTATTAGCAATAGTTATATATCCCTGTGCACTTCAATCTCATGGGTCTTGACCAATTCCATCACGTAAAATAAACATTTTTGTTGAGGACTGTGCTTCCACAAATGAAAAATGCGAGTCCCTAGATGACCATGTCAAAGTACCACACAATCGCCTCAAGCCAAGAAATATCTACATGCCTTCGCTAACCAACAAACTTTTAAGAATATGAAAGCCTTCTACATTGCAGGCGTGTTATCCTGTAATCAAATAAACTCCAAACAGAAAGGAAACAACTTCGAAAACTGAACCGCAAAACAAGAATTTACCACCTATGCACATTCTCTCCTGCTTCGAAAATAACTTCAGATGAACAATAACCAACACTATTGTTGTCCCCTGGAGCATATTCTCACCTCCAGAGCAGACTTTTGTCGCTTGAAATGGTTTTGCCTTCCAACAATCATCTGCTAGCTCCATGGTTTCCCTGGCAATTCCTCCCTACCAACCAATAATACCAACAAAATTTATTCCCTTGTTGTAAGTCTCTTCTCCTACCCTTAGGTAACTTGCAGCATATTGATTGTCCCCGAGCACCAATCCCTGTGGCTCCTAGATATGTCCCCTGTGTTTTAGACCCACATCTTCAACAAAATTCAAGATATAAAATTTTTTATTTAAATCCCACCAATAGATAAATTCCAGTTTCTAAACTTGCCTCTTCTCTTCTCCACTCATCCAGTCTCTTCCCACTGTGACATAATCCTGTCCAGCCTTGACCCACTTTAACATACTGCTGTTAATACACCTTTCACTGCATCCAGCACTTAGCAATCATGTGTCCATCAATAATGAACTGATTTTCTGGAGCAAGTCCACAATACTGCAATTACAGTATCAAAACATTCAAATTGCTTTTAATCCCTTCAAAAAAAATCCACCATGTCACTTGATGTACTGTTGCAGTTTCAAACTTTTCCCAATATTGAACACATTAATATTTTTCTCGCCACCTTCACGCTGCCAGTTTATGATGCTAAATGCCCACCTTCCCGTTGCTAATTAGAACTGTCCAACCTGCCAATTTATATATGCTTGTCAAAGTTTTCCAACGAGCCAGACTGTCTGACATTCATTGCTAACATTGCCCATAAATTTCTACACCTGTAAATTTTCCCATCTGCTAGATCAAAATGCTTTTCAGACAAATTTTGCCACCGTTGAACATCCTCCCTTCTGCCTGCCCATCTAACCTGCCCTGCTATTTTCCATCCATGTCCCTACATATCAACATTTTCCTACCTTACTGTTGGGGCAAACAGAGTCACCAATCTGCCTTCTCCCATTCAAACAATGTCAGTTTGTTCAAATGATCCCACTCTGCCTAACTTCAGGAGATAACTTTTGTTGTCAGATGAATACTTGTGTTCTGTCATCGGATTATGCTTGCATTGCTGCAGAGCCACCAGGCTATCATCATGACTGCCCCGTGGGTCAAACCTATCACATCATTGCTATTAAGGAGATGCCAAACTACTATTGTGACTACCCACATGGGTCAAATTTGTCAGACCACCACAGGGAAAGGGAACTGTTAAGGGAATATAAAGACCCTGTCATGCTTCTTGATGTGTGCATGCTTGTTAGCTATGAAGTTCATTCTTGTCTGAGATTGTCACTGTTTACCAAGTCATTGTCGTTGTCTTTTTCTTGTTGCTTCAAAATATTCCTTCCCTGTCGACCATCTTTCTTTTTATTAATTTTGACATGGAGTGCCTCTGTTTTATCCGCCTTCATTGTCCTCTGCCCTATATACCACGTCCACGTGGGCCAAACTCTTTGGGCACATCCCTATGTTAATGTGCCCACAATACTGTCTTCCTCACCATACCTCTTCAAATAACCTAAGTAACTGGGCTTTGACCTCTCATGTGCCAAGGATGCCTTCACTTTAATACCATATTAAAGTTGCACAGAATACTCGCAAAAGAGAGATTTGATATTATTCCATGTGTGTAAAATTCAATAGATACAGATGTCCAATGAGAGAAACGTAGGTTAGGAAACTACTTATGTAACTATAAAGGGACGAGACTAATTGAGTCAATTTATTATGTTACCACTCTTTTAACATAACATCACATAGTCCCTATTCATGACTTCTTAAGCTCTATAATACATGATATATCATGTGACCATTATAGAATATTTAATATACTATCTAGGAGCCAACACAAGTGATAAAAAAATGTGATTCTTATAACATAACCATTTAGTTAGCAGGAAGCCCTTTATATCAGTGAGGACTACATAACATGTGACAGAGATATCCCATGGCACATACAATGAAGTTTGTAGTGTTATCCATCCAGCTAGTAAAAACGAGAATTGAAGGAGCACATACGCATGCTTGGTAGTCATCATTAATATGGATGCAGTGTATTAACAATGCAATGCATTATAATAAGAACAAAACAAGCTATATGACATTATTAATATTTCAATACCTACAAAAGAGACAGTGAAAAGAGATTAATTGAATTGGATGGATAACCAGTTGAACAGTACAGCTAGCAAACGACTATAACATTATCTGCAACAACTGTGAATCCAAATGTCTTGATATCTGAAAATTATGAGGTCAAAAGGAGAAGCTCCTACACAACGTTGCTGTGAGCACATTCAGTCATTAAACAGTATAGAGGAGTTAACGGTCACAAAGAGAGACTGGAAATAGACTATAAACATTATCGAAAATCAACCTGTAATTGTTACAAGCAAAGAGATGGGAAGAAATTCCAATAAAATAATCTGCACGGCACTCACAAAAATCTTCATGGTAGGATGCCCTAATTCAAAGAAAAACTGTTTTGAGTCTATAAAGCATTCAAAATTTATACAATTAGAATGTTGTAATATGACAACCCCAATCTTCACAATGTATTTCAGAAACCTTCCCTATCTGCACAAATTCTATGTTACACAACTCAGGTGATTCTTTTCCTTTACTTTTGAGTCCTCAGCGACCTACCTTTTTGGTCATTCATGCACATTAAATGTCATCTTGTCTTATCTATGTGGCCTAAATCTCATCACTATAGACCAGTTGCAGTTGCCTACACACATAAACTGGCCACATGCAGGTTGCCTCACTATGTATAAAAAGTTACTGCAAGCAACCTTGCAGGAGATGTTCCACTAAAAGGAGAAAGGCATAATAACTACTATTGAGAACCAGCGTAGATCCATCTTAAATCTGGATTTATTAATCACCAGAACAAAAAGAAATTGAGATGCAAATCTCTTGTGCTTAAATGATCCCAAGTTAAGATAGATCATGCTGGTGTGTGTGTGTCTGTTATCTTTTCTAAAATTTTATTTTCTGATCCCAGTCTTTGCTGAGAAACACGATGCTTACTAATCCCCCTTCAGTAATATGATATATCTGATTTGAAGTTGCTCAATAGCTTTGTCTAGCTACACCATACATGCTGAGCACGATACAAATGACCTGAGTCTTTGCTGAATGTATGGTGCAACATTGAGAAAATTTGTTTTATTTTCAATATATTTATATTTGTGTGTGTTTATGTGTCTGCGCTTTAGTTTTAATTTTTTTCATTTAAGGCCGACATTGAAATATTTATTGTCACTAAATTATTTTTTAAACATCACATGTCAGCTCAGCGTTGAACATAAACATTACACATCTCACTCATAGTAGGCTGTAGAAAGCACCTGTCAACGGATTCAAAAGATAACATTTCTGAGAGAAGGGTAGGTGCACAAAAGTTGAAACACTTTTCTTACAGCACTAGATTTAAAAGGACTACACAAACATAATTTACAAAATTAAGTAACTGTATTAAGAGCTACTGCTTGCCATGTTTTATGACAGTTATAATGAGGCCATACTCACCAAAAAATGCAACTTAATTCCACTGGAAATTGTAAACAGATAAGGCATCTACTTTGCACAATACTAAAGAGAAATATGACAGAATTTAATTAAGTCTGTGCATTTCAAATACAAGGATTCTGTGCACAGACAACCTGATTTGGAAATCAAAAAAAAAAAGTGTACCCAATATGGTTATCCAACCAGCAAAGAAGACAAAGGAGACAAAATTGACAATAGTTGGAAGCTCAACATAACAATTAACAGCACCACTTGGCATAACAGTGGTCTGAGAGCATTTAACCTATCCCTCTGACATATGATATACTTAGGTACAATAAAACTAGATGTAAAAGGAGCAAAAGTATGACTAACTAACAATCACAAACACAACAAAGAATATCGATCATGCTATTAGTATAAGGAGTGCATCTAAAATGAAGAAGATACAAAAAACGAATCTGAACAAGGGTGCCCCAAAAAAGTAGGAATTAACAGAAATTAGGATACATTAATTGAAAAGCACAACCAGCTATGAGCATGAAAATAGCCCTCTATGATGACATGCCCAGGAAGAGGCAGAAGCACAATCACCATCGTAACCAAAAACTGAGAATTTGCAATAACCAAAAGTTAAGAAGCACTATTACAACCAAAAGAACAATGCCACTAACAACTTAAAGGCTAAACACATGAAATTATATGGTTTTAGAATAATGTGCTCTCAAAGGATTGAAGCTAATGGAACTTCAAAGAGAATTGGTACCCCAACCTAGCTCTCTAATCCTCTGAGACTATTACCTTTGTAGGCCAGCCACAGGGGGATCCTTTGCTGGTTTTAAGAGGCCTCCAAATTACTTCAATCTGTGACCATCTCGCCTAATCACTCCAACTCTTAGGGATTCTCTAGACACTCCAAGTCACCTTGTGCCATCTAAACAGGACCTAAACAGGGTGATTTGAGAGAAATTTACAGACAGTACATTCAGGTCACTGGGATCACAACTCCAGAAGGCCTTTGCCGTAAGATGGTAGCTTTCTATCCCAACTTCCAAGTGCTTTCTGCAGTTAAGAGATGGCCTTATTGTCAGACTTGCATATACAGCCTAAGTCAAGTGGTTTGGTTTCAATATCAGGGTCGGTAACGATTAAATTCGATTCGGGTTCGAATTTTCCAATGTGGTTTGGATGAGATTCGGCTTTTAGGTTCCGCCATATACATTTTTTCATCTCTCTCTCTCTCTCTCTATCTCTCTCTCTCTCTCGATATATATATATATATATATATATATATATATATATATATATATATATATATATATATATATATATATATATATATTTCATTGTAAGTTTATAACATTTTTATGTTTATATTTTATATTTCATTTACGTTATATATTTGATGTGACAAATTATTAATTTTATTTTATATAATTTTATAATTTATTACTGTTAACTTATTATTATTAACTGAGTAATATAAAAATATATACAATAATAAATTACATATAATATAAAATTTTGAAAAAAAAAATCATAAATAACCACCTGTGATTGTGGACAGTAATCTGTGAGCAGGCACTTGTTAGTTGTGACGGTGTGACCATCGCCATTAGCGAATCACAACAATCGCCATAGGCCCACAGGTAGGAAGGCACAGTTGCCCAGTGCAACGAATTGACAGCACCACAATACAGAGATGAGAACCGATGGTTAAAGCTGATTTGGCCAGTAGCATGGAGAAGACACGCAGAACTCACAAAGGCACATAGAAAACTCTGGTTAAAACCCACAACAACACATGGAAGCACCTGGCATCGGAAAACCTCATTGAGCAAGAACAAACTTAAAATTTTCTTTGGTGTTCACCGAATTTCAAACTTCAACCTAGAAGTTTGAAAAATCCTGTGAATTAGTATACAGCAAACGCTGGATGCATGCCCTCAAGGTCCCCCTGGTCAGTTTCAGTTCGGTTGTCATCAACTTTGAGACCTATCACCACCTCCCTCGCCTTGATAGGATTTGTCAACTTTACCACCTACAAGAGATAGAGTCAAAGGAACTCCTCATCAGTTGTCCCATCTATTATGATATCAGAGGATGCTTAATAACTTTACTGGGATTGAAGTGGCTCCGTCTCCACATTTTTCTGTTATCCAGATCAAAGATGTTTAGCTCTTTCTCTGAGAGGGGTTTTCAGGCATATATCATAGTCGCTGCATGTGCATTTCAGAGTCATTCAAGAAGATCACCTCCTTCCATGTTGTCTTGTATGCTCAAGGCAACAAGGAACGAATTGAGATCTAGGCTTCGTCAAATTTCAGATCAGTAAATCCTGACTTCCTCCCTCACCACATCCCCCTAACCAGGTCAGTTGTTTCAATGTTTTCCAGGAGATATTTGAGAAACTCTCGTCCCAAACACCAGGCTAAACTTCACCAATTCAACAGTCATATCAGCTCTAGGAGGGACCAGACCAGACTCCCTATACTTAGAGAACTAGCCTCTTGGCTCCCTCAAGCAGTGAGTGATCCAATCGGACTTTCTCCCCCCGACCTTGATTGGTAGGCATCATGGACCTCCTTGATCTAAAGCTTCCTCTAGGATTCCTCCTAGGATTGCACAGTCAGGCCCCCTCAGCAATTGGTATTCTTTGAACAACAATCTCAGACATTGGATCAATCCCTTCAAAACGATTAATTATTCAATTGAGAAGCCTTCATCTCTGCCCCCTCCTTTGCCTCAATTTCCAGTTCCAACACACTTTGACATATTTCTGATGTCACTGCCCTTCGGGAATCATTTTGCATCTCTTTCTTTTAGCCATGTACTTGGTTCTTCTCTGTTTAATGGCATAGCTATAGGAGCTGCTTTGGCACTCCTATTTGCATTCACTAGCATGTTTTTTTAGTCATGTTAACAGTTTAACCTACATTTGTGGTCATTCATTGGATATTATTAAAATTATCATATCTATTACACTCTGGATGATAGAAAAATACAAAGAAACATTGGAGGAAGAAATAGCCATATAAACCAGAATTGAAACACCTAGAAAACATTTTCCTACATTTTCTGGCAGAAAAATCTTGTTTTTTTCTCTATTCTTTTTTAATGTTGGGGAATTAAAAAAAAAGCATAAAATTTGAAAAACAATGATGAACATGAAATACAATGATGAACAGATGTGCAGATCCGTTTCCTCCATCTGTTTTTATTTTTCTATCTTAGGCATTTGAAGAACGAATTAAAAGTTTACAATAGAAAGCTGTTTGTAAACAATTGTACATATTTGTATAGGTACCTGCCAATCCAATGGATATGTAGTTTCTTTTTCACCATTCCAGACACAAAAAATCCTTTTTCGGTTAATAAAAAAAGCCAAAAAAGGGATCTACATTAATATGATGATAATGTATTATTAATATCAATAATATCATACATGATTAATCTATCATGATACATCTCCCCAGATGCGGGTGACATGACGCGAACGTGCAAAGCCAGTTCTTCCATGCACAGGCTGATGAAGTCCTGCACCGCCAACTCTAACTTGATGCGGAACCTCCTCTCAGCAATCATCCACATGAACACCCTGACGCACTTGATCTTCTGCCATACACTGAATCACATGCAACCCCATGTGAACTGTCCCAACGTGCATATGAGAGCATGTCCCTCTTGCGCGCCACCATACTGGTGCTAGCCTGCTGGGAGCCTCTCCTGTTGTTTACCTTCACGCTGTGCGCTCCGCACGGTGTCCCCCTAGCTGCGCGCACCCCTCCGAACTCCTCGCTTCTTCGGATTCACCCCGCTGCGCACTTTCTGAGGCAGGCTCCCTCGCTGCGCACCCCCTGCTGCATAACTCCCTGTTGCGCACCCCCCTGCTGTGCTTTCTGCCGCGCGCTCCCCTGTTGAGCACGTCACCGCTCTTGGAGCGGCCCCTCCCTCTCTATCGGTTTACCTCCCCATGGCTCTGCGTCAGCGCCAAAAGACCATCAGGGCTAGCCAAAGAGGTGCATTCGTGGGTTGCTATCAACGAGGTCAGGATAATCGTTTGGAATCCATTGAGGGCTCCTCTTTTGGCAGCCATGACAGGGAAGCAACACAGCAACCTGAGCGCACCCAGTAGGAGATCGCCTTAGCTCAGGAAAATCAGAGGGGCAGAAAAGGCCCCAGGAAGTCCACCATCGCACTCTGAGTAGCCCACTCCTCGCAAATCCGAGCCTCTCCCGGTTCAGGAGGCCACGGGGGAGGACACAAATGTATGGATCACGGACTCGGACGGAGTTTGGATGCGTGTTCCTGACCCTGAGTACCCAGTCGCTCCCATCCTCTGCGCAGCAGCAACAAAGCCCTCGTGCGTGCCTTCCACTGAAGAAGAGACCATTGCGCAGGAATATGGATGTCGCATCGAGGAGGAGGACCCTACTACAGAGGATGATGAAGGAACATTGTGACTGTGCAGCTGCTCTGCGCTTTTCTATTTTCTGTTATTTCAGCACATACTATAGATCTTTTGTTTTTATATGTGTCACGGCACACTTTGTAAATATTGACTGTTTGATGCTATTAAGGGGCTGGTTTCCTCCTAGGAGGCAGCCCCAAACCTGCGCTATTTTGAAAGCCTCTGAGGCTGGGATTGGTTAAGCACTGCTTACCATCTCAGCCCAACGCCTATATAAAGTTCTCTTTTGAGCTAATATAGTTTAGCCTAACTTACCAAAAAACAAAATGTATCATGATACATCATTAAATCATATTAATGATAAATTACTAATGTTACCATTAATATTATTAATGTACTGTTAGTAATGTATATTAGTAAGAATGTACTATATTATTGAATTTTTTCCCGACATACTGCATTTCCCAATGAAACTCACCAGTCACTTCCCCTTATTCCAAGGGAAGTTTTCAGGCAATTTTCAGCATTAATGTTGGATATTGAGGACATGCAGAGAAGGAACATCTGTACAATTTTATGAAAAGGCTACAGGGCCCAGAGTGAGTTGCGAAGGCAAAAAGTGCAAATCCTCACAAAGAGGGAAGACCGAAACACAATGTGGAAACCAATCTTTGATAGATACTCGACTCATAATGAGGGATAGGAAGATTGCAGAAAAGCAAATAGTTTGATCAACTTCTTGAACAAGAGACAAAAAGAGTACAGCAAAGCTATCAGCAAAATGCAAAAGAACCCTGACAAGAAATAGAGGAAGATCATAGACCTCCAATATGTAATCCGGAATTATATCTTTTAAGCAATGCCATGATACCAGATCTTTAACCAATATCATTTTTTTTACAACCACAAGAACCCAATACAACAAAGCAAATAATGTAACAACAAATAGCATCATGTACATGACTTGTTAAAGTAATGACAACATAGCACCTCATGGTTATGAGTAAGTTACAAAAACATTGGAGAGACTTGACATCTGAAGCACATAATAGAACTCAAAGAAACATTGTTTACATTAACATCAAAACTATACGCCAAGGTCACTGGTAACCTCTATAAACTATGAAGAACCTTGCCTCCTCCAGCACAAACATATCTCAAAAATAAGGCAATAATTTAGAAAAAAGTTTGAATACTTGTTGAATATACGCTCATTGTACTTGTATGGTTAGAATATAAAAAATTGTGGGCATGCCCCTCTTTGGTCGGGTAAACAAAAGATTACAAATTGGCACGCACTTTTAAGATAATCAAATCAATTACTAAGGTGGAGCATCAAACGCAACCTCTGTACCAAAACCAACAAAGAAATTATGTTTATAGGAGATGTACATTGTTCTCCTTTGAAGGTAAAGTGGGACGATGAATTATTTTTCCGCAATAGGAGATCGCCAAACGAAGGGCAGATGAAAATAAGATTCTTTTTTTTTCTGAGAAGATCCATTGACAAACAATAATCCCATTGTTTTGGATATGGAAGGATTGAAATATCCAATTGACAAACAATAAGCCATTATTTTTAATATGAAGAACATTCAACTATTCCCACTGTTGACTTGGCAGATTTACATTCAAAGTGGTTTGCTTAGCTTTAGTTATTCAGAATCACTTTTCCAAGACAGCATGGCACAGCATAGGTGCCTAGGACCCTAAATTACAAACTTACCAGTCATTTGCATTGACATGAACTGGGACCTTTTGCAGCTAAGAGGAACAGGAGGGCCAACGCTTTGCCTTAGTTGAGTTAAACCAGCTAGGAATCTTACAAATGGGCACAGCACCTTTGCTTTTATATCTCATCTTGAAGATATTTTCTACTTATATCTTTCTAAATTGTTTGGACATTAGATAATTTGGCACAACATAAAGAATCTATTACACCTCCCTTGTATTCAATAATCAGAAATAGCCTATAAGGCCTTGCCCTGCTTTGTATTATGGCGAATTTGGCTTTCAAGGAACAGCAAGATCTTTCACTGGATTCATATGACTCCTGCACAAGTAGGACATAAAACCAGAATTTCTTTTGAAGGAAGTTGATGGCCACTGCCAGAAAAGACACAGAGATCCAAACATCGACTATGAGAAGGCTGGAGAATTATTTGATGGGGCCTGTCAAGGAACCCCAGGTATGTGTGGGGCAGGGGCTACTGTCCTTTTAAAATATGCTGCTGGAGAAAGTACAAAAAATAGAGCTGAGTTCTTTGCATTATGCCTTCATCTGAAAATGGCAGCAGAAAGGAGCAGAATACATTGATGCTGGGGCTGAAAGGACTTTAGTCCTTTGTTTGGATGCTCATCTGTTTATGTTAATTCCTAAAGAACTTTAGTGATGAATTAGGCTTTTGTGAAAATTTGTGAAGGCTGCCTAAAAGAAGCCTAGGAGGACCATAATAAGTAGATATAGGACACAAAAGTGGACTGGTCCAAGACTGTTCTGAGGCATATTATTTTTGTACCTTTTAAAAGGGCAGTCTAATGTATATTCTGATAATTGATTTCAAACTTGAAATATCAAATATATAAAATTTTCCCATGGACAAAAAATTACACTCCATTGCACAAGAGTTGCCAACATCTGCTACCAATTGCTAAAAGCAATCAGAGGTGTGCTGCATTGTATATGCAGGATCCAGCAAATGAAATAGAGCAGCTAAAAAATAGAATTAAATAAGTCTTAAAAAATACTCTTAAGAGCCTGGAGAGAAAAGATGATTGCAAAACAAGAAACTAGCACAAATGGCATGTGGCAAATGACACCAAAATGAAAGCTAAATCATATTTTTTTGTGGATGTGAGGTTGATGAGGCTTGTGCAAAGCACATCTGATCTGAAAGTAAACCAAACAGTTCCATCAACATAATCGTTGATTGAAAGAATTAATATCAACTTTGTAAGTTTTCCAAATGATAGAGACTGAAGTACAAAGAAGAACGACCCCATATCAATTGAGCACCAGCTACACCTTTGGCAATATTTCTAGTGTTTCCCAGCAAATTTAGCCCCCGCTTATGGAATGAAATCTGTATTCAAAGAATGCATAAATGTGAAATTGCAAATTGTATGCATGCACTTCATCAAACAGGGAAAACAGAAGGCATGACATTTTAGTTTCTGCAGCAGTTGGTCAGTAGTTAAAGGGTACTGTAACAGAAATTGGAAACAATATACACTGATTATTTATACCAGAAAATTCTTAAACCCAGGAAACTAAATTATTTCCCTCGGAAGATTTCCACTAAAAAATCCTCCAGCCCACTTAGTCCTGCAGAATGTCACCATTAATTAGCTCAAAACGGCTTTTCAGAGGTTAAAAATAAGTACTCATTGTTTTTGACCAAAGAAACTTCATAGAGAATAAAAATGACATAAGGATGTTAAATTTAGCACAGTTCCGAAATGATTTATGAAAGGTGCCTATTGGAGCACTAGAAAGGATGACCTCCAGGCTCCAACCCTTTTCAAAAATTATGATGCCTAAAGGCTTCCAAAATCACAAGGATTACTACTGATACAATAAGCTGCAATAAAGGATACAAACCTTCATGACAGAAAAACCTTCAGTTTGACAATTTTTTAGATGCGATTTAAAAATCGAGCAAAGTGTGTAGTCGGGTGCAAATCTATATCTTGTAAGTCAATATATCGTTATAAAGATTCTAAAAAATAACTTAAAATTCATTATTTTTTTTGGCAACCAGAGTCAAAACCAGTTGCCCAGCCGATGGCCCAACTAATCCACATATTCAGCAGATCATCTGGCTATAAAACGTGAAAACATATTACCTGGAAGTGGGAACTGTTGAGGCAACGTCCAATTTGCCGAAACAAGGGAACCATGCACCTCTGAAATTCAGCTGCCTGGGTAGCTTCCAGAACTTCCTCCAATTCTCCCAAGAACATCACCTCCTTCTGACTGTTTGTGACTGGCCAGTACTTGAGTAATCCCCTGATAACCGTATCTGCCAATTTGAAGTCTTTCTCTACAAACTGAGTGATACAGTAGGATAACTGCTGGTGATACATAGAAACGCACTTGGGTTTGTGAAGAGGGATCAGAGCCCTCACAAGGAATAGCTTATGCTCTTCTTTTAACGGCAATGCAAACCCATTAATAATACTTCCCAGAATCTCCAGCAATTCCGCTATTCCATTATGCCTTTCGGTCTCGAATATAAACCGGTAAAAGATGTTATTAATGGCTTTCCTGATGAAGGGCCTGTGAACCATGAACTTCCCATATATTCGGTGCAAGATGGTTTTCAGGTATTCCCTTTCGCGGGGATCCTCTGAGTCGAAGAGTTCCAACAATTTCAACACAAATGAGTGATCAACGTATCGTTTTGCGATCTTCGCATCGGTCTCGGCGGAAGCCACAAATCTCAAGAGAAATTCATAGACAATCTGCAAGTGTGACCATGCAGGTTCCATTGTGGGTTCTTCCTCTTCCGGATCAAATCCTTCCATGCCGCCTGTGTTTTCATGGGGCGAAGGGGGTGGGGTTCTGAACAAATTGACAGTGACCATCTTAGTGATTTCCTCCATGACAGGCTCAGTGAACTTGGCACTGCCAGAGGTTATGTAATCAACAAGTTCCAGGAGGGTCTGGCGTTTTATGTCCTTCTCTCTGGTATTCTTCCTAGGGTCACTGAAATCAAATACAACACAGCACAGATTCAACTTACTAATAAAGAGGTTCTGTTTTTCTGAAGTGGGTACCTCTCTGAAGGATGCCAAGGGTTCATAGGTAGTGCCATTCGCAGGGAAAACTGCCGAAGACATCTTTTTGCCTGCATTGGGCCACGATGTTGCTGCACCACCACCACTATTGTTGTTGCTGCTGCTATGCCCTCCTTCTCTGCTACCATTGCTGTTGCTGTAAGCTAACGAAGACCCACTTCTGCCTGCTGATGTGGCGTTGCTTGCTGCACCCACATCACTACTGGCGTGGTTACTGCTAGGGGTATTGTTGTTGCTGTTGTCTGATTTGGAAGGCTTTCTGGGAAGCCTGCCCAGTATTTGTTTGATCATTCCTGTTCCTCCTTATATTAACCACTTTCACAGGATGAACACGGATTGGGATGGATATCTCTATATATATTCAAAGTGTGAGATCCAGAAAGCCAAGACTTCTAGCAAATGGTAGCAATCTACTCCAGCCCATTCTCAAATTTTATAGCTTACATAAATCGAACAGTTCAAAATCCCTTACAACCACCTCTACCACTCCTATTCTGCGGCAGCTCCCTGTCCTCTTTCTAATCACTGACGTCATCCATTGTCATAAAGGAAGAAGGGTGTCTGCTTCTTTCATAAGGTCAATGGTTAAGACCTGCTTCTTCAAAAGCTCCGTACATCGTTCGATCCCAATGCCAGTGCCACTGCAATTCCAAGCAAGATTACCAACACCAACGCCTTCCATTCATTCATTAAAATGTGCAGGGATAATGGCAGAGGGAGAGAGCGCAAACCTGATACAAAACAGTATTTACCCACTACAACTACAGGGTGTTCTAACCCTTTTTGGGTACTTTTCTGTGGACATTTGGTTAAATGATTATCATCAATTGAATTTTAATTAAAACAAATGACATGTTCTATGGCCCCATGTGATTATCATAGTTAATGAGCATTTCCAAATCTTCAAGTTTACTCTAGCGTTCTACTCCTTTGTCATCTTCATCATGCAAGAAAAACCAACAATTACATCTTAATTTGAGTTTGGTGTATAAATCATTAAATGCTTAAAAACAAAGTTGACAGGAATTCCACATTTCACTACAAGTGGTGATAAGAAGAGAAGACATAAATCAAGATTGGGTATATAAATCATTAAATGCTTAGAAATAAAGTTATTTTTTTTCCACATTTTACTACAAGTAAAACAAAAACAAAAATATATATGTTTTTATGTTATTAAAATTACAAGTTAACAAAAATATATATGTTTTTAAGTTATTAAAATTACAATTTTCCCTTTGTTTTAATTTATTTATTTATATTATATATTAATAAAAATGTTTAAATAATATTTATGCATAAAACTTTATTTTTATAAAAGTTTTTAAAATTGGAGATCACTTTAAAATTAATAAAATATGTGATTTTATTTTAAAAATATATATATTAAATATAACTTATGATATATTTATAAAAAATATATTAAATATAGTTTATGGTACATATATATGTAGATCAAAATATACTTAATGTTTTTCTTTTAAATGGTGCAATTATATGAATATGGATGCACTAAATCTCATATTTTGCACTTAAGCACACTTAGGTTAGAGTAGTATTAGGATGGGTGACCTCACAAGAAGCCCTAGTGTTTCACCTTCTAGCAACTAATTATAGAGTCTAAGTCCACCAAACAACTCAATTTGGATTTGGCCTTGAGCATAAAGTTAATGAAATTTTATGAGGTGGCAAGTATGGGGTCATTAGAGATCTCGAAGGGCATGTGTAGCTTATTGTGCATGCGGTCGTGGCATCACTCCCAACAACAAGGCATAATCTTATGCCTTGTTGCAAGGGCTCAAAGTGCTTAGAGAAATGAGAGTGCAATCCCTCGTCGTAATAGATGATTCTAAAACCATCATTGGTCATATGGTAAACAATTCAAAGCCAACGGATCATCCTTTAGCATCAATACTAGATAGGAGCAAATAAGGGAAAAATTTGTTCTCTTCTTACACCTTCTATCATGTACAAATATATTAGGGATGTTAAACATTGAGCAAATTTTGGAACCAGTGTAAAAAATAGGGAATTAATGGTGAATGGAACTTTATAACATTACCCCATCCCTCAAATCTCATCAATGGATATGACAATTTCATTGTAATAAATTGTCACATGGGAAACTTTATGCTTTATTGCATTGGAGACAGAAATCATAGCACAACAAATGCTACATTTACCATCCACAATATGAATAGTATTATGAAGAGATGGAAACATGTTAGTTGCTTGCACCAACCACTAACTCCACTCACTTATCTCCTGCCTGAGCTTGTTCTTCGAGATAATGGGCAATAATGATAAATTTCATGGTAGAATTGCTTTGATGCTCTTTGATGAGGCAAGGTTTTTTTTCTATATTTTTTGTGTTGCTTTACTCTCTTGTTGTTGTTAAGGAGCTTCTAGGGAAACCGTCTCCCTAAAGGTTTTTCAATGCGCACAATCTTTAGCATTCTCAAGATAGTATTGAGTGTGGAAGGTGGAAATCAAACTAGTTCTTCACTATCAATTTGCAAAGACAATTTCATGTGAAGCAATTAAAGATAAGTGAGATATCAATAGGTAGAGGGTATCATTCCTTTTCAACAAAGGAATTCAATGATTTTGTAGGACAACTAGATTCAAGTGTGTTGTGAGAGATTTAACATGCTTTTCAAAGTCATAAGGATCATGTCAATGTAATAGGTTTGAAATATACAATTTGAATACTAAATTGCATGACGTGGTAAATCATATTTCCACGCAAATGGCAGAAATTGTAGAATCTTTGTTTGAAATTAAAAAACAAATAGTGGTGATGGAAGGATAATGTAGCCTCCTGTTGAACTTGACCCTGAATATACATTGAGAAGACCATTTGATGGTGTCCTAGAAAATGTCAATGTGCTCATCCAGAGGAGAATAAAAGGGAGAAGAAATAATTAAACAATTTGATGAGGAGATGGCATCAACTCATTGGAAAAAAGAGCGTGCAAACTCATGTTAGTAAGATGCTACAAGTTGCTTTACTCGTTATTAGTTTCAATGTATTATATAGTTTTAAAGGATACTATACATTTTTATAGAGGGATTCAACTATTTTATGTTATGAATTTATAGAGGGGATGGGTATAACTTGTATGACAATTAATTGCAAGTTTTAAAAATATAATAATAACACAACACCTACCATAACCTTTGTTGCAATTTTATTATACTATATAAATAAATAAAAATTGTAAGTCTAAAAATTCTATTGATTAAACAAAAATAGAATTGCATCATTCGTCATCATGACTCTTTTTCTTGCACAATATGCCCTATACTAAATGTATCAAAGCAGAGATAAATGATAGTAAGAATAGCAAAGCAGACGTAAAGGGACAAAAGAAACAACTAGAGAGGAGAATCACCCAAATTGAGGTTGATCCTCAAGGCGGCCTTTCTTTCCTTTATTTTTTGAAACCTTAACCTAACCTTCTGAAGGCAGTTTGATCAAAGCAATCTGCAAATTATCATTGTGCATTGAAGGAGATTCCTTATTAGAGTTTGATGAAGTTGGCTAGTGAGCTCGTTTCAATATACTTGGAGAAGCAATACTATTCAATATCTTTGTGCTTATTGAAGGAGCATGGTTCACACCAAGAGCCTCTGGAGATGCTTAAGGCCCTAAGTCTTGAACCTTGTCCCCCAAATGGATTTTATCATCAGCTTCTTCATCTTCCTTGCCTGACTTAGAGGAGGCATTGCCCTCCATAAGAGGAGGGTTACAGGGCTCCCAACTTTTAAATCTTGGATTGTGGATGTTTCACTTTTGTTGATCACTAAACACCAGGGTAGAGTTATGTAAATGACCTATTTGATAGCAAAAGTAGCAATACAAAGCAATATTCTCATAGTCTAGAGCCTGGCTCCAATGAAAATTACCAATTTTAGAATTGATTTGGTCTAGAAACCCTTTACTGATATTGATTTCAACACATATTCAGGCATAGGTGTGTACATCATGTTTCCCACAAGATGCATTAGTAGTAAGGTAACAACCCAGAGAGTTTCCAATGCCCTGAAAGATTGCATAGTGCCATAAGTGAGTTGGAATATTGGGAAGCCTGGCCCATATTAGCAGTTTGGTAATGATAGTTGTGGAAGGGTCAAAACATAGGAACCAGGGGGTTAAAAACAATCCAACATTGCCCCAAAACCAAGGGCCTTTAGATAAAGCTTTTGATAATCTCGTGGTTCCCCAAATAACGCAATGAAGAAGCCTTTTGAGCAAAAAATAACCTTGCAATTATAAGTCCATATTGAATGGATCCATTGTTATAGATCGATCGTGTAAGGCTATAAGCCATTAAAATGGAAGATTAGGGTTGTCTCTTAATACAATTGATATAGATCCTCCAGATATGAGTGAGAGATTTATAGGGAGGGAACTTCCTCAAAATTTTCCAAAAAAACGACCCAGGAACCATTTGGGCATGATCTGCCTTGGGGGAGGGAGCATGAGCATGGATGTCATCTTTATAAAAAAAAATATGAGAGGAGGAAACTTACCTCCAATTCCTCCTTGTAGACGATGAACCATAAAAACAGTGGCATCTTTACCAATGTTGTAAACTAAGAGAGGAGAAGCATTGTTCAATTTCTTACCTTGAAAACATAGATGTTGCATGCTTGAGGGAATATTCACTCAAAGCTCTAAATAAAACTTGAGGTCTCGAACCAAATTTGAGGAGCAAACCTTAATTATCA
>CM076582.1:778200303-778349761 GCA_034641835.2 Pinus albicaulis
TGGAGTGTTGGAGTCATCCTCAAATCCTAAATTATGAGTAGTTTCCTTTCAAATGCAACTTTGGCCATGAGTATGGGAACTTTGTGAAAATAAGTTGTAATACTCAAGCAACTGGGCCATTTTCTAAGCTAACTCCAACTTTTCAAAATAATGATAAGCAAGGATCATTCAAACAATTTTCAAGAAAGCAAATGAAACATTAATCTAGGAGGACTCACACGTAAATCAAGCCCAAATCACACCCACTTACTCCCACAATAACATATTTGAAGCAATACGAACCTCAAGCTAAGAAGATGAGGATTTAGAGGCACATCCCAAATTTCATCTAGTCCTCCAATCTAACCCGACAACATTAGATCAAGTGCATATAGAGAACATTAATCCTCAAAACGAGAAAGCAATCTCATTTAGGGAAAATATGGAATATTCACAAAATAAGGAGTTAGTTTTAGGAAAGGGAGAATCAAAAGCAAAAAATGAGAAAAAGAGAAAGTCAATGTTTCCTCTCTTCTCTTCCCTTTGAAAAAAATAAAATAAAATAAAATAAAATAAAATAAAATAAACATTCATCCCCTCCATTAAACAAAAAGCAAAAATAACATTAAAAAATCTTCCATATCTGATACCTAGCATTCCATTGACTCCCTTGAACTTGCTAAAATTTTAAACATATTCTATTTTTCATCATTTTATACAAACAAATTGAAAAACCTACTCTCATACTCAAGAAGCATTACGAAAATTATAAAAAATTCCAATATACCTTAGCTATATGCTCGTGTGTGAGAATTTTTTTGTGATGATATATAGAAAATATCATAACTACATTTACTCCTTATGAACTTCAAATATTAGTGCTCGTGAAAACAAAAACACTTCACATATTGTTCCTCGTGAAAAGAAAAAATCTAACTTACTTTAATCACATTCAACTAAATCTATCCTTTTCGAGAAAACACATAATTGATTTCCTTTAATCAGGACCTCACTCGATGAATTTTTTTTTAGCTTGGTGGTAAACTAGAGGAAAGACACGTCTTTCTAATTCGTATTGATATTTTTTTTGGAACAAAAGATATTTTTTTTTTGCGTTGCGTGGCCATATCCATACTAGTTTTGGGTGGCGTAAAGCATTTTATTAGTTTAGGTTATTTTTAAATTTCAATTTTTTTATAAAATTGTAATTCAAAAAAATATTATAGTAATGTTTGTCTTTTATTTTTTATTAATATTAATTTGAAAAATAAATTTATTATAAAATTTTACATTTATTATTTAATTTTGTTTTGTTTCAATTTTGTAGACGTTATGTTTTGTTTTAGTTTATTTTTATCCATTTTAAATTTAAAAATGGAACTTTGCCATGTTATTTAGTTAAAAATAAAGGTAACATAAACTGAGTTATATTTTTTAAGTAAAATATGTGGTTCATGATTATAAGTTGTGAATTTCAGTTGATGTTAGAGTTTTATAGATAAGTAATGTTACTTTTTCATTACTTTTTACTTTAATATTAACTCTCGCTATCTAGGATTTATAAACATCTATAATTTAAATAATAGATAATCCAATAAGGAGTAAGGATCATGTTTATAACACTGAGTCTCACTTATAAAATTAAACGCGGTGATAACACTATCACTTTAATTGACACAATTATAGCACCACCTTTATTGACATGTAATTGCCTAACTACCTTAGCTAGCACGTAATCACTACAACGCTTTTGCTTCATGCATATTATTACCCATATCTAGCTCTGGATTTCGGTGTGTACTCCTTTATTCCATCTGCTGGTGCAGGCCTTGTATTCATGCAATAATTTTCCATATCTATGTTTTTAGGCATGTACTCATTTGTTATGCATGTTGGTGCATCTATAATTTAAATAATAGATAATCCAATAAGGAGTAATGACCATGTTTATAACACTGAGTCTCACTTATAAAATTAAACATGGTGATAACACTATTACTTTAATTGACACATAATTGACACAATTATAGCACCACCTTAATTGACATGTAATTGCCTAACTACCTTAGTTAGCACGTAATCACTACAACGCTTTTGCTTCATGCATATTATTACCCATATCTAGCTTTGGATTTGGGTGTGTACTCCTTTATTCCATCTGCTGGTGTAGGCCCTGTATTCATGCAATAATTTTCCATATCTATGTTTCTAGGCATGTACACATTTGTTATGCATGTTCGTGCATCAAGCTTGAATGCATGCAACATATGTAGCAATCAACATATAAATTGTTAAAACGACTTTAAATTTACAAGTGCGAGCTAGTTAAAGAAAAAATAAGTTAAAGTATTATAGGTACTTACTATCATGGTGAAATTGTGGGGGTTATATGTGCAACCTTGATGATGCTTCATATAGAACTAGACATTTTGAGCCTAAACTAATTGAAGTGTTATAGGTACTTACTATTGTGGTCAAATTGTGGGGGTTATATGTGTAACTTTGATGAAGCTTTGTATAGAATTGGACCTTTTGATTGATCCAAAATTTAAAAAAATGAAGGTTTCATGAAAGGATTTGCAAGCTAGATTATGTCTTTTAGGCAATGGATCGTAATTGCAAAAGCACACAAACTAAAGTACATTTTGCAAATTTTTAATAGTTAAAATGCACAACATTCAACATCAAAACACAACAAATTGATGACGGAGTTCACCCCTCTTGGGCTATGTCTTAGGGTCCAGCTTCCAATGGTGGCCTTTTTTATTATATGCTCAAATTCTCAAATACATCAACATACAAATCTCAATTTGTAAAAAATAACACTGCCATTGCATCTAGAATACCCCAAAACCCTTGTGTATGCTCTTCTTAGGCTAAAAAAGGTTAAAAAATTACTAAGTTAGGCCTCTTTTTTCCAAAGTTGCATGTTAACTACTCTGCAAAAATGTTTCCTCTGCAAAAACTTGGCAACAAAATGGTCTGTGTTCTATTGGTTGGAGTGCTTCGTTACCATCCTAGAGGTCCCGAGTTTGATCCACATATTCTGATGGGATTGGCATTTTGAATTAAATATATAAAAAACAAAAATTAAGGTTGAATCCTTCATATGCCACGTAGATGGTTTTATGGGCCACATGTGACCGAGGGGCACGGGACATAGGCCACGAACCTTCCCTGACCCAACTCTCGGTCTCTTGGCACACATATGACTGGGGCTTGGGACACGGGCAGGGTGCCATGCACGCCATCCCTTTGAGCTTCCTGTTTGCGGTCACGTGCACTCCCATATAACCACGATCGTTGCCAAAACTCTGTACCCTTATTCGAATTTCCCGCATGTGTTAACGTTGCATATTATAAACTTGGTTGGGCTGGTCGGGTGCGCCCGGCGACCAGACCATCTATCCCAATCGTCGGACCATACCTATTTAAATATAACTCTCCCACCATATAAAACAAGAACCATTGTGTAACCCGATTGGTCGAGCGTTTGTTGCACATTTGGGAGGTCATGGGGTCGAACCCCGCAGAGGCTTGTTGGCAAGTAAAACTAATTTTTGGTGTCAATCCCAGGACCACATGACAGCCTCTCATCGGGGCACGTGGCACGCTCTTATTGGCCCATGTGGTGGCCCGGGATTGGCCCATCTCATGAACCTGAAATCTAATACCAACACGCCACGTGTCGATCATTGATTGGCTCACGTACTGCCTGGTTAACAGATAATGTCATCATGGCGTCAACATGACATCATCGTATGGACTACCACATGGCATCTGTATCCTACATAATAAAACGTGGTAGTTGACTTTTTAGGTGTTTGCCAAAAACTTCATAACACAATAACTTCCTCATACGGTGTCAGTTTGAGGCGATTCAAGCGTAGTTGGAATCAGAACGACGAGATCTATGATTTTGTGCTAGTTTCGAGATATTTTGAGCAATTTCATTTTTTAGCATATTTTTTTATCCCCTGGATCATTCCTCCCCACTGAAAGCTTTTGAACCACCAAAAGTCTGTTTTTACTCAGCAAGTAAGTGAGGGTACAACTCCCTCACTTTCCTTATCTCTATACACCTTGATTTACTTGGATTGGTACCTATGATCCCCATAAGAAGATACTCCATGTTACCTCTGCGTGAAGTTCTTATCCTCCTGTCAAGAATTGAGTCTTCTTGCAACTCATTTAAATATTTAGGAGGAAAATTTTCTATAGATGGAATTTGAACATTCTCTTCTTGATCAACAATCATAGGAGGTTCATACAATCTCAAATTTTCCACATTCACAACATAATAAATTTGCACGTAAGGTGGCAAATTTTATCGAAAATCATTGTTACCAATTTTCTCCAAGATTTTGAAAAGGACCATATCTAATTGGTTTGAGCCTTTTACCTTCAGTGTGTAGTGTTTCCTTGTTGATGTACAACCAAACTTGAACTCCCACTTGGAAATCATGGTCAACTCGATGCTTATTGTGTCTTGCTTTATACTTGGCTTGGATTTTCTCTAGCTGTTCATGTACCCTTTAATGCACTATTGGATTTGTTCAATTAAATGTTTGACTTTGTCCACATCATTATGTCCATCTATTGCAATATATTTACCAAAGATGAAATCCAAAGGATACTTTGTCAAATAACCCAAACAAGCTTCAAATGGAGATACTCGTGTAGATGAATGCTTGACGCGATTGTAGGCATGTTGGATGTAATGCAAATGTTCATCCCAAAGTTTAAGATGCTTACCATAATATCCTTGAAGGAGATGCACTACTGTTATGTTCACTAATTTTGATTAGTCATCTATATGTGGATGAAATGTTGTGCTCTTATTTAACTTTGTGTCCATGAGTTCTCATAAACTTGACCAAAACTTCCTGATAAATCGAGAATCTCAATTCGAAATAATCAAAGTACGTAACCCAAAATGAACCCATACATTTTGGAAGAACATATTTGAAGTTTTTTCAGCTGTAACTTGTTTCTTACATGGAATCAACACACACATTTTGCTGAAACAGTCCACTACAACATATAAATAATCATGAACTTTCCTAGACATTGGTAGTCCTCCAACAAAAATCCATAGAAATACTTTCCTAGGGACGAGAAAGGATAGGAAGTGGAGTGTACAAACCCAATTTCCTATTGCTTGGCTTGCTAGTAGTGCACATAGAACATCATTTTACATATCTTGATATACTTTGATTCATGTGAGGCCAATAACAATACCTTTGTAATTGAGCAAATTTTTTGCCTACACCAAAGTGACCAACAATAATAGAAGTGTGGGCATCCCTTATGACATTGACTCTTTCACCTCGTGGAACACATAACTTGCCAAGATGATACAACAAAATGTTATTAGCATGATAATCCAACACTTCAACTGATTGCCTTGACTCAAAGTTACATAATTTTTTTTTAAATATTCATATTGAGCATACTATTCAATATAGCTTTCATTCATGATTGGGTTATGCTTAAGAATAATAGATGCATTAACAATAGGCCTTGATAAAATATTTGCAACTTTTTTGTATATACCTTTCTTATACTTGATTACTAAATGAAATTGTTGTAGGAATCCCATCAATTTGAAATGTCTAGCTTGTTGTAGCTTGGTTTGTAATTGTAAATATTGCAAAGGTTGATGGTCAGTATGAATAATCGTTTCTTTACCCATTAAATAATGATTCCATTTCTTCACGCTTTGTAATAAGGCATACAACTCTTTAATCACTGCATTGGAAAATGTTTTAAAATGATAACATATTGGCTTACCATGTTGCATCAAAACTGCTTCCATAGCATATTCGCTTGCATCAGTTTGAATTTCAAATGGCTACTTAAGATCTGGAAGTGCTAAAACTGGTGTTGTACTAATTTTCTCTTTCAAAGTGTCAAAGGATTTTTGTTTCTTTCCTCCCCATTGAAATACTTGCTTCACACTTTCCAAAGCATGTAATGGTGCTACAATGAATGAGAAGTTAGCGATAATTTTTCTCCAATATTGGGTTGCTCTCAAAAAGCTCCTAACTTATGTTACATTGTTGGGTTTAGGCCAATTTACAATAACATCAACTTTGGAGGGATCAATCTTCAATTCACCACCTCCTACAATATGACCCAAATAAACCAAAGAGGTTTCCCAATTTCACATTTAGACATCTTCAAATACAACTTTTCCCTTTTCAAGACATCTAAAACTTACTTTACATGCTTGACATGCCCTTCACAAGTCCTACTGGAAATCAGAATATCATCTAATTAGAATATGGAAAAATCATCAAGGAATTGTCGCAATACATCATTCATAACTCTCATGAATGTGGTAGGTGCATTGCAAAGACAAAACGACATAACTAACCATTCAAACATACCTTGTTTTGTCTTGAAAGTAGTTTTCCAAATATCATCTTCAACAATCCTTATCTGATGATAACCGCTTCTCAAATCTAACTTAGTAAAATAAACAACAACATTTAACTGATCTATCAAATCATCAATGTGAGGAAGAGGATGGCGATTCTTTACTGTGATCTTATTTAAGGCTCAGAAATCCACACACATGCGACATGTATCATATTTATTTGGAACCAAAACAATAGGAGACCCACAAGGAGACGTACTAGGTATAACGAGCCCTTTGTCAAACAACTCTTGAATTTTCTTCTTAATTTCCATATTTTCCAAAACTGACATTCTATACATGTGAATATTCGGAAGTGGTGCATCCTATTGCAATTGAATCTCATGTTGGATTCCTCTTTTTGGAGGTAACCCTTCAAGTTCTTGAAACATCTTGTCCTAAGTGTTAACAACTTCAACCAGTTCATGCTCAAGCTTAGAATCACATTCTGAGAAAGCTTCAGATTCATTAATATCTTTGGCTTTAATCATCAACAACATAAAATTATTACTAGCATTCACAAGTCTTTTCATTTGACCAACACTAACAAGAGACAATTTCATCTTCTTGCAATGTGCTTTAACAATATATTCAAATCCATCTTTGAAAATATGACATTTTTTCTCATGACGATAGAATATGGCTTTTCAGTCATATAAATATGGACTCCCTAAGACAATCCCTCAAATATCAAGTGGTACAACATCAAGATCTACATCATCATAAAATTAGCAATGATGGAAAATTTGAGTTTACATTTTATTGTCACTTGCAATTTGGCATCATCACAAAACTAACCCAAAGGGTAAGGTTTTGCATGAGGTGTAGTCTCTAAATTAAGTTTCTTGACAATTGCTTTAGAGATAAGATTGACTTGAGATCCACTATCAAATAATGTATCAACCTTTATATGTTTTGTAATTACCCTAATATGGAAAAGCTCATTTCTTTCTTTATCACTTTGAGATTCAATAGGCTTACGAGAAGAACTATTACTAGCATTAGAAGTTACACATTTCATTCCCATGGTTGTGATTCTAGTTTCATCACCTGAATCGGATCCTAGATCTTTTTGAGTTGTAGCAACAATCTTTTGTTTCCCCTTGTTATTGAACTTTTTTGGTCTCAATTCTGGATGTAATTTCCAACAATGGTCTTCATCATGGGCATCTTTTGAACAATGTTTACAAGTGAGTTTCTCTCCCTATTTCTTGACAATGTCATTCTTCTTACTCTTGCCTTTAAATGTCCCCTTTCCTTTGTCTCCACATTTAAAAGTTTTCTTGTTGGAATCTTCAGGAACATTCTTGCCTCTTGATTCTAAATGAGTTTCCCAAACACATACTTCATCTAGACTAGTGGGATTAAACATAAGTCTATTATGTCTCAAATAACTATGTAATCCACCTATACACTTAAGGATACTATATTGTGAGGTTAAATCAACACTCAGGATTAAATCTCTTTTTCTAAATTCTTGTGTGTAACTTTGGATACTCTCACCTTTAGCTTTTCTAAAAATTTTCCAATCCATAATTTATTTTTGCATGTAAGCTAAGGGATAAAATTGCCTTCTTAATGAAACTCTAAAATCATTCCAAGAAGAGATAATTTTACCACTTTTATTCAAAAACTATTGAGTTATGGCCTCCCACCACATGAGGGTTGCACCTTCCAAGTGAAGAGAAGAAATTTGGATCTTTGTAACATCATCGTCAATCTTTTTAATCCTACAATAGACTTCAATTTTTCAAACCCAATCATCTAACTTTTCAACATTTACTTCCCCATTGTACATTGGCAATTCAAACTTGACATCAAGCTTAATCAAAGGAGACTTAGTATGCCCTCTTGGAGATGTAGGAGGAGTAGGTCTATGGGATGAAGGAGGTGAAGAAGGAGGTGTAGATGGAGGTGAAGGAGGAGGAGGAGGTGGAGGCTTGTTCCCATTACCACCATTACCTTTTGGTTGATTAGAACTTTCTCCTTGCAACCTTGATGTTCTCTCATTGTATAACACTTCCACCATCTCAGTGGTATCAAAGAAATACTTTCTAAAAACTCTTTCATCCTCAAACATCAACTCTTGTCCTTGTCCGTCTTCATGTGACATAAGTTATGGAGTTTGTGGCCTCCTTGAGCCAATTTGATGGTTAAGTTATTCAAGTGCTCCTTCTCCTCTTCTCAATTTAGACCTTGTAAGCATTTAAAAACCTTGCAAATTATGTTAAACCTTCACAAAAACCATGCTCTGATACCAAACTTATCCAAAATTAAAAAATGAAGGTTTCATGAAATGATTTGCAAGCTAGCTTATGTCCTTTAGGCAATGGATCCTAATTGACAAAGCACACAAACTAAAGTATTTTTTACAACTTTTTAATAGTTAAAATGGACAACATGCAACACCAAAACACAACCAATTGATGACGAAGTTCACCCCTCCTAGGCTACGTCTTCGGGTCTAGCTTCCAAAGGTGGCCTTTTTATTATATGCTCAAATGCTCAATTACATGAACATACAAGTCTCAATTTGAAAAAATAACACTTCCACTGCATCCAAAATACCCAAAAACCCCTGTGTAGGCTCTTATTGGGCTAAAAAAGGTTAAAAAAATGACCAAGGTAGGCCTCTTTTTCTAAAGTTACTTGTTAACTGCTCTACATGAATGTTTCCTATGCAAAAACTTGGCAACAAAATAGTCTGTGGTTTATTGGTTGGAGTCATTTGTTAGCAACCCATAGGTCTCGGGTTCGCTCCACATATTCCGACGGGATTGGTGTTTTGTATTAAATACATAACAAATTATTTTTTAAGGCCGAAGCCTCCTCCTTATGCTGCATTGATGGTTTTATGGGCCACATGTGACTGAGGGGCATGAGAAATATGCCATGCTCCCTCCTTGGCCCTGCTCCCGGTCTCTTGGGGTACATATGACTCGGGCTTGGGGCATGGGCGGGGTGCCACACACCTCACCCCTCCAAGCTTATTTCCTGCGGTCGCGTCAACTCTCATATAACCACAGTCGTTGCCAAAACTCCGTGCCCTTATCTGATTTCACCGCTTGTGGTCACGTTGCATACCAG
The DNA here is from genome assembly GCA_034641835.2 of Pinus albicaulis. Taxonomy (NCBI): domain Eukaryota; kingdom Viridiplantae; phylum Streptophyta; class Pinopsida; order Pinales; family Pinaceae; genus Pinus; species Pinus albicaulis. Next base: position 778,209,791 of record CM076582.1, read on the forward strand.
AACATAGGGTTAGGATGGTTGGGTGTGCCCACTGGCCCAACCCTCTACCCCAACCATCAGACCATACCTCTTTAAATATAACTCGCCCACCGTATAAAACAAGAACCACTGTGTACCTCGATTGGTTGGGTGTTTGTTGCGCATTTTGGAGGTCATGGGGTCGAACCCCACAAAGGTTTGTCGGTCGTTCAAAAAACAATTTGCACTAATATCAGGGCCACATGGAGGCCTCTCATTCGGCCATGTGGCGCCCTTTGATTGGCCCACCTGGTGGCCCGAGATTGGCCCATCTCATGAACCTGCAATCCAATACCAGCGCGCCACATATCGATCCATGATTGGATCACATAATTCCCAGTCAGCAGATGACGTCAACATGATGTCATCGTACAGACTATCACGCGGCATCTATACCCTGCACAATCAACCCTGCAAGTTGACTTTTTAACTATTTTCCAAAAACTTTAGAACATGATAACTTCCTCATAATATGTTATATTGAGGCGATTCAAGCATCGTTAGAATCAAAACGATGAGATATATGATTTGGTGTTGGCTTCAGAATATTTTTATCACTTTAATTTTAAATCATATTTTTTATCCCCTGGATCATTGAGCCCACTTAATTGGCCCAAGCTATCTTGCTTTGCTTAACTTGATTTCTTCTATGCTAAAATAAATAAATCTTCTTGGTCTGTCACACTATGTTTATCCCACTTTATGTTATATAGCTTATCTTTTACTAGCCATTCTTCTCCATGCTTTACCTCAATATAGCCAATGGTTGGGAGCAAACCTCTTAGGCGTGAGAGTCTATTCCCAAATTAGTACCACTTTTGTTATATATTTATGGGAAGAAGGGAAAATAATCTACCTATTGCTCAACTACGAACCCCATTAATTACTCTAGTTGTTATTATGCAAAGCTCATGACTAATAGAAGATCATTTATTTAACCATGAAGTGTTTTATGAAGCTAGAGAAAGAAAAATCCTATTGGGTGGAACAAACCATAAGCACTAAGGAAGGAATTAGGAGAGGCAATCATTCCAAAGCTAGCAACATGCATAAGAATAGACATAGGCATAAACATAGGTTGTATATGTTATGTACTCAACATCAAAGTTATACATGGTTCTAGGCTCCCTTCCACATGGAGATACAACAACTAAGAACCATTGCATCGTCCACTAATCCATTAGTGCATAAGATGCTTGTCTCATCAACAAGCAACCATGCAAAATTAGTTTGTCGTGTGTTAATATTCAACAACTATGCTCGGGAGACATTGCAACTTGTGGGTCCCACCACCCATGGCTATTGAAACTTGTAATATACCCAATCCCCTCTATACCATATTGAGGGTATGGGGTATCAATTTTTCACCTTTTTTATTCAACTCAAAATTATGTTTTGAGATTGCCATCACCTTCTTCTAGTTGAGAACCTTCTCATGAAATAAATTTATTAAAGACAAAGTTTAGATCATCGATATATGGTCATTTGAATATTTTCTCCCTCGACACCATGAATTAATCACCTTACATGTAACTAAGATAATCTTTAATTAATGACTTGATATATTTACGTTCACATAATTGCATTAATTTAATAATAATATTATCACTACAAGGAAAAGATCCTCTAGCGGAGGTTATAGAGGAGGTTTTTAGTGTTATAAAATTGGCCAAAATTGTCAAAAAAACATTTGCTACAACATTCGTTTATGGTTACGGAGGTTTTGGCGGATCTTTTAATGGAAATTTAACACAACTAAAAAAAAATGGGCGGCCGAAGGTTATTACGGATGTTTTTTTCATCGGTGCGCTACTCGGGCTTCAACACACCAATGCGTACATCTAGAAGGTGGCCCGGGCCGGTCGAAGGAGAATGCATCGGGCCGTCAAGGTATAAAACCGCACTGGGCGCAGTGTTGGTGATACAACACACGGGGTCGTTCTAATAGTTCTTGGGATTTGTGCGGTGCCCATAGGTTGTCTCAACGCACCGATGCGTAGACTTATAGAAACACACCGGTGCGCAGTATCACACAAATGCACCGAGATTTATAATTGGTATTTGCTCAGTGCCCATAGGTTGTACAAATGCACCGGTGCGTAGAGACACATAAACGCACCGGTGCGCAGTATCACACAAACGCATCGAGATTTATAATTGGTATCGGTATTTGTGCGGTGCCTAGAGGTTGTACAAATGCACCGGTGCGTAATTCCACATAAACACACCGGTGCACAGTACAGCACAAATGCACCGATTTTTTTAATCGATTTTGGTATTTGTGAGGTGCACATATGTCGTAGAAACGCACCGGTGCGCTTCAGAATACAAATGCACCGGTGTACAGTAACTGACACGCACCAGTTTTCATTTTGTATTTTTTAGAAACATCGACCTGTGACAGTGCAATTATTGTGATTGTTTAAAATTCATTATTCATCAAAAGTCGACACATCTTATAACAATATTCATATTAATTAATTTTTTATTAATGCATTTGAATGTGATGTTTGGATTAATTTGTTATATCATATCATAATTATTGTGATTTTTTAAATTCATTATTCATCAAAAGTCGACACATATATATCTTATAACAACATTCATATGGATTAAATTTTTATTAGTGCATTTGAATGTGATGTTTGGATTAATTTGTTATATCATATCATCAAATTTCACATCTTTTCATTATAATATTTAATCATCCATAAATTTAATTAGTGGTGTTACATTTCACAGCGACGATGGAGAATGCAATAGAATAAATTAAAACATATTTTATTATATATATGTGTGTGTGTGTGTGTGTGTGTGTGTGTGTGTGTGTGAATAAGACAGTCTTTGTCATACAAAATGGGACAGTTATTGGTATCCTTTTGTCTTTCAATTGGGACACTATGTCCATTACATTAAACAAAATGTCTGATTTCACAGGGTAATATTTCAAAAAATACAACGCCTTGCTTTGATATCCAAACATAGTGATCATCATTCTTCGCTTGGATTTCTATCACTGCTAGAGCTACTTCCATGAATTGGGTTATTTTTAGGAATGTTTTGTTCACGATGTTGATTGTTTTCTTCTTCTTCACCTTCCATCTACAAACATAAAAATAAACTGTAATGAGTATATATACATTGGTGAGAATAATGAAAATTGTAATATTAAATAATATACATCAATGTAAATCGAAAATAAATGACGTACCATTGCAACAATTGACTCATAAACTATACACATTCTTTCAAAACCATGTAACATGCCATCTTTCAAGATTTCATCTATTGGCGCAGTTCCATACTTTGTTTCATGCAAGTTTTATACCCCATAACAAATCATATATTTAATATAAAAGAATTTTTTGTTCTATTAATTATAGACGAAGCTAAGTAAAACAAGATTGATAGATGCTTACAAATTCCACAATTAATTTCTAATATGCTAACATATACTCACAACCCATATTTAACCCAATTTCAATCAATTCCTCTGATGGTTATTCTTTGTATGTTAGCACCTGTTTGAAGACATTCAATGATGATTTTTGTAAAACAACTTAAAAAATACAAAAATGAAATATCGTTAAGTTGTTATAAGGAAGTAACAATTACTCACAAATTTAGATATCAACCCTTTTCTTCCTTGTCATCCTGTTTTATGTGCTGAATGGGTTCCATTTTCTTTTATTTTCTACAAGGAAATACTTGAAAATAAATATTTAATGCTAAATTGTTGATTTATTGTACCTAATGATCGAAAAATTCAATGTTACATATTACATTTGAAGCACGTTGTTGTTGAGATGGCTCCTCTTGCGATGCAATTTTGTCCATTCCTTTGGCCATCTCCTTATACACCTTTTTGGACATTCCTACTGACATATTTCTGATATCAACTCGTTCATCTTTTGAGATTTTCATAATCTTCCTAAAATTTTAACATGACAATAAACTATTTAATTTTTATATTGATATATAAAAAGTAAATATAACAAAAGTGATATTTATAAATAATTATAGACAAACATTTAAATGACTATTACTTTTTCATTCCTTCTCTTTTGTTGTTGTACGTTTTTGCTATTAAAAGTCTGACATGTCTCATTGACCAATTCTTTGGAAACTCTTCCTGTAGTTTAGATAAAATTTGGTTCTTGGAATCATTGGATTGGTTTTTGTATTGTAAGTGGAAAGAACATCTATACATTCGTTCCACTAGATCCCTCAAACTTTTGTAAAAGTTTTTCCCCCTTTCGTTAACCTCCAACACCACTTCAGATGAGCTAAGGAGCAATTCATTTTCATTTGCATGTTTTATTTTTTTTATTTTCTTAGAACAACATTCATTTTCTGAGTTGTTGGTCCCTATAGAACATTAAACAGATGTGAATTAATAGAATGTATGACACATGCTATCTAATAATTTTAAGTATATTATTAATGAAAATTAAAAAAAGAAACTCATATTGGATTGATAGTATTTTTTTTTTTTTCATTCACCTGATTCATCCTTTTGCAATTTTTCCATCAAGCTTTTATGCTCTTCTGGTCCTAGATCAAAATTAATCTTATCGAGCTTCGTCATTTTGTGGCTCTGCATGATACGCAATAAATAATACATATTAGTTAAACTTACATATAGTTCAAGAATAATATTTTTTGTAAAGAATTTACAAAGAACTTTTTTTTTTCTTCTTCTTCTTGATGTGTTATCAGTATTTTTGTTACTCGATCTCTTCTCAGTCATTTCTTTATCAACCTGAAACATGCACCATATCATTTATTAATATATTTATAAATAAATTGTCAATTTTTCAGGTAAAACATAAATCTCAAGAAACCGGTGCGCCATTCATTTTGTACGCATCAACGTCAGTGTGTGGAGGTATTATAAACGCACCGCACAAACATTATAATAGACCGTACGATGCTCTATATCAACAAGGAGCACCGGTGCATTACAAGTTAACCATCGCACCGATTAACACAGAGAAAATAATAAAAATCGTCGAGTGTTAGTATTTGTAGCATAAACCAATGCCTTATTTCTCGTATGGCACACTCATTAAAATTTATTTATTTATTTATTTTAAATTTTATAATTTTTTCATCACAGTACTTTCGCGGTGCACTCGGACAATATAACGCACTAGTGTGCTAGGTACGCCAGGCACACCGGTGAAAAAAAAAATTGTTTTTTATTTTTTTTATTTTTAAATTCACGCAAGGGCCGACATGGATTGGGATCCGACTATGCAAGTCATCCCATGGGTCGGATGTCTTATTATTTAGCAATACAAACCCTATAAATCTAAAAATAAAAGCCCTAATTCCGAAATCACAGAAAGAGGGAGAAGAAATGGCAGAAACAAAAAGAATGTAGGGTTTCTTTCTAAAATAGTTTGTTTGTTTGTTTGTTTGTTTTTTTTTTTTTTTGCTTTGCGAAATAGCATGTTCGCGATGTGCCATAATGAAATAACACACCGGTGCCATATTTTACATATGGCGCACTGAGTTTTTTTTTGTTTTGTTTTGTTTTTTGTTTTTTTTAAAATCACGCAAGAGTCGACATGGATTAAGATCTGATTATGCAAGTCGTTCCGTGGGTTGTATGTCTTAGGCCTATATTTAGCAATAGAAACCCTATAAATCTAAATTGAAAAGCCCTAATTCTGAAATCATAGAAAGAGGGAGAAGAAAAAGCAGATACAAAAAGAATGTAGGGTTAGCATGTTCCCGGTGCACCATAATGAAATAGCGTACTGATGCCATATTTTACATATGGCGCACTGATAAATTTTTTAAATTTATTTATTTATTTTTTAGCACAGTACTTTCGCGGTGCACTGGGATAATACAGCACACCGGTGCGCTAGGTTACACCGGGCGCATCGATGAAACAAAATATCTGTTTTTTTTTTTTTTTAAATTCATGCAAGGGTCGACATGGATTGGGATCCGACTATGCAAGTCGTCCTATGGGTTGGATGTATTACACCTATATTTAGCAATACAAACCCTATAAATATAAATTGAAAAACCCTAATTCTGAAATCATAGAAAGAGGGAGAAGAAAGGGCAAAAACAAAAAGAATGTAGGGTTTGTTTGTTTGTTTGTTTTTTTTTTTTTTTTGGTGAAACAACACGTTTATGGTGCACCATAATGAAATAACACACCGGTACCATATTTTACATATGGCGCACTGATAAAAAAATATTTTGTTTTTTTGTTTTTTAATTTTTTTGCACAGTACTTTCGTTGTGCGCTGGGATAATACAGCGCACCGGTGCGCTAGGTTATGCCAGGCGCACCAATGAAAAACAAAACCTGTATTTTTTTTTTAAATTTACGCAAGGGTCGACATGGATTGGGATCTGACTATGCAAGTCGTCCTGTGGGTTGGATGTCTTACGCCTATATTTAGCAATACAAACCCTATAAATCTAAATTGAAAAGCCCTAATTCTGAAATCACAGAAAGAGGGAGAAGAAATGGCAGAAACAAAAAGAATCTAGGGTTTGTTTCCAAAAATGGTTCCTCTCTTTTTATTTTCCCTGAAAATTGCAGAAAAAGTTTAAAAAATGCAAAAAAAAAGTAAAATAAATAAATAAACATTGAATTTTTTCTTTTACTGCGTAAAAAAAATGTAGAAAAAAAGTAAAAAAAAATAAACTTTAATCATGAGATCGTTTGAAATTCTATGTTATGGACATATGGACACCATTTTCGCACAGAAAATGACACCATTTTCCCATCTATGTGGGCATATGGACACCATTTTCGCATAGAAAATGCTGATGCTGGAAACATCACACAAGACTGTGGAGTGGAAGTCGAATTTGATGAATCTAGTCGATCTAGCCACTGTGATCAAAACCTAGTACGAGGGACGTTAGGTTACGTCAAGAAAGATACAAGAGATCATTGAAGTGAATTTCTCTTCTTTCCAATGTGTTATTTTTAGGTGCAAGTGTTGGGACACCTTTGATTGGAATAATGTAAAGGAAGATCACGATAGTAGGCTGATATGTGTCAACTCTAGAAAGATGTGGGATTATGCTAAAGAGCCCTATGTTTTCCCCAAACACTACAACTAGGTGTTTTTTTACCCAGATGTGTTGGATAGGGATTGGTGGTTCGTATTGACACATGACCCTAGATCAAAACATATTTTTGAGAACAATAGTGTTATCATGCCATGCGAGCTGGAATATAATGAGGGTCATCATGAGAACCGAGAGTGATATGGTAGATGTGTTATTTCATCAATATTTATACTTTGTAAGATGGGTTTTTCGAAACATTATAATATGTATTTTGAATTGATTGGTAATTTGCATTGTGTTAATGTTAAAATCAATATTTCACTTGATAATTTGCAATTATGTTGATCTAAAAAACAATGGAGTACTGTATAAATTATTTCTTTTTTTGTATCTAAGATCATAATAAAATAAAGATAATTCTAAAGTACATGAATTTATTTGCATTATTTTCTAAACTTTATTATGTTACAATAATTCATATTATTCTAGATTTATTATTTTACAGTTATTTAAAATTTTACAAGTTTACAAATTTAAAAATTTTAATAAAATTATTTCACATTAATACAATTAAAATTTTACAAATATTTTTGTTGTGTAGGTAAATCTCCTCTGCGGACAGAGGCGATCCCTCTAGCCCTAGGGTGGGTCTAGCAACAAGAGGACATGCTAATGTGTCGATTCCTAGTTAACGAATGAAACAAGTTGGGATAGATTGTCCTACCTATTATCCAACGCGGTTGTTGTAGCTGCAGTAGAGGTATCCCGATCCTTGTCTCGACACATCGCGATCCTTCAGAAATGGTATTCGAGTGTCTGTACAAAGATCAAAGGACGAAATCATCATACATGACAATAATTGCATTCATAACTAGCTAATTAGTCAAGGAATATTAAACATATTACGTAAGATAAATCACATCAACACAAGACGGGAACCAAAACATTAGTCATGCATATATTAAGAGAAAGAAAGAGATTACAATTAGAGCCTTGACATCGCAGCCTCCTTTAGCGGGTCCAATCGAAGCGTGTCTCGAGCATTCATCGGGGAATTTGGACATGGAAAGGAAAAATACTAAGCTCTCTCTCGACAAGGGTCTCTCTCTCTACTCTATCTCACACCAACTATATCAGACTGTTTCAGCAAAATGTTCAACAATTCCTCTTCAGCTAGCTGCATCTATGTGAGATAGGTGTATTTATAGAAGGAGAGGAGGAGGTTGGGATCCCTCAAATGGTGGAAGGGAGGCCTTATCCTTTGGGAGGTTGCCCCAAAAGGAGGAAACAAGAAGCCAAAGGAAGGTTCTTGTGGTTATGCAGTCGAACAACCCAAGCTGACTCGCTCACGAAGCAGTTAGCTTGGAAACTTTGCTTCTATATTTAAAAAAATTCCAAAAATAGCTTGGTGCGGGCAGCTCACTGAGACAGAGTGCCAATGGGCGCAGGGCACAGTGTTAATTTCCTTTATCGGCGCAAGCCCATAACTGCTTGCCAACGCTAACCCAAAAGCATGTGTTTTTGATAGTCTGTTACAAGAAAAGTCAAGAGAGAAAATGTTCTCCTCATGTCAAGGGATGCAATGAATCTTTTTGCAAGGCATGAAACTTCATATAAGTCACAGAAAATGTCCTCCAATGTGCAGGACGGGGATTGAAAGGATGGTGACAAAATGATGTGTAACAGATGCCCCCTAAAGCATGAGGTCAGAGAGAGAGGGAGGAGTGAAATACTTTACAAGAACGCATCCGAACCAAACTTCGCTGTCGGAAGACCTGCAAGTACAAATAAAATTGATATCTCTGATACATGAACATGTGGCATGGGCAAAACCATCCATAATAGAGTACATATAAACTGAGATCCGAAGTATGGATGCAGCCATCCAGCAGTAAGGATCAACAAATAGACTCAGGTATGGTCGCAACCATCCAATCAAAAGAGTCATGCATACAATCATGATAAACCAAAATATCCCGCAGCCTGGATCTTATCAGACAAAACCCAGGGTCTTGCGCTCCATCTCGACCCGAACAAGTACAAGTTCAAGCATGCCAATATGTGAGTTGAAGTCGAACATGCAAGAAATTCACATGATTACCAGCCAATAATGAAAGCTATTAACAAGCATGAGAGGAACCACCAATAATGACAATGGATCTCAAGGTACAATAGGTACAATCCACGGAATGTGAATAGTGATTTGGCGTCGAACACCTGCAGAATCACTTGATCGAAGGTCAATGATGTGGACCTGTCGTCGAATGCGAAGAACTTGCCATTGAGGCATGTAAGCTCCAAGGTACCGGAAGGGAGTCTCTAGATCAACTTCCTGGATAATTAGATGAAGTCGATAGGAAGTGACTCGGTCGAAGGAGGGCCATAATGTTTCCCACATCATCGACGGGAGACAGAGGAACATGATGATAGTGAATCAAGACTAAACAGAGGATTAGAGGGAAGTTTGAAAACTGCAATCAGAAACGTCTCTTGAACATATCAGTGACACGACTCCGGATTTGGCAGTATTTGACATTAAGGGATTTGAGGTCATGATGATGTGGAAAAGAGAAGATGAGAGGTCAAAAGAGATTACCCAAACCCGTGGAGGCAAAAATGACAAAATGAGATGTCCCCAACCCGACACGAATGAAGATGAGTGTCATGTTCAAGAGCGACATACTGCCGACACAACTGAAAACTGGTTCCATTTCCCCCCACCATTGTTGGTGAGTACCCCAATTATTTTTGAAAAATAAGCTTGAAGGGGATATCATATGCCTGTCGTGTAAGTTTGTCCTTAAAAAAAATCCATCCTCATACATTTTATGAGCCCTAGGAAGGAGGAACTCGGTGATGTCATGGTGATGATTTCTAATGTCATTTAGGGTTTAACGAGTCTGACAAAGGAATAACTCAACATCTTTTCATGTTTAGAGAGGTTGAAAAGAAGCGGAAAAGAAAAATTCAGCAGTCCCTTTTCATAGGTAGTCTCATAGACCTGAAAAGGTAGAAAACTGTGTCTAAGAGAACCTCTTAGTCACGATAGGCTAAGGTATTCCTTTTTCGTAAATAATATATCCCATCCCGAAAAAGAGATAAACGTATACTGGGTAGATATGGTTTCGCAACCATTTAATGAGTTCAAAATGACAAGAGTCTCAATAATATTTTCATGTTTGGAGAGTCAGAAAAGAGCTGAAAGATGACTCCAACAGTGACTTTTTCGTGTTTTTACTGAGTCTGAAAAAAGTATAAAATACAACTCGTTACTTCATCACCGTTATAAGAAAACCTGTTGCTGCACAAGAGACGCACATAAAACCCTTTTCTCGAAATAACATAGTGAAATAATAAAAAAATACGCTTTAAAACCTAATTAGGGTTCTAAAAATTTATAAATGCCAAATATGGTAAAAAATAAATTACTTTTCACTTTTACCTCTTGTGAGCAATTTGTTACCCTTTTTCATTGCGATTTTGCGGCGGCGACAGCGGGCAATTCAGAAGACCAATCTTGAATCCGTCAGTTCCAGGTAAGAGCTAACATCCTTTCCTGCATTTTTATTATACTTTCATTACCTACAACCCAAAATTTGGACATCTATGGGGGAATTTGTAAAAAATAGGGCGCGATGGTTGGCGCGAGTATCGGGCACGAACCAACGCCAATCGTCCTAAAATTTTAACTAAGGCGCGCCAACCACGACTGTTTCCAAAACAGTCGCACCAATCGCGATAGTCAATTTTAGCATGTAACTGTAGACAAGGAGGCCCAAATTAATGATCCAAAAGCTTTGTATTTGGCTAATGACAATCATATGAATGTTTTTGCAGGTGTGAAAAGGCAAAATGGTGATTGAATGGAAAGTACGAGAACACAGTGAAGAATATGAAGAAGCCATGAGCAATAACAGATGCATGGAAGCTCTCAGAGATTGCGGGCTCAATATATTCTTTATGACACCATGTCTTAGATCTCAACCAGAGGTGTTGCAGTACTTGATCAATGTTTGGGACGTTGATAAGGAAAAATTCATCATTCATGACCTGGAACTCGAGATTTAAGTCTCGGACGTTTATTTCATAACCGGATTGTCGAGGAGGGGGGTAGTACCAATCCTGACTGGCACTTGACCCTCAATGAAGAACATGAGTATGGTTATTGATAAGGTGTGCCCAGGGGCAAGGAAAGGATCGAGAAGCGGAAAAGTGGATATCCAAACGATTCCAGATTTGGCACTAAAGGTAGTGCTGCACACCATCACATGAGCTGCAGGATCACAGGCACCGCACGAGGCCATAAAGACACAGCTACTTCTTGCTATAGATTGCATGGCACCGACCCTCTACAATTGGGCAGAGGCAGTGACAATCAACATGAAGCGTCAACTAACAAAGTGCAAGAAAACCAAGCTGAAGCAGTTCGGTTACGGGTCCATTTTGGTATCGTTCATCTTGGAACGACTACCAATATTTCAGCATCAGGAGGTGATAGTTCCGACACCACTAGCATAGGAGCCACGGATGGCTCGTTGCACAGCTCTGATGCCAAGGTCAGGGGGCGGTCAACAAATGTCCTAGAGACCAGAGTTCTTTTAGTGGCTCCGCCGATAGCTGATTTTCATGGAGGATTGGCCCTACTCTGGCAAATATTTCATCGGTGATGCAGATCTTCCGCTCCCAGAAGGAGAGGATTGGGATGAAGTACTGGGTAAGACTTATCTTTTATTTTCATCAGTATTATGATTTTTTTTGTTATGCGTGTTTTGACATTAATCCATGTAATTTCAGATGTTGGCCCAGAGAGACCTGCAGGTATGTCTCCGATAGCGAGGCAGATTCCTCGCGAGTTTGATGTAGCCCCTCATGGGAGGGAGGCGAGGAGGAGGAAATCATACGCAAATTAGAGGGAATATCCCGTGGGATCCTGGACTATGCATGATTCAATGATGTTCCTCGTATGTACCAGAGACACACTGTAGGGGTGTGAAACCATGTCCATCGTTTGATGAGGCAGCTTGTACGGGTCGTGACGTGTTATCATGAGCATCACACCGAGTAGACACCTAGGTTTTGTTTCTGCATATTTTTTGAGAGACATGATGTCTTAGGATGTAACCAAAACATACATATTTTTTGAACTTATGATGCACAAGGATGCAAACATTCAATATATATATATATATATATATATATATATATAGACACACACACACACACACACACACACATCTATTTTCCTATATGGATCTTTTCATGTGATGATGATTTTTACAAATTACGCAAATGTCTATCTAATACAATGTTAGCTACTGTATCAGTTAATGCATCCATCCATCTAGGAATATGTTGATATGTAATGTAATCAAAATGTCTTTCCAGTAAACATACACACAAATACAACCTTAATATGTGAGGGTTTCTAACATAATATTGTCCATTAAGTTGAAGAACAACAAGCTGTGAGTCTAGATTAACAATCAATGCACGAATGTCGAGGGTGATCGCCTCGGTTAATAGTTTAATAACAACACTATATTCAACGACATTGATTGCAGTTTGTCCTAGACAGATACCTTTAAGGTCTATCAACTCACCAGCAGGATCATAAATCACCCAAGCTACTGAAGACATGTTTCGGGTATTGCAGGAAGCACCATCCGCGAAACCGACATAAGGGGTAATAGACATCTGCACAATAAGAAACTATCCAATAAGCAGGAAACGCTCGCAAAGCATACCAAGCCAAAAATGTACAAAAATGAAAAGAACACCTATGTACACAAAACATGCACGAATGACTCATGCACAGTATTTTTTAAATACAACCCATTTTTGAGCTGATCCAGAGGATGACCTTCATAATCAATAAGCTCATAAGCCCCATTTCGCAAAACACGTTTAACAATGTAGGGCCCATGCCACATGGGTTGAAATTTTCCTGCCCCCAGCTTATCATGAGCTTGGTCGTATAGGAGGATGAGGTCTCCTTCTATGAAGGAACGAGGGGAAACCGACTGGTCAAAATGAGCTTTGACCCGCTTTTTCTGTGCTTCAATGACCACAGCAGCAAAGCAGCGAGTTTCATCCAGCCTTTCTAAGTAGAGAAGATGCTCTTCTTCTGGCAAAGTATTCGGAAGTAATTAAATAGCTAGCTTGAGCGAAGGTTTTTCACATTCAATCGGAAGGGTAGATTTCATACCATAAACAAGTTGAAATGGAGTAGATCTGGTCGCATCCTTTACTGAGGTTCAATACGCCCAAAGAGTCGAAAACAACATGAGATGCCAACTTTATTTGTGCATCCCAATCGTACATTGAAGCATAGTGACAAGAACTTTGTTCACAACTTCAACATGGCCATTGGCCTGAGGGTAGTACGACGTTGAGCTGTTGTGACGCAGACCCAACTTGGAAGTCAACTCTGCCACCATGTAATGTCGAAAATGGGAACCATGATCGGTAACAATGTTTGGAGGGACACCAAAACTAATAATGACATGATTGAATAGAAATTGAGCGGCTGTCTTACTGTCAGCCATAAGTGTAAGCATTGCTTCGGCCCATTTGGTGAAGTAGTCAACGACTATGATGATATAAGCATGCCCCCCGGCCGAGTAAGGTTTACACGTCATAAAATCGATGCCCCACTTCACAAAGAGACCAACAGTAATGACAAGGTGGATATGGGAGGTGGCGCCCACATCTTGCGCTGATAGATCTAGCAATAATGGCATTTACGGACAACAACGATGTAGTCTTTAAAGTTAGTGGGCCAAAAATACCCAGCACGAAGAATTTTATGTGCAGTAGCATAACCAGACATGTGGCCACCACGGGCGTCACTGTGAAAACCATTCAAGGTTTTTTCAGCCTCCTCGAGAGTCAAACCCCAGCAGAGAGTGGAATCAACTCCGATGCGGTAAAGTGTATCTCCGATTATACGATAGGGTTGTGATTGGTGACGGATGCATCGGTGGGCATCCTTCATCAACTTAGTTTGGAAGGTAGAAGTCCGAAGATATACGATGATATCACTATACCAAGGATCGAGGGTGCTAATCAGAAAAAGCGTGTCGTCCAAAATGCGTTCCTCGGAACCAGATGGAGCGGAGTCAGAAGGGAGGGAGGAGATTAAATCGGTGAAGACTAATGACTTCTTCGACTTGGCAGTAGTAAAATCCAAATCGAACTCTTGGAGGATGACAATCCACTTCGAGTACTTTCCCCCCAGCAATTGACGAGACAATATATAAGTCATAGGGTTGCAGTCATAAATCAGAGTCACTGTACGCAACAGAATGTAGTGACAAAAACGTTGAACAACTTGAACAGCAGCCAACGCCAACTTCTCGACATGTGCATATCACATTTTATTATCGAGAAGGTTACGAGACAGATAATAAATGACATGCTCATCACCATCATCATATTCTTGTACCAAAACCATGGAAATCATGCTGAATGCGGTGGCCAAATAGAGGGAGTAATCGCAATGATAATTCAAAGGACGCAATAGAGAGCATTGACAAGCAAAATTTTTAGTGCATCGAAAGACTTTTGGGCAATCTCATCCCAGAAGAACGGGATGCCTTTCAGTAATCGCGAAAATCCTTTAGCCACTTTGGCGTAGTTAGGTATAAAACGACGTAAGAAGTTAGCCTTCCCTTGCAGACTCTACAACTGGTGTAATGAGGATGGAGAGGGGAGATTAATAATAGCTTCATGTTTGAGTGGATTGAGATGAACCCCGTCTTTGGAAATGATAAACCCTAAGAGTCTACCAGAGTCAACGCAGAAGACACATTTATGTGAATTCATTAGGATGTTATAACGTCGACGGTGAAGAAAAATTTGACGGAGATGATCAGGATGGTTTTTACGCTTAGCTGAATGAGCCGGAAGGTCATCCAGATAAGGTTGAACAATGTGCTCGATATCATGGAAAGCATATGAAATTGCTCACTGAAATGTAGCCCCAACATTTTTCAGACTGAAAGGGAGATTTTTATAAGCGAAAGTACCCCAAGGATAGATAAAGGCGGTTTTATGTTGATCAACCGGGAGAATGTTAATCTGGTTGTACCCAGAAAATCCATCCATAAGGGAAAAAATCTCACTCCCAACACAGTCATCATTTATTTGATCAATAAATGGAGTAGGATAATTATCCTTAGGGAAAGCACGGTTAATGTCACGGTAATCAACACAGACATGAATGGTACCCTCTTTCTTATCTATAGGAACAATATTGGAAACCCATTTTGTCGAGGGAATCGGATATATAAATCCAACTTTGAGAAGTTTTTCAACTTCTCCCTTAATAGCGGTAGCCTTTCTAGGGTGCACAGGACGAAGACGCTGGTAGACAGGCTTCACATCAGGATAGGTAGGAATTTCAAGCACCACTATACTTGGATCGATGCCGGGCATCTCTTCGTAAGACCATGCAAAGACGTCACGAAACTCATGGAAAAGGCTAGTATAGACATGAACCTCATCCGAAGAACAGGTCACCCCAATCTGGATGTTCTCGAAAATTCCTGGTTGGACGGAAATCTCGATAGGCATCGTTTGTGTGATATTACTCAAGTTACCCTTCGTAAAAACTTTGTGCGTCAGAATAGGCATTTGAAGTGGAGGAGAAGGAACCTGAGAAGAAAACCTCTCAAGACACGTAGACATAGCCCCAAGGCCAGGCATAAATGAGGAACGATGATGACTATCATCCCAAGGAGGATCCTCGAGAGACATAGTTTCCATGATGGCTTCATTAGAGGGAAATATATCTCTCAAGGGATCGGGCGAATTCAAATCCCCGAGCCAAGGGGATTGAGAATAAGTATCAAGAGACATGCCCAAAGGAGCATGATCAGGAGGCAGAGGATCCGAAGCCAAAATAAGCTCACAGTAATCAATCTCAATTGGACTTAATGGCATCGAATCTCCAAATGAATCAATCTGCTCAGGAAAAGGGATGATCCACAGATCATCAGAGGAGATCATATTAACTTGAACAGTGTGGGGTGGAGGAAGACGAAAAATACCCATGAGGGCTGATCTTTGAAGAGACCCAACCCTACGCTCTCGTATGGCGTAGGAATTTGATCTACGTACGGAACATTGTTCTCAAAAGAAGAAGTGAAGAACAAAAACTGATCAACAGTAACGATCTTTCCTTCGTGCGGAAATTGCAAAACACGAAAGGGAGTGGACGAAATGCATAGCATGGCATGGGTCTAACTACGATCGAGGAGAAGATTGCAATTGAGCTTGGCGTCAACTACTTCAACCTCGATGTTGATTGTCTTCCCTTCTAGAGTAATCGACAAACCAACGAGAACACCAAGAGGTTTAGATTCCCTTCCATCAAATGCTTCTAGAGCATTTGGAGATGAATTCAGAGTTGGAGAACCAATAGCTTTCCAGTAGGCAGATGGCATAACGCACATAGATGCACCCTTGTCCACGACTGTTCGATGGATATTCAGTCCATTAATGCCAACTTGTATGATGAGCGCAAGCTGGTGAGGTAGACCTGGGACAAAATTATCCAAGTCGAAAGTGATAAGGCTCGAATCAACAAGATCAACCCCGTTGATGGCAGATAGCAAAGCCTTCCGTTGAGATGGACAACTTTGAAGTAATTCTAATGCAAACATCGCAGATGGCGCTTGAGCCAAATCCTCAACAATACTGTAATGTTGAGCAGCACAGGCATTAGGATTGTAGGAAGACTTACGGAGTACACCTTTGGAAGGTGGCCGTACAATGGGCTCAGTACTGGGCCTTTCAATCTGAAGAGGGCCAGAAGCAGGCAGAGGAGGAGGACCATCAACAATCTCTTTCCCCACTGCCTGAAGCGGTTTGGTATAATATTTCGACCAGGTAGCTATGGAAATGGATGCAAAGCCGTTCATCATGAAAACCAGAGAGCCAAATGGGGCAAAGGACTGAGGTTTCTCTACCAACTGAGTTTGCTGTGACAGAAACGGTTCATTGAGAACATCTGGAGTTCCTTGGGTGCCTTTGAGCAATCGACTCACTTTGGCTCGTCGAGTATAGTCCTTGGTGTAGTGCTCTTCGTCACAAATTAAGCAAGGATACTTCAGTTTACGCTGTGAACCATCATCAGCACGAGATTTCTGAGAATCCTGTTTTTGGGTATCGGCTTTGGCCTTACCTTTACCCTTATTTTTACCCTTGGAATTTTTATCCACTGGATTGGCCTGAACAACATTCACTTCTGCAATTTTACCATAATTCGGGATTAGCTAAGCAGTATCATTGGAAGGAGTAGATTTTTGCTTCCCAGGATTCAGAGGAGAAGACTTACAAGAAGTCTGAGACATGGAACTGATGATACCATCGATGGATGGCATCGTCAGTGCTTTGGAAGTTCCAGGTCTAGGAGCATCAAGCAAGAGATCATACAACGTGCCGGACTGAGAATACACAAGATCAAGGTACTGGGCATGAGCAATGGCTTGTTCCTTAGTGACGCATGCCCCCATAGCAATGTCCTTAGAAATAGGAATAATGAAAAAGGTAGTAAACCAATCAGTTAGAAGCTGATCAAGAATATCAAACTTGATCAGGCGACGACGATGCCTCCATTCATGAATATGAATTGAGACATGGGTAGCTCGATCTTTCTTCAAGGATGTGAGGAGGTGCGTCCCGGTTTCATACTGAACCGGTAACTGAAAGTGCGTGAGAAATGCCATGGCTAAGGAATTGAAGTCTTGAAAGATGCAACGAGATAACTCGATGTGCCACTTGGTAGCGGCACCAGTAAGAGTCCATTGGAAAAGATGGAGTCGGATAGAATCATCAACCCAAGAGTTAGAGGAACACTAAATATGGTATGTCATAACATGCGCTTGGGGGTCTTCTCCGGACTTGCCCTCAAAATTGGGACAATCACTAGGAATTTTGGTTGGAATTGGAGGCTAATACAGGTTACGAAGGATTGGATCGTTCGTCAACTTTGACACATCAGGCATTTCCAACGTAGCGAGAAACGATAATTGAGGATTAAAAGGCATTGGAGGTCGTTGATAAAGACCAGTGCTAGTATTCCACCCAAGTTGAGAGAAATTCTTCCCCCATATGTTTTGTCCCTAAGGATTCTGTCCATAGGGGTTATAAGCTTGATAGTTCTGCCCATACTGGGGTTGAGGACCGGGATAATGATTCCGAGCATACCATTGAGGTCCTTACTGAGCAACATATTGATTTTGCTGCGAAATGTAACCATTGCGAGGTGGATGATACACCAATTAGGATTGATTTTGAGGGTAATAAGTGAAACCATGGGGCGCACTATATACTTCCTGAAATTGACCTTGAGGAGGGTAAGTGATGCCTTGAGGTTGAGGAGGTTGTCCCTGCAGAGCAGGTTGAACAAGTTGAACCGACTGCTGAGCATGTTGAACCGGCTGTTGAGTAGGTTGAATCAGCTGCTGAGGTTGGGCAGGTTGTCCCTGCGGAGCAGGTTGGCCTGGATACTGAGGGTCACCGGGTTGCCCTTGTGGAAAAGGTTGGCCCGATGGTTGAGATGGACCAGGGTGCCCCTGAAAACCAGGTTGACCCGGAGCAGGACCGTAGGGTTGTCCTTGCTGTACAAAAGCTTGGCCTTGCGGAACGTAAGGTTGTTACTGTTGCACAAAAGGTTGTCCTTGTGGTGGATACATTTTCCCCCCAGGAACATAAGACACTCCTAGTTGAAATTGAGGTTGACCAGACAAACCATAGGGTTGTCCTTGCGGACCATAAGGTTGTCCCTAAGGACCAAAGGGTTGTCCCTGCTGGACCAAAGGTTGTCCCTGTAAGAGTTGTCCTTGTAGACCTGAGGGTTATCCCTGTAATAATGGTCCTTGATGAGAAACGACCTGATAGGGATAAGCCAGAGGAAAATAAACAACTTGATGAGGATTGATTGGAGGCATATATACGAGATTACTGTAGACATCATAATGATGGGGAGGATTTACAGGAGCTCGCGGCTGCTGAGAACCCTGAGGTGTGGAACTCTGTGGCTGAGAATCAAGAGAGGGAGCATACCGTCGCTGAATATCCAACAGATAGTCATCAAATGTATAAGTAGAAACCATGGGCATAGTATAAGTAGGCAAAGTTTCCACAACGTGAGGTTGTGATCCACTCACGACAGGTCTAACAGGGAATGTGGGGTTGATAAAGATAGACCTACAAACAACAGCAGACCCTGACGATGGAGTCATGCTAACAACCGGTGCGGATGAAGCCACACAAACAGTAGGTCGGACCGGAATAGATGTAACAGTGGCCGACGAGATGGGTGTCGAGGGTGACATTCCTAATGTAGGAAAAACTGAGCTTCCAGTGGGAGCCACTGTACTAGACTGTGCCATGGATGCCACACCATAAATGATCTGACCCAAAGTATGATAATCGGGTGGAAGAGACACCGATTGGGGGGAAGGTTGACTAGAGACATATGGGAAATCTTCTGGGAAAAGCTAATTTTCCCCTGTAGAAACATGCAACTCTTTACTGCCAACAAGACTAGAAGAATCCATATCTGATGAGGTCGTAAGATCATTGAAAAGACGACGAGGACTAGGGGGTATAACAACGGCTAATAACGGCGATCCCGAAGTGAGAGGATGGAATTCTTCGTCGCTCCCAAAACCAGACCAAGCACCTTGAGATGGCCAATTGAATTCAACCGACCCTTCAAGAGGAGACCGGGTAGTGAGAGGTAAGACACTCGGGAGAATATGCTGTGAAAATTTGGCAAACCTAGTAGACTGAGGTGTTTCCAAAGAAACGCCAGGAAAAGGACTACCACTAGGAGGTAGTGAAGAAGGCGACGAAACTGGTGGTTTCACCACTGTGACTGTATTTCAACACAAGAAAAAAAAAATGAGATAGCCTATTCGAGGCTTCAAGATCAAACACTAAGGAACTACAAAAACAAGCCAAGATGAAAACTTTTAACGGGCGTGTGATTGTAGGCAGTTAATTTTATGACATTGAAACGAAACTCCATTGTTTCATGTTTTAAGAGTCGAGAAACAAGCAAAAGATGACTCTAGTCACTTTCAGATTGAACGAGCGTGAAAGGACAAGTGCTTGATGATATTTTCTTTTTTAGAGAGTCAAGAAAAGATCGAAATGACTACTCGGGTAATCTAAGCAAGAGGGTGTACCAAGTTTTCGTGAACTGCCATATACACCTTGGTGATCAAATGAAAGAGAAATGACCAAGGATTTGATGTACGTGTAGGTATTCTCTTCGAATGCTGTGTTCGGTGTATCAAGGTCACAAGGTGGCAGACTTGGCTTCCTATTGATAAAGGATTGCAACTTATGAGGGTCTCCCTTTATATACGCGACGGTACAGGGAGCACAAGTCTGTACTAGTGCTGTCTAATGCCAGATGGTGAATGACAACTACTAGGTTTAATGACGCCGGAACATGTCACTAGCCTAGACCTCTAAAATGTATACGTTAGGTTTCAATGCTTCCTTA
This sequence comes from Pinus albicaulis, assembly GCA_034641835.2. Lineage (NCBI taxonomy): Eukaryota > Viridiplantae > Streptophyta > Pinopsida > Pinales > Pinaceae > Pinus > Pinus albicaulis. The sequence continues at coordinate 778,230,381 of CM076582.1, forward strand.
GATTGATTGAATTAATTTTAAGGTTGACCTTGAATTAATGTTTCAATTTCAAGGCCCTACCGAATGTGATCTCGAATTACTAAATTCACACTACATGCAAAAGAACATCATTTCCGTTCGATGAATGCTAACTAAGAGAAGGATAGGAATCTTTAACAAAGTGGCAATCAATGAAAACATAAGAAGAAGTTCCAGTAATGCATCTAATACAACCAAACGAAAAACGAAAAACCCTTTCCTAGTTCACTAAGAGCTAGTTATGCAAAATAACTTTTCATTTCTGATCCAAGTGAAAGAATGCAATTTTTTGTTTTTAGATGAATGAAGCACACAATGCACTATTACACTAAAAATAAAAGCGAACACTAGCTTTTAGCACTACGAATGTAAAGATCTAAAATGAATAAATCAAATTCAATACAAACATAGAACACACTCAAAACAAGGATGCACTCTTCCAAGCAAACAAGAGGCTTTCAAAATGATCCAAACGAGCAATGTGATCTATGCTTGAAGTGATGAAATGGAGATTTAAACAAAAACAAAAGTGATCATCCAACAAACCAAAGACACAAAGAATCGAGAAAGACTAACACAATCAGTCAGCGAATTGAAATGACAAAGATCAAAATGACTCGAACTTTACTCAAAAGGCTCAATGAAGAGAAGGCCGGACAAACATCACAAGACAACTAGAAACCCTAGGGCTACAAAGCTTCACTGATGAGATAATGGACAAACAACTGAGAAGACCGAGACTACAGAGTCAAAACAATCTCAAAAGACCAATTGCAAGGCGAAGAAACAACCCAGAGCCAAGAACTATTGATAAAAACTTAGGAAGAAGGTCAAATCAAATCCTACAAGATTTGGCGCAACTGTTAGGCTGTAATCTGCACCTAACAGGGGTTGGCGCACCTGTGACAAAAGCAACAAGCGCCAATTGGCACGACTGTTCAAGTAAAAAACACACCAAGCTAGAAAACTATGGGAAAAGGAGAAAACCACTGAGCATAGGTCAGTCTTGACACTCTGGAACTGAACAGAAGGATTTAAAACAGTCAGGCAAGTCAAGCAAGGCAAAAAAGCAATCAAACAACCAAATTCGACTCGACAAGTCAAGCTCTCAACAAACAATGAGACGAAAAACACACACTGATCCCTAGTTGAGTCGCCAACTTGTTGTGTAGGTAAATCCCCTCTGCGGATAGAGGCGAACCCTCTTGCCCTAGGGTGGGTCTAGCAACAAGAGGACATGCTAATGTTTCGGTTCCTAGTTAACGAATGAAACGAGTTGGGATAGATTGTCCTACCCGTGATCTAATGCGGTTGTTGTAGCTGCAGCAGAGGTCTCCCGATCCTTGTCCCAACATGTCGCGATCCTTCAGCAATGGTATTCGGGTGTCTGTACAAAGATCAAAGGACGAAAGCAACATACATGACAATAATTGCATTCATAACTAGCTAATCAGTCATGGAAGATTAAACGTATTGCGTAAGATAAATCACATCTACACAAGACGGGAACCAAAGCATCAGTCATGCATATATTAAGAGAAAGAAAGATATTACAACCGGAGCCATGACATCACAACCTCCTTCAGCAGGTCCAGTTGAAGCGCGTCTCGAGCATTCATCGGGGAATTTGGACGTGGCGAGGCAAAAGACTAAGCTCTCTCCTGACAAGGGTCTCTCTCTCTGCTCTATCTCACACCAACTATATCAGATTTTTTTAGCAAAATGTTCAATAATTCCTCTTCAGCAAGCTGCATCTATGTGAGATAGATGTATTTATAGAAGGAGAGGAGGAGGTTGGGATCCCTAAAATGGTGGAAGGGAGGCCTTATCCTTTGGGAGGTTTTCCCAAAAGGAGGAAACAAAAAGCCAAAGGAAGGTGCTTGTGGTTATGTAGTCGAACAACCCAAGCCGACTCACTCACGAAGTACTTAGCTTGGAAACTTCGCTTCTATATTTAAAAAACTTTCCAAAAACATCTTGGTGCGGGTAGCTCGCTGAGATAGAGCGCCAATGGGTGCGGGGCTCAGTGTTAATTTCCTTTATTAGCGCGAGGCCATAATTACCTGCCAACGCCAACCCAAAAGCATGTGTTTTTGATAGTCTGTTCCAGGAAAAATCAATAGAGGAAATGTTCTCATGGCAAGGGATGCAATGACACTTTTTGCAAGGCATGACACTTCATATAAGTCACAGAAATGGTCCTCCAATGTGCGGGACGGGGATTGCAAAGACAATGACAAAATGCTGTGTAACACTTTTACATACAATTACAATTAAAATTAGAATTAGAATTAGAATTACAATTACAATTTTACAATTTCACATACAATTACAATTAAAATTACAATTACAATTTTAGAATTTTACATACAATTACAATTACAATTACAATCAATTCTTAGTAATAAATTAAAATTTACAAAATTACAATCAATTCATAGTTTTGTGCGCATCGGTGCTTTCTCACTTGCAATGTTTGTATCGTGCTTTCTCTTGTTGAACGCACCGGTGCAGTTTACGGTGATAACCGCACCAGACAAAAAACATCCGCAAAAACCTTCGCCCGCCAATCTCCTCTAGTAACCTCTGCTAGAAATGAATATCTGGGGTATTCTTATAAGGGGTTCCTCAAAAACATCCGCTAGAGGGTCTTTTAATTGTAGTGTATTATACATTTAATTGACATCATCATTAAGTTGATATATTACCAACACACACAATTGAAAGGCACCAAAGATTTCTTCAAACATCACTGAAATCCATTTTATTTTTTTAACATAAATAATAAGGTTTTATATTAAAATTTGTGCCCATATGCAATAGTCACTTGCGAAATGGGTTACTAGATCCCTCTAATGGCACTTTTGCAAAAATGCTAAGATAACAACTTCCTCCCAATAAGAGTAGAGGGAAAAGTTCCAAAACTAGGCCTTATGATTTTTCTTCCTATATTTCATGAGAATAAGAGTGTATATTAACAATTTTATTTTACAAGAAAATGCATAAACAATTTTTTTTAATAAGTTGCTAGAAGATGGTCCATTTATTGGCCCACAAAAGTTAGGACCAAAGTTCTTTCTACTATGATATTTCTTGCTTCTTGTTACTAGAGGGGAGGGACATTGCTTTTTAAGCTGATCGAAATAGGAAGGAGAAGAAGAGGAAGGCTTCCTCTTGACCACCTTACTATCTTCTTCAACTTTTAAAGCAGGAGATACCTTTAGGAAAATATTTTCCACCGCAAGAGTTTCTTTGGAGGGTCTTGATCTAGCTCTTCTACATTATTCGAATCAGGAGGGACCTTTGGAACAAGAATGTTTTGCTAGTGTGCATCGACCTTGAGATTTTCACCTTCTTCCTATGAAGCATTAGGACTTCAAAGCTATTTTTGGAAAGGGATTGATGCTTAGCTTAAGCCCTACACGTCTGCTGCTTTTTACTTCCATGTTTTTTACGTTTATTTTCATGGGGATGAATCCTTGTGAAATTTCTCCTCGCTTCTATTTAAAAGGAGGCAATGGATTTAGAAAGCTTCGAGAAGTTCAATCTATAGGACAACTTTTCACAAAGTGTCCATATTTGCGGCATAGATTACATGTAAAAGGAATATTCTCTTAATCCGGTGATTAGCGATGAGACCAATTATCTAGATTTAGCTGAATCGCCTCAGGGAGGCCTTTAGAGAAATACATTTAAACACAAATTCAAGGACATGAAAAGTTATTCACATGTTCCATATCATTGGAAATAAATATGCCCAATTTACTGCCTATTTCCTTAAAAATTCCTTCACCCCAACAAAGAAGAGGGATAAAAGGCAATATGATCCACACATGAGTAGAGGAGATTTCCATCATGGATTAAAATCTAGAAATCAATGAGGAAGAAAAAAACCTCTGGTTCCCATGAAATAGGGACCCGACTTATATATTTGGTCTCTAGCTTCCTAGTTTTCAAAGAGAAATACATAATACCCATTTCCTCAATAGTAAAATGTTATGGGGTTCATGATTTTCCCAGTTATCAGAGACCAAATCTTCAACAACTTCATAACTTGGGAACGGACTAGTGAACTTTCCTAATAGCCCATGTTCCTTCAAGAGAACCACATTATTTTTTGTTGAGGGGGAAAGCCCCAAATCCCTAAAAGATTTTTCTTCTGCCTTCTTCACAAATTTATTTGGGGCACACATTGTGCCTAAATTAAAATGCACATCCAACAAAACAATCCTAAAACATTCACAAAGTATGCTAGTAGACAAGCCCACTAGCCAAACCAAGATCAAGAAATGATGGGGCACAAAACCAACCCAGATCTCATAATAGAAGTGAGGCGATGGAGACTATTGTCAACCTCTGAAAGCAAGCTCCAAACGAATTCATAGTAGCCATCCAGGATACCAAATGGACTTTTATCCTGATCACAAGAGATGGCCATGCGAAATTGACTAATGGCACAAAAAAGATGCAAATAGATGGCTTGGCTTAAAATCTCAGAAAGAGATGCAATTATTTTGCATATTTTGAAGAGAAAGGGCTTGACAGTGGGGGCACCAATGAGACAAGAAATCAACAACTATTAGGGAAACCCTAGCGCCAGAGAGGGGCATCGTGGAGCACCAACACCATTCTTTCCCATACCATGTTGGATTAGTTGTTAAAAATTGTGAAATCCAATTTACTAATGTAAAACATTTTGCTAGTGATGGAGTTGATCTCCTAACTGGTTATTGACCTCGATCAGCTCATGCGAAATTGGTAAGATTTACAAGTAACTTTTTATAATATTGCTAAATCTATGGAACCTTGTCAATTTTCTGGCCTTTGGCTAAATTTAATTCCCTATTATAAATATTATACCTTTTGGTCATTTTCCAAACCTATTTTATAGTCAATTCTTCCATAAAACGATAGGGATTTGTTGGAATCACAAATTTGAGTTGTGAAATATACATAATTTGAGTGTTGTAGCGGAGTTTTAGGGCATTGAATCTATTTAAGCATTCAAAAACGCATTTTAAACAACATAAAACCACCATTTCCTAGAAAAAAATATTATCATATTTTGGGGGAAAAATCCAAATGTAGAAGAGTTTCATTGTGCCAAAAAAATTATTGCCAAATTCCAATGGAAAAAGACATTTAAATGTAGAAAAGTTTGATTGTGCCAAATTTGATGTGTCACCTTTAGCACCCTAACAAATCCATTGAACCTTGATTGAATTTTCAGTCGTCAACAATATTTAATGTGTCAACTTTAACACCTTGCCAATTCTGTCGAACCCTAATTGACTTTTCAATTTTCTACAATATTTAATGTGTTACCTTTAACACATTGTTAAATCCATCAAAATTAATCTTAGGAAATATTTAATGTGTTACATTTAGAACTTTGCCAAATTCAGCGAACAATACTAACTTTTCAGGCATCAACAATATTTAATGTGTTACCTTTAGCACCTTGCCAAACTGCCTAACTCAATTGAATTTTCGACCATCGGTAATATTTAATGTTTTTACTTGGTAAAAGCTTCACGAGTTCCATCTACGTGGAAGATCCAATGGTGGTAGATTGAGTAAAATAAATATAGCCTAGAATTGTCTTCTCCTTCTTATATGAGAAGTGATTATATGCATATAGATATTCTCATATATGTAATGCATTGAAGATAATTTCTCTCCTTGAGTGGGTTATTACCATAATCTATCACATTCACATAAGTAAACTAGATTTTTTACTAACATTTACCAACCCTAAAATTTATATAAACATTGCTCAAAATTCATGTCAACTAACATTGTTAAAGCTTTAATTTCAATTACAAATGAGATTGGGATCATACTTAGTTAATTAAACACAATTACCAATATTTACTATCCACCATAAATTAAGCAATTCCTTGCACCAAAATAGGTGTGAATAAGATGTAAATAAGCATACTTAGAAGGAGTTACTCCTCACCAAAATTTATGCAATTTTCAGCACAAAGATAAATAAAAGTAATGGAGTACAATGCAAAGTTACTAGAAGTTTCTTCCCACCAAAATGTATGCACTTATTTGCATAAATTTAGTTAGGAGGATTGTATAACTAGTGTAACCATATAAATTAAATGGTCGATAAATGTTGATAGTCATCAAAGCGCTTATCTCATGATACATCTCACATTACCAAGATTTAGAAGGAAAAAACATGAAAATTAACTGAAGGCGTTGTCTAATTGTTGACACGCAGAGGGTTGACCTGAGTTTAATGTGAATTAGCTAAGAAAAACCCTTTAGACACTGACCCTTTCAGCAACACCTACGAGTAGGTGAAGTCTCACCCAAGACATCTATGGGGGACTATAGGAACCTGAAAAATTATGCAATTACGAAGGAGATGGAGACCCTATGCTAGCATTCCCATAACATATTATCACTTAATACCATTCAAAAAAAGAAATGAGGTATAACACTATTCTACGCAATAAACTCATCATTCATCTATTTAAAATAAATGTAATACGAAAAATAGTCATGTTAACACATAATGTGAAAAATACACAAAATAATTTGAAAATAAATGTTTCTGTTAATATTGCGACTTTTCCATTACAATCACTTCCATTGCAACTCAACAGCCTAAATTAATTCTAAGTGCAACATAAAACTATGCATCAAAAAATTATATCGTAAGAATGTTTGAAGGTGTATTTTATCCCTCGATTTTTATCTATTTATAGTTTTACATGTGGACCCAAACTAACCAAAAACGCCTTAGAAGTTAAATATTACTAGGATTGGTAAACACTTTCGCAATCTTTCATCATCTTTCATAATTTTTTATGATCTTTCTTAATATTTTGTGATCTTTTGTAATTTTTTGCCATATTTTGCATTGTTTTGTCATCTTTCGTGATATTTTAGGATGTTTTGCGGTCTTTTGTTATATTTTAGGATGTTTTGCGGTTTTTGTTAATGTTTCGTCATCTTTCATGATATTTTGTGATCTTTCACAATTTTTTGTTATATTTCTTCATGTTTCATGACTTTTTGCGGTCTTTTCTGATTTTTCATCATATTTCGTGATTTTCCATCATATTTCATCATCTTTCATGATGTTTTGCGATTTTTCATGATCTTTCGTGATATTTCGTTGTATTTCATGATTTTGCGTTATCTTTCATGACATTTCATCATTTTTCAAGATCTTTCATCATTTTTTAGGATGTTTTGCGATCCTTCGTGATTTTTCACGATCTTTCGTGCTCTTTCATGATCTTTCGTGATTTTCATCATCTTTCACGATGTTTCCTCATCTTTCAAGATATTTCATCATCTTTTAGGATGTTTCGCTGATTTTCTTTATGTTTCATCATCTTTCAACAATTTTTATGATCTTTCTCAATCTTTCATGATCTTTTGTGATTTTTCATCGTATTTCGCATAGTTTCATCATCTTTCGTGATCTTTTGGGCTGTTTTGAGGTCTTTTGTTATATTTCACGGTCATTTGTTATATTTTAGGACGTTTTGCAGTTTTTGTTATAGTTTCATCATATTTCAGGATCTTTCGTGATCTTTCACAATTTTTTATGATCTTTCTTCATCTTTCATGATTTTTTTTGCGGTTTTTATGATTTTTCATCATGTTTCGTGATTTTCCATCATATTTTGTCACATTTCATCACATTTCAAAATGTTTTGTGATCTTTCATGATATTTCATCGTATTTCGTGATCCTTCATGATTTTTCGTTATCTTTCGTGACATTTCATCATGTTTCAAGAGCTTTCATCATATTTTAGGATGTTTTGCAATCTTTCGTGATTTTTCGCGATCTTTCGTGCTCTTTCATGTTCTTTCGTGATTTTTTATTATTTTCACAATATTTCGTCATCTTTCAAGATCTTTCATCATCTTTTAGGATGTTTCGCTGACTTTCTTGATGTTTCATCATCTTTCGCGATCTTTCGTCATCTTTCATGATTCTTTACGATATTTCTTGATCTTTCGTGATCTTTTGTGATTTTTGGTCATATTTCACATTATTTCGTAATCTTTCATGATATTTTAGGATGTTTGGTTGTCTTTTGTTATATTTCGAGGTCTTTTGTTATATTTTAAATTGTTTTGCAATTTTTCTTATTGTTTCGTCATCGTTCATGATCTTTTGCAATTTTTTGTGATCTTTCTTCACGTTTCATGATTTTTTACGGTCTTTTATGATTTTTCATCGTCTTTCATGATTTTCCATCATCTTTCATCATATTTCATCATATTTCGTGATATGTTTTCATTTTTTTACATATTTTATGATTTTTCATGGGTTTTTTAAATGTTTCATCATCTTTCTCAATCTGTCCTCATCTTTCATCATTTTTTTGCGATATTTCACGATCTTTTATCATATTTCTCAATGTTTGATCATGATCCAGGTGGATATTGGTGGCCACCCGCCTATACCACCTGGACCCCCACCGTTGTTCGGCTCCTAAACTTCCAGAGTCATTTTGAGGGACTAAAAGACGTTTTTAGGGAAAACAAAGAGATAAAAAACGTCCCAATCTATTGTGCCAGTTTTTTTTTTCGACCTCCTCTTTGAAATCATCGAAACAAGGTATTATTATAGCCAAACAGAGATCATATGCCAAAGTTACGACCTCGAGGAAGTTGACGTTCCAACTTGCCGCAACAGGGCCAACAACCTTTTGGAACTTCATCTCCTAGGGTTAGGTTTTTGGATGTTTAGGGTTTCTCATTGTTTCTCAATAATAAAAAGGTCACCGTGCCTCGTTGTAACACAGTTCAGAGGCATGAAGTCACCACATCTCTTCTCAAAGAAAAGCTACGATCGCCCAAATTAATTTATTTCCATTTTGTGTGTAAGAATATTTCAGTTCTTTGATAATAATGAAATGAAGTGTTATTTCTACTCCATATCTATATTTATGGTTATATCTTTATTATGTTGCATTCTTGTTCAAGTTCGGATCACATCATATTTCGTGATATTTTAGGACGGTTTGCAATATTTTGTCATATTTCGTGTTCTTTTACGATATTCCATGATGTTTTAGGATGTTTGTAGACTTTTGCAATATTTCATTATTTTTTGTCATCTTTCGCGATATTTTAAGATTTTATGCGACCTTTTGTCATATTTCATGATATTTCGTAATCTCGCGATCTTTGATAATTTTTCACGATGATTCATCACCTTTCGTGATCTATTTTCATTTTTTTCAATATTTTAGGATTTCTCGCACTCTTTCGTGATCTTTCTTAATTTTTTCGTCATCATTTGCGATCTTTCATGGATTTTTGTCATCTTTCATGATCTTTTAGGATGGTTCGGCGCCTTTCATGATATTTTGTGAATTTTTGCCATCTTTCGTCATCGTTTAGGATGTTTTGCTGTCTTTCATGACTTTTCATCATCATCCATGATATTTTAGGATTTTTTGTGGTCTTCGTGATCTTTCATCATCGTTTGCGATCATATTTCGTCATCTTTCACAATCTTTCATCATGTTTTATCATCTTTTGCAATATTTATTCTTACTTTACGATCTTTTAGGATTTCTCATGGTCTTCCTTGATATTTAATCATCTTTCATGATCTTTTTCTATCTTTTACGGTCTTTTATTTTCTTTCATCATCTTTCGTGATCTTTCATGGTCTTTCGCATTCTTTTGTGATATTTCTTCATCTTTTGGGGTTTTCGACGATATTTCATTATTTTTCATCATCTTTCATCATATCTTGTGATCTTTCATGATTTTATATCATCTTTCGTCATCTTTTAGGATGTTTTGCGATCTTTCATGATTTTTTTGCAATATTTCATGGTCTTTCATGATCTTTCATGATTTTTCATCACCTTTAGCGACGTTTCGTCATCTTTCAAGGTATTTCATCATATTTTAGTATGTTTCATTCAATTTCTTGATGTTTCATCATCTTTCGCAATGTTTCATAATTTTTTACGATCTTTCTCGATATTTTGTGATCTTTTGTGATTTTTTTTTTCATATTTCGCATTGTTTCGTAATCTTTCGTGATATTTTTGGATGTTTTAAGGTCTTTTGTTATATTTTATGATGTTTTGCAGTCTTTGTTAATGTTTCGTCATCTTTCATGATTTTTTGTGGTCTTTTATGATTTTTCATCATCTTTTGTGATATTTCATGATTTTCCACCATCTTTCGTCACATTTCATCATCTTTTAGGAATTTTTGTGATCTTTCATGATCTTTCACGACCTTTTGTGGTATTTCATGATTTTTCGTTATCTTTTGTTGCATTTCATCTTTTTTCAAGATCTTTCATCATCTTTTAGGATGTTTTGCAGTCTTTTATGATCTTTTGTGATTTTTCATCATCTTTCGTGATCTTTCGTCATATTTCATCATCTTTCGTGATATTTTTTCGTCTTTTTCAATCTTTTAGAATTTTTCATTGACTTTCTTAATCTTTCACCATCTTTCAACCTCTTTCATCATTTTTTGCGATCTTTCACTATCTTTCGTAATCTTTCATAATGTTTCATCATCTTTCGTGATATTTTAGGATTTTTTACGATCTTTTGTCATCTTTCGCGCTCTATTGCATATTTCATGATGATTTAGGATGTTTGTATATATTTGCAATCTTTCATCACTTTTCACAATCTTTCATCATTTTTCGCGATCTTTTAGGATGTTTCGCGATATTTCACAATATTTTGTGACTTTTTCATCATATTTCTTTATCTTTCATCATCTTTTAGGATGTGTTGCGGTCTCCCGTGACCTTTTTTCATCTCTCGTGATCTTTTGTCACCTTTTGGGATCTTTTGTCATCTTTCGTGATATTTTAGGATGTTTTGCAGTTTTCGTAACCTTTTGTCAAATTTCAAGATATTTTCTCATCTTTCAGGATATTTCATCATCTTTAGTGCTATTCTAGGATGTTTTGCGCTATTTTGTCATATTTTGCGACATTTCGTCATCTTTCACAACCTTTTTTCATCTTTTGCGATCTTTTAGTATTTTTCGTAGTCTTTCTTGATCTTTCATCAACTTTCATGATGTTTTGTCATGTTTTGTCATCTTCCATAAATTTTTGTTATTTTTCACTATTTTTCATGATATTTTAGGATGTTTTGTGGCTTTTCATCACCTTTCGCAGTCTTTTGCAATCTTTTGTGATCTTTGAGGATGTTTCACAAACTTTCACAATATTTTGGAATATTTAATCATCTTTCACAATTTTTCATCATTTTTCATTATCTTTTCTAATATTTCATCTCCTTTTAGGATGTTTTGCACTGTTTCGTGGGCTTTCATGATTTTTCATGATATTTTATGATGTTTTGCAATATTTAGTCATCTTAAGTGATCTTTCGTGATCTTTTTTCATATTTCGTCGTATTTTGAGGTTTTCCAAGTTTTTTAATCATCTTTTTTTCATCTTTCGTGACATTACACGATCTTTCATAGTCTTTTGTGATCTTTCACAAATTTTCGTGGTGTTTTGTGATATTTCTTCATCTTTTGGAGTTTTCAGTGATATTTCGTTATTTTCATCATCTTTTGAGATCTTTCATGATTCTCTGTCATCTTTCGTCATCTTTTAGGATGTTTTGCGATCTTTCGTTATTTTTCACGATCTTTCGTGGTCTTTCATGATCTTTCGTGAATTTTCATCATCTTTCACGATGTTTCATCATCTTTCAAGAACTCTCATCATCTATCAAGATCTTTCATCATCTTTTAGGATCTTTCACTGAATTTCTTGATGTTTCATCATATTCCGCAATCTTTCACCATATTTCATCATTTTTTACTATCTTTCTCAATCTTTCGTGATGTTTTGTGATTTTCCGTCATATTTCTCATTGTTTCATCATCTTTCGTGATATTTTAGGATGTTTTGCATTCTTTTGTTATATTTGGCAGTCTTTTGTTATATTTTAGGATATTTTGCGGTTTTTGTTATTATTTCGCCATCTTTCACGATATTTCATGATCTTTCGCAATTTTTTGTGATCTTTCTTCACCTTTCATGATTTTTTGTGGTCTTTTATGATTTTTCATCATCTTTCATGATTTTCCATTATCTTTGGTCATATTTCATCATCTTTCAGGATGTTTTGCGATCTTTCATGATCTTTAGCGATCTTTCGTCGTATTTCGTGATCCTTCGTGATTTTTCGTTATCTTTCGTGACATTTCAACATTTTTCAATATCTCTCATCATCTTTTAGGATGTTTTGCGATCTTTCGTGATTTTTCATCATTTTCGTGGCGTTTCGTTATCTTTCAAGATCTTTGGTCATGTTTTACGGTGTTTTGTTGACTTTCTTGATGTTTCATCATCTTTCGCAATCTTTTGTCATCTTTCATCATTTTTTATGATCTTTCTCAATCTTTCGTGATCTTTTGTGTTTTTTCGTCATATTTCGTGATGTTTTAGGATGTTTTGCGATCTTTTGTTATATTTTGCAGTGTTTTGTTATATTTAAGGATGTTTTGAGGTTTTTATTTTTTTTTGTCATTTTTCACGAATTTTCCCAATTTTTTGTGATCTTTCTTCATCTTTCATGATTTTTTGCGGTCTTTTCATCTTTCGTCATATTTCATCATCTTTTAGGATTTTTTGCGATCTTTCATGATCTTTCGTGGTATTTCGTGATTTTTTGTTATCTTTTGTGACATTTCATCATTTTCAAGATCTTTCATCATCTTTTAGGATGTTTTGCGATCTTTCATGATCTTTCGCGATCTTTCATTGTCTTTCATGATATTTCGTGATTTTTCATCATTTTCGCGATGTTTCGTCATATTTCAAGATCTTTTGTCATCTTTTAAGATGTTTCACCGACTTTCTTGATGTCTCATCATCTTTCACAATATTTCGTCATCTTTCTTCAATTTTTACGATCTTTCTCGATCTTTTGTGATTTTTCGTCATATTTTGCATTGTTTCGTCATCTTTCGTGATATTTTAGGATGTTTTGCAGTCTTTTGTTATATTTCACAATATTTTGTTATATTTCAGGATGTTTTGTGGTTTTTGTTACTGTTTCGTCATCTTTCAGGATCTTTTGTGATCTTTCTTCATCTTTCATGATTTTATGCGGTCCTTTTATCTTTTGTCATATTTCATCATCTTTCAGGATGTGTTGCGATCTTTCATGATCTTTCGTGATATTTCGTGGTATTTTGCGATCATTCGATATTTTTCGTTATCTTTCGTGACATTTCATCATTTTTCAAGGTATCTTATCATCATTTAGGATGTTTTGCGATCTTTCGTGATCTTTCTTGGTCTTTCATTATCTTTCGTGGTTTTTCATCATATTTCACGATGTTTCGTCATCTTTTAAGATCTTTCATCATCTTTTAAGATGTTTCGCTGACTTTTTTGATTTTTCATCATCTTTTGCAATATTTTGTCATCTTTCAACATTTTTACAATATTTCTCGATATTTCGTGATATTTTAGGATGTTTTTTGATCTTTTGTTATACTTCATGGTCATTTACTATATTTTAGAATGTTTTGCGATATTTTTTGTTTTGTTTTGTCATTTTTCATGATATTTCGTGTTCTTTCGCATTTTTTTGTGATTTTTCTTCATCTTTCATGATTTTTTGTGGTCTTTTATGAGTTTTCATCATCTTTCGTGATTTTCCATCATTTTTCGTCATATTTCAACATCTTTCAGTATTTTTTGCGATCTTCCATGATCTTTTGTGTTATTTCGTGATCCTTCGTGATTTTTCATTATCTTTTGTGAAATTTCATCAATTTTCAAGATCTTTCATAATCTTTTAGGATATTTTGCGATCTTTCGTGATTTTTCGCAATCTTTCGTGGTCTTTTATGATCTTTCGTGATTTTTCATCATTTTCGCGATATTTCTTCATCTTTCAAGATATTTCTTCATCTTTCAAGATATTTCGTCTTCTTTTAGGATGTTTCACTGAGTTTCCCAATGTTTCATAATATTTCACAATATTTCATCATGTTTGATCATTTTTTACGATCTTTCTTAATCTTTTGTTATCTTCTGTGATTTTTTGTCATATTTCTCATTGTTTCGTCATCTTTCGTGGTATTTTAGGATGTCTTGCGGTCTTTTGTTATATTTCGTTGTCTTTTGTTATATTTTAGGATGTTTTGTGGTTTTTGTTACTGTTTCATCAGCTTTCATGACCTTTCGTAATTTTTTGTGATCTTTCTTCAGCTTTCATGATTTGTTGCGATCTTTTATGATTTTTCATCATCTTTCATGATTTTCCATCTTCTTTCATCATATTTCATCATCTTTCAAGATGTTTTGCGATATTTCATGGTATTTCATGGTCTTTCACGATTTTTCGTGGTATTTTGTGATTCTTCGTGAATTTTCTATATCTTTCACAACATTTCATAATTTTTCAAGATCTTTCATAATATTTTAGGATGTTTTATGGTCTTTCACAATCTTTTGCAATATTTCGTCATTTTTCGTGACCTTTCGTCATATTTCGTGATCCTTTTTCAACTTTTTAATATTTTATGATTTTGGTGGCCACCCGCCTATTTCAATTGGACCCCCACCATTGTTTCTTTTCAGTCTCCTTAATTGTCACTATTTTTTTTTTGTTGGGAAAATAGAGAGACCAGAAAAGTCCTAAACAAGTTTCATGATAGTTTGTTTTTGGCCTTCTCTTCGAAAAAAGGTATTATGATAGCCAAACAAAGACCGTATGCCAAAGTTACGACCCTGGGAAGTTGACGTTCCAACTTTCTGCAACGGGGCCCACAAGCTTTTGACACTTCATCTCCTGGGGTTAGGTTTTTGGATGTTTAGGGTTTCTCATTATTTCTCAATGATAAAAAGGCCACCGAGCCTCATTGTAACAAAGTTTAGAGGCATGTAGTCACCACATATCTTCTCAAAGTTGTTGAAGATTGCAACAAGAAACAGTGAAGGAGGCATCCTGAAACATCTTTCCTGATCCTAGTTTGAAAGTGATCACCAAAACTAGGTGGGGGCCACACAGGTGATTTTTGTCGCAAAGTCTATTTTTAGACATATGGATCATGGTCTATGAGTTGCATGATGCTATTTATGGATGATTGGTCGAGTTGGTAAAAATAGATGGACCTCTATTTTTAGACATTGGGCGGTTTCAATTTTTAGACTATCGAGCTAAAAATATAACAGTAAAATATTATTAACCCTTAATAATATTTAGACTATAAACATTATCTTATTCTCTTGGAGCACTTCAGTTTGATGCTTGGATGTGGCACATGCAGCTGACAGAAGGAAATACGCTTTTCCTAAGGGTTAGTTGAGCTATTGCATGGTTGGCTTTAGTTAGAACTCATGTGGCAGAGTTTGGTGGAGTTGATGAGACAGTTGGTGGAGTTGTGTTCGGTTTAACTTAGTTGAACTAGTTGTATTTAGTCTAACTGATAAATACACTAGTGATGAGTGGTGTGAATTAATTATTAATTAATTCACTAATTATTAACTCATAAATCAATTAAAGAACACATCAGTTAACTGCAATGCATGGACAGTTCAGTGGAGACCAGTGTTAGAGGTGGGTGAAAGGGTGAGTGTGACTATCAGTTGTGACCATGATTGTGCATGAGATTTGCACACACATTGATGGAGATTGCCAATGAGGATTACGCAGTTGGAGCTAGTGGGATTCGAACTTGGATCTCATTCATTACTCACTTGGATTGCGCAGTAGAGGCAGGCAGACTTGTGGAGGAGATTTGAACCCAGGACTTGTTCAAATCTCATATAGTTTTGTGTGTAACTTTTGGAGATAGTACTGAGTACTTGTGAGGAGTATTGTGCTATGTATTGTTACATGTTCTCTATCATTATAATATACAGATAATTGGGGGTTTTCAGCTATTGCTTTCCCCATTACATCTTGTGTTGATATGTGTGCTTGATTATGTTTTAATGAGCGCATGCGACTGCTTTCTATTTCCGCATATTGATTATCAATTGTAGAAGAGGTTATGTATTATGCATGAAGCTTAAATAGTGTGTAATCAGGATAATCTTGGTGAATAATTCAGCAAATTATTCAAATTTCTACAAAAGTAAAGCTACCATCGCCTTAGATAGTTATTTCCATTTTGTATGTAAGCATATTTAAGTTCTTTGATATTAATGAAATGAAGTGTTATTTCTGCTCCATATCTATATTTATGGTTATATTTCTATTATGTTGCATTCTTTTTTAAGTTCAGATCACATCATATTTCGTGATATTTTAGGATGGTTTGCGATATTTCGTCATCTTTTGCGGTCTTTTACGATATTCCATGTTGTTTTAGGATGTTTGTAGTCTTTTGCAATCTTTCATAATTTTTTGTCATCTTTCGCGATATTTTAAGATTTTATGCATCCTTTCGTCATATTTCGTAATATTTCGCGATGTTTCATCGTTTTTCACGATAATTCATCATGTTTCATCACCTTTCGCGATCCATTTTCATCTTTTTCAATATTTTAGGATTTCTCCCGCTCTTTCGTGATCTTTCTTAATTTTTGCGTCATCATTTGCAATCTTTCATGGATTTTTGTCATCTTTCATGATATTTTAAGATGGTTTGGCGCCTTTCATGTACTTTCGTGATTTTTTGCCATATTTCGTCTTCTTTTAGGATGTTTTTCAAATTTTCATGACTTTTTGTCATCTTTCGTGTTATTTCATCATCATACACAATATTTTAGGATTTTTTGTGGTCTTCGTGATATTTCATCATCTTTTGCGATCTTTCATCATCTTTCGTGATCTTTCATCATGTTTCATCATCTTTCGCAATATTTACTCTACTTTTGCAATCTTTTAGGATTTCTCACGGTCTTCTCTGATATTTCATCATCTTTCACGATCTTTCGCTATCTTTTACGGTCTTTCATTTTATTTCATCACCTTTTGTTATATTTCGTGATCTTTCGTGATATTTCGCAGTCTTTTGTGATCTTTCTTCATCTTTTGGGGTTTTCGGTGATATTTCGTGATATTTCGTGATTTTTCATCATCTTTTGTGATCTTTCATGAATTTTTTATCATCTTTCGTTATCTTTTAGGATGTTTTGCGATCTTTCATGATTTTTGCGATCTGTCATGGGCTTTCATGATCTTTCATGATTTTTCATCATCTTTAGTGAGGTTTCATCATATTTCAAGATCTTTCATCATCTTTTAGGATGTTTCACCAACTTTCTTGATGTTTGATCATCTTTCACAATCTTTCATCATTTTTTATGACATTTCTTGATATTTCGTGATCTTTTGAGATTTTTTGTCATATTTCACATTGTTTCGTCATCTTTCGTGATATTTTAGGATGTTTTGCGGCCTTTGTTATTATTTCGTCATCTTTCGTAATTTTTTGTGATCTTTCTTCATATTTCATAATTTTTTGCGGTATTTTATGATTTTTCATCATCTTTTGTGATATTTCATGATTTTCACCATCTTTCGTAATATTTCATGATCTTTTAGGATGATTTGCGATCTTTCATGATCTTTCGTGGTATTTCGTGATTTTTCGTTATCTTTCGTGACATTTCATCATTTTCCAATATCTTTCATCATCTTTTAAGATGTTTTGCAGACTTTCATGATCTTTTGCAATCTTTTGTCATCTTTCGCGATCTTTCATCATATTTCATCATCTTTCGTTATGTTTTTTCATCTTTTGCAATCTTTTAGGATTTTTCATTGAATTTCTGAATCTTTCATCATCTTTCATCATATTTTGCGATCTTTCGTGATCTTTCGTGATATTTCACAATGTTTCATCATCTTTCGCTGTCTATTGCAATATTTCATGATGATTTAGAATGTTTGTATACTTTTGCAATCTTTCATCATTTTTCACAATCTTTCATCATCTTTTGCGATCTTTTGTGATACTTCATCGCCTTTCCTTATCTTTCATCATATTTTAGGATGTTTTGCGCTCTTCCGTGACCTTTTGTCATCTCTCATGATATTTTGTCATCTTTCATAATTTTTTGTCATGTTTCGTGATCTTTTCTCAATTTTGAGATTTTTCATCATTGTTAGTGCTATTCTAGGATGTTTTGCGGTATTTCATCATATTTTGGGATCTTTCGTCATCTTTCACGACCTTTTTTCATCTTTTGCAATCTTTTAGTATTTTTCGCGACATTTCTTTATCTTTCATCATATTTTGTCATCTTCCATGATCTTTTGTCATTTTCCCCCATTTTTCTTGATATTTTAGGATGTTTTGTGGCATTTCATCATCTTTCGTAGTCTTTTTCAATCTTTTGTGATCTTTGAGGATGTTTCATAAAATTTGACAATCTTTTGCAATTTTTAATTATCTTTTGTGATCTTTCATCATATTTTGCAATGTTTTAGGGTGTTTTGCAATTTTTCACAATTTTTCATCATATTTTGTTATCTTTTGTGATATTTCATCACATTCTAGGATGTTTTGCACTGTTTCATGGGATTTCATCATCTATCATGATCTTTTATCATCCTTCATGATATTTTATGATGTTTTACGATATTTTTTCATCCTAAGTGATCTTTCATAATCTTTCGCGATTTTTTTTTCATCTTTTGCAATCTTTCATCATCTTTCGCGGGTTTTCAAGTTTCTTCATCATCTTTTGTCATCTTTCATGATCTTTAGTGGTCCTTCACAATATTTTGTGATCCTTTTTCATCTTCCGTGATATTTTGTGGTCTTCTGTGATCTTTCATTATTTTTCATAATCTTTTGTCGTCTTTTGCGATCTTTCGTGATTTCCGTCATCTTTTATGATGTTTTGCGATCTTTCGTGACCTTTTGTCATTTTTTAGGATGTTTTGTAGTGTTTCATGAACAATTTTTTAAATTTATTTATTTTATTTTATTATTATTTTTTATTTTATTTATTTATTTTTTAATCTTTCGTTATCTTCTAGGATGTTTCACACAATTTTGCAATATTTCATCATATTTCACGATTTTTCATCATCTTTCGTGATCTTTTGGGATGGTTCGGTGTCTTTCACAAATATTCATGAGTTTTTGTCAATATTAAATCATATCATTTTGCAATATTAAATCATATTTCACAATATTTTAGGGTGATTTTCAATCTTTGCGATTTTTTGTCATCTTTCCTTATGTTTTGTGCTATTTCATCACCTTTTAGGATGTTTTTCACTGTTTCGTGGGCTTTCATCATATTTCATGATATTTCATAATCTTTCATGATATTTTATGATGTTTTTCGATATTTCTTCATCCCAAGTGATCTTTCGTCATCTTTCACAATCTTTTTTCATCTTTTGCAATTTTTCGTCATCTTTTGTGGGTTTTCAAGTTTTTTCATCATTTTTTGTCATCTTTCATGATCTTTCAAGGTCCTTCATGACCTTTTGTGATCTTTTTTCATCTTCTCTGATCTTTTGTGGTCTTCCATGATCTTTCATGATTTTTCATCATCTTTTGTTGTCTTTTGTGATCTTTCGTGATTTCCGTCATCTTTTATGATGTTTTGCGATATTTTGTGATCTTTCGTCATCTTTTAGGATGTTTTGTAGTCTTTCGTGATTTTTTTTTTTATAAATATTTTATCATCTTTCTTTATCTTTTAGGATGTTTCACGGACTATTGCAATCTTTAATCATATTTCGTGATTTTTCATCATCTTTCATGATCTTTTGGGATGGTTCGGTGTCTTTCACAAATATTCGTGATGTTTTGTCATCTTTCGCCCTATTTATAATGTTTTGCGGTCTTTCATGACCTTTTGTCATCTTTCGTGATATTTTATGATTTTTTGTGGCCTTTGTGATATTTCATCATCTTTCGCGATCTTTCATGATCTTTCGTGATCTTTCATGATCTTTCGTCATCTTTCACAATATTTCATGATGTTTCATCATGTTTCACAATTTTTTTTATTATCTTTTGTGGTCTTTTATAATTTCTCATGGTATTTCTTGATATTTCATCATCTTTGACGATCTTTCACTATATTTTACAATATTTCATATTATTTCGTCGTATTTTGTCATCTTTCGTGATATTATGTGGTCTTTTGCAGTCTTTTATGATCTTTCACGTTTTTTCATGGTGTTTTGTGATATTTCTTCATATTCTAGGGTTTTCAGAGATATTTCGTGATTTTTCATTATCCTCTGAGATCTTTCATGATTTTCTGTCATCTTTTAGGATGTTTTGCGATATTTCGTGATTTTTCATGATATTTCATGGTCATTCATGATCTTTCTGGATTTTTCATCATCTTTCGTGATGTTTCGTCATCTTTCAAGATCTTTCATCATCTTTTAGGATGTTTAGTTGAGTTTCTTTATGTTTCATCATATTTCACAATCTTTCGTCATATTTCATTATTTTTTTACAATATTTCTTGATCTTTCATTATCTTTTGTGATTTCTCGTCATATTTCACATTGTTTCATCATCTTTCGTGATATTTTAGGATGTTTTGCGGTCTTTTCTTATATTTCGCGGTCTTTCGTGATATTTTAGGATGTTTTGCAGTTTTTGTTATTGTTTTGTCATCTTTCATGATATTTCGTGATTTTTCACAATATTTTGTGATCTTTCTTCATCTTTCATAATTTTTTGCGGTCTTTTATGATTTTTCATCATCTTTCTTCATATTTCATAATCTTTCAGGATGTTTTGCGATCTTCATGATCTTTCGTGATCTTTCGTGGTATTTTGTGGTCCTTCATGATTTTTCATTATCTTTCATGACATTTCATACATTTTCAAGATCTTTCATCATCTTTTAGGATGTTTTGTGATCTTTCGTGGTCTTTCATGATCTTTTTTATTTCTCATCATTTTTTTGATGTTTTGTCATCTTTAAAGATCTTATGTCATCTTTTAGGATGTTTCACTAACTTTGTTGATGTGTCCTCATCTTTCACAATATTTCGTCATTTTTCATCAATTTTTACGATCTTTCTCGATCTTTCGTCATATTTCGCCATCTTTCGTGATATTTTAGGATGTTTTGCAGTCGATCGTTATATTTCATGATTTGTTATTATATTTTAGGATGCTTTGCGCTTTTTGTTATTGTTTCATCATCTTTCATGATCTTTTGCAATTTTTTGTGATCTTTCTTCATATTTCATGATTTTTTGCGGTCTTTTATGATTTTTTATCATCTTTCATTATTTTCTATCATCTTTCTTCATATTTCATCATCTTTCAGGATGTTTTGCGATCTTTCATGATTTTTTGCGATATTCCGTGGTATTTCGTGAGCCTTCATGAATTTTCAAGATCTTTCTTCATATTTTAGGATGTTTTGCGATCTTTCGTGATATTTCACAATCTTTTGTGGTCTTTCATGATCTTTTGTGATTTTTCACGACCTTACGCACTGTTTCATTATATTTTAAGATATTTCATCATATTTTAGGATGTTTTGCTGAGTTTCTTGATGTTTCATCATCTTTCGCAATCTTTCAAACTTTTTACGATCTTAGGCTCGATCTTTTGTGATCTTTTGTGAATTCTCATCATATTTCTCATTGTTTCATAATTTTTCGTGATATTTTAAGATGTTTTGCGGTTTTTGTTATTGTTTCACCATCTTTCGTGATCTTTTGCAATCTTTTGTGATATTTCTTCATCTTTCATGATTTTTTTCGGTCTTTTATGATTTTTCATCATCCTTCATGATTTTCCATCGTATTTCGCCACATTTCATCATCTTTTAGGATGTTTTGTGATCTTTCATGATCTTTCGCGATCTTTCTTGGTATTTCGCGATCCTTCGTAATTTTTTGTTATCTTTCGTGACATTTCATCGATTTTCAAGATCTTTCGTCACCTTTTAGGATGTTTTGCGATCTTTCTCTTTCATGAACTTTCGTGATTTTTCATCATCTTTCGCAATGTTTTGTCATCTTTCAAGTTCTTTCATCATCTTTTAGGATGTTTCACTGACTTTCTTGATGTCTCATCATCTTTCGCAATATTTTGTCACCTTTAATATTTTTTTACGATATTTCTCGATCTTTCGTGATCTTTTGTGATTTTTCATTATATTTCGCATTATTTCGTCATCTTTCATGATATTTTAGGATGTTTTGCAGTCTTTTGTTGTATTTCGGAGTCTTTTGTAATATTTTAGGATTTTTTGTGGTATTTGTTATTGTTTCATCATATTTCATGATATTTCGTGATCTTCCGCAATTTTTTGTGATATTTCTTCATCTTTCATGATTTTTTGTGGTCTTTTATGATTTTTCATCATCTTTCGTGATTTTCCACCATATTTCATCATCTTTTTTTATTTTTATTTTTATTTTTATCTTTCATGATTTTCTATCATCTTTCGTCATCTTTTAGGATGTTTTAAGATCTTTCATGATTTTTAAGATCTTTCATGGTCTTTCATGATCTTTCACGATTTTTCATCATCTTTAGCGATGTTTCGTCATCTTTCAATATCTTCCATCATCTTTTAGGATGTTTCGCTAACTTTCTTGATGTTTCATCACCTTTCACAATCTTTCGTCATTTTTCACGATCTTTCACAATATTTCGTGATCTTTTTGATTTTTTGTCATATTTCGCATTGTTTCGTCATCTTTAATGATATTTTAGGATCTTTTGCGGCCTTTGTTATTTTTTCGTCATCTTTCATGATCTTTTGTGATCTTTCGCAATGTTTTGTGATTCTTAATATTTCATGATTGTTTGTGGTCTTTTATGATTTTTCAACATCTTTTGTGATATTTCGAGATTTGCCACCATCTTTCGTCATATTTCATCATCTTTTAGGACGTTTTGCGATCTTTCATGATCGTTCGCTTTCTTTTGTGATTTTTGGTTATCTTTCGTGACATTTCATCATTTTTCAAGATATTTCATCATCTTTTAGGATGTTTTGCAGTCTTTCATGATATTTTGCATTCTTTTGTCATTTTTCATGATCTTTCATCATATTTCATAATCTTTCTTTATCATTCGTCATTTTTAAGGATATTTTGTGGTCTTTCGTGATCATTTGTCATCTCTCATGATATTTTGTCATCATTCAGGATCTTTTGTTTTCTTTCGTGATATTTTAGGATGTTTTACAGTATTTCATAACCTCTTTCCATATTTCGTGATCTTTTCTCATCTTTCAGGACATTTCATCATCTTTAGTGTTATTCTAGGATGTTTTGTGGTATTTTGTCATATTTCACGATCTTTCATTATCTTTCATGAATTTTTTTTCATCTTTGGCGATATTTTAGTATTTTTTGCGGTCTTTCTTTATCTTTCATCATATTTTATGCTGTTTTGTCAACTTTTGTCATCTTCCATGATCTTTTGTCATTTTTCGCCATCTTTCATGATATTTTAGGATGTTTTGTGGCCTTTCATCATCTTTTGCAGTCTTTTGAAATCTTTTATGATCTTTGAGGATGTTTCACAAACTTTCACAATATTTTGCAACATTTAATCATCTTTTGCGATCTTTCATCATCTTTCGCAGTCTTTTAGGGTGTTTTGCAATCTTTCGCGATTTTTCATCACCTTTCGTTTTTTTTATTTTATTTTATATTTCATCACCTTTTGGGATGTTTTCGATGTTTCATGGGGTTTCATCATATTTCATCATCTTTCATGATATTTCCTAAGTGATCTTTCGTCATATTTTGTGTTTTTTCTTTCATCTTTTGCAATCATTCATCATATTTTGCAGTTTTTCAAGTTTTTTCACAATCTTTTGTGATCTTTTTTTCATCTTTCGTAATATTTTGTGGTCTTTCATAATATTTCGTCGTCTTTTGCAATCTTTCGTGATTTCCGTCATCTTTTATGATGTTTGCGATCTTTCGTGATCTTCCGTCATCTTTTAGGATGTTTTGTAGCATTTCGTGAACATTTTTTTTTTTTTAAATCTTTCATCATATTTGGTTATCTTTTAGGATGTATCACTTACTTTTGCAATATTTCATCATATTTCGCGATTTTTCATCATCTTTCGTGATCTTTTAGGATGGTTCGGTGTATTTCACAAATATTCATGTCCTATTTTAGGATGTTTTGTGGTCTTTCATGACCTTTTGTCATCTTTCGTGATATTTTTTCACTTTTCATGATTTTTCACCATCATTAGTGATATTTTAGGATTTTTTGTGGTCTTCAAGATATTTCATCATCTTTCGCAATCTTTCATGATCTTTCGTCATCTTTTGCGATCTTTCATCATGTTTCATCATCTTTCGTAATATTTTTTCATCTTTTGCAACCTTTTAGGATTTCTCAACCAGCACAAAGGACAAGTTGTACAGTATATTTCTACTCTATATGTTAGTGTGATTCATATAAAACATTAAATAAATCATAATGAATGCATGTATAACAAATATTCTTCATACATTAAAGCATACACTAACACGTTTATTTCGGGAACAGCATGATACTTATGTATTATAAATAGTATGTACAAAAGTAATCGTGGAGAGATCACCTGATCCTTCCAAGGCCTTCGCAGACCGTCGTCCGGATCCGTCCAGCCCTTGCCTCGCTAAGACTCCTTCCAAACTGGTGCATACGAGATAACATATAAAGAGATGTGTATCTCAAGGAAACAAGGGTTTCCTACAATGAACTGGGAAAGTGCAGGAGGCACGGGGAATCAGACTTGGATAGGGAATACCAACAGAGTATAATATCAATAATTCTCTCTCTCCCTTAGGCCATACACATGAGGGCTTTTTATGGTCCCTCCAAGTAGTTTCAGCAGTTGGAAACAGTTGGCCACGGGCTGGGGTGGTTGAACTACCTGAGTAACCATCAACCCAGCGCGAAATTAGGGATTTTTTATATATTTTTTAATCATTTTAATGGCATACGCGGAAAATTCTAGCTGGACTCGCGTATACACGTGGAAAAGTACGGGCATAGTCGCGTATGGGGGATTTTACATTGTTTTTAAGTGAATTTGTCCAAGTCTGTAGGAATGGGTGCCCAAAAGCCATGAAGCAATCATGAATCATGTCAAGGTGAGAAATGATGCTATAACAAATGCCCCCTAATATATGAGGTCAGAAGGGGTACATGATGGCGAAATGTATTATGCACATAGAAAGAACTTCGCAAGGACAAGAGAGGACTTCACCAGATTTCAGCCTGCCAAAAACCAATGAAAGAAACCAGAGAGTCAACTCATGCTGAGGCGGGCATACCCATGCTCAGTCAAAAATACATCATATGGAAAGTACTGAAATAGATCAACATGTATACAAGTATAACTGAACTGAAAGTACATAGTGAATCATCTGAGCAGGGCCCAGAAATAAGTCTGAATCAATGTCCAAGTATCACATATAGAGAGAAGGCAGATCAAAGATAATGCTGGCCCCGGATGTCTGGATCGATGGCTTGAATCTCCATCTTGGGATCATAAGAGCGGATCAAGCAGTTACAATCATGACTCGTGGACCAGCATATAAAATCTTTCTTTGTCTTAATATAGATCAGCATAAGGGTGGGCAGCAACAACTGGCCCGAAAGCCCAGAAAGAACATCAACGATGAGCAGAAATCTTTGATACAACCAGGGTCTTCATTTGGAGTCCTGGCAACACTACAGTCTACACAGTAGGAATAAAAATGAGCGAAGTCGACCATTAAGGTCCTTTCGGATTAGGGCAGTAGTGTTTCCGTTGCCCAACGAGGTGTTGCAAATATTGATAATGAGGTGTCGAGGTGCTTGAGTACAATCGACAAGTGTGAATGAATGAGTTGGTCGAACATGAAGTCTACCAATCAGGAGGCAATGATGAATCCCCAGTGGGTCATGAGTTGTTTCGGGGAATTAACACCCTAGAGGTTGGTTGGGATTCAACCTCCACAGAGTAGGGGCGTACTACTTAACAGAGACCCACACGATCATGCACATTCATAAAAACTACATAGAGAAGAATGAGAGGTTTACCCGTTGGTCCTACGTTTGAAGTAGATCCACGTGGAGTTCAAACTCCCTGTAACCGTCCTTCCTCCTTAACCTGAAATACAAGAAGAAACCAGCACAAAGGACAAGTTGTATAGCATATTTCTACTCTATATGTTAGTGTGATTCATATAAAACATTAAATAAATCATAATGAATGCTTGTATAACAAATATTCTTCATACATTAAAGCATACACTAACACATTTATTTCGGGAACAGCATGATACTTCTGTATTATAAATAGTACGTACAAAAGTAATCGTGGAGAGATCACCTGATCCTTCCAAGGCCTTCGCAGACCGTTGTCCGGATCCGTCCAGCCCTTGCCTCGCTAAGACTCCTTCCAAACAGGTGCATACGAGATAACATATAAAGGGATATGTATCTCAAGGAAACAAGGGTTTCCTGAAATGAACTGGGAAAGTGCAGGAGGCACGGGGAATCAGACTTGGATAGGGAACCAACAGAGTATAATAATCATAATTCTCTCTCCCTCAGGCCATACATATGAGGTCTTTTTATAGTCCCTCCAAGTAGTTTCAGCAGTTGGAAACAGTTGGCCACGGGCTGGGGTGGTTGAACTACCTGAGTAACCATCAACCCAGCGCGAAATTAGGGTTTTTTATATATTTTTTAATCATTAAAATGGCATACGCGGAAAAGTCTAGCTGTAATCGCGTATACACGCGGAAAAACACGGGCATAGTCGCGTATGGAGGATTTTCCACTGTTTTTAAGTGAATTTGTCCAAGTCTGTAGGAATGGGTGCCCATAAAGCCATGAAGCAATCATGAATCATGTCAAGGTGAGAAATGATGCTATAACAATGGTATTTCTTGATATTTCATAATATTTCACGATCTTTCGCTATATTTTATAATCTTTCATATCCTTTCATCATCTGTTATCATCTTTCGTGATATTACGCGGTCTTTCACAGTCTTTTATGATCTTTCATGGTTTTTCGTGGTGTTTTGTGATATTTCTTCATCTTTTTGGGTTTTCGGTTATATTTCGTGTTTTTTCATCATCTTTTTAGATCTTTCATGATTTTGTCATCTTTCGTCATATTTTAGGATCTTTTGCGATCTTTTGTGTTTTTTCACGATATTTCATGGTCTTTTCATTATCTTTCATGATTTTTCATCATCTTTCACAATGTTTCATCATCTTTCAAGATATTTCATCATATTTTACGATGTTTCGCTTACTTTCTTGATGTTTCATCATATTTCACAATCTTTCGTCATATTTCATCATTTTTTACGATCGTTCTCGATCTTTTGGGATCTCTTATGATTTTTCGTCATATTTTGCATTGTTT
The DNA here is from genome assembly GCA_034641835.2 of Pinus albicaulis. NCBI lineage: Eukaryota > Viridiplantae > Streptophyta > Pinopsida > Pinales > Pinaceae > Pinus > Pinus albicaulis. The sequence continues at coordinate 778,257,696 of CM076582.1, forward strand.
CGTCATCTTTCGTGATATTTTAGGATGTTTTTCCGTATTTTGTTATATTTTAGGATGTTTTGTGGTTTTTGTTATTGTTTCGTCATCTTTCATGATATTTCGTAATCTTTCGCAATATTTTCTAATCTTTCTTGATATTTTGCGGTCTTTTATGATTTTTAATCATCTTTCATGATTTTCCATCAACTTTTGTCATATTTCATCATCTTTCATAATGTTTTACGATCTTTCATGATCTTTCGCGATCTTTCGTGGTATTTCGTGATCCTTCATGATTTTTTGTCATCTTTCGTGACATTTCATCATTTTTCAAGATCTTTCATCATCTTTTAGGATGTTTTGCGATGTTTCATGATTTTTTGCGATCCGTCATGGTATTTCATGATCTTTTGTGTATTTCATCATCATTTGCAGTCTTTCATCATCTTTCATGATTTTCTATGATCTTTCTCGATCTTTTGTGATTTTTCATCATATTTTTCATTGTTTCGTCATCTTTCGTGATATTTTAGGTTGTTTTACGTTCTTCTGTTATATTTCACGGTCTTTTGTTATATTTTAGGATGTTTTGTGGTTGTCCTTATTGTTTCATGATATTTCACAATCTTTCGCAATTTTTTGTGATCTTTCTTCATCTGTCATGATTTTTTGCAGTCTTTTCATCTTTCATCATATTTCATCATTTTTCAGGTTGTTTTAAGATCTTTCTTGATCTTTCGTGGTATTTCGTGATCCTTCATGATTTTTTCATTAACTTTTGTGACATTTTATCATTTTTAGGTTGTTTTGCGATTTTTTGTGGTCTTTCATGACCTTTCACGATTTTTCGTCATCTTTCGTGATGTTTCGTCATCTTTCAAGATATTTCATTATCTTTTAGAATATTTCGCTCACTTTATTGATGTTTCATCTTTCGTCATCTTTCAACATTTTTTATGATCTTTCTCGATCTTTCGTGATTTTTTGTGATTTTTTGTCACATTTCGCATTGTTTCGTCATTTTTCGTGACATTTTCGGATGTTTTGTGGTCTTTTGTTACATTTTGCGGTCGTTTGTTGTATTTTAGGATACTTTACGGTTTTCTTCATCATCTTTCATGATCTTTCATGATCTTTCACATTTTTTGTAATCGTTCTTCATCTTTCATGATTTTTCGCGGTCTTTCATGATTTTCCATCATCTTTCGTGATTTTGCGGTTTTTTGTTATATTTTAAGATTTTTTGCGGTCTTGTTATTGTTTCGTCATCTTTCATGATCTTTCGTGATCTTTCACAATTTTTTTATGATCTTTCTTCATCTTTCATAAAATTTTTGTCATCTTTTATGATTTTTCATTATATTTTGTGATATTTCGTTATTTTCCACCATCTTTCATCATATTTCATCATCTTTTAGGATGCTTTGCGATCTTTCATGATCTTTCGCGATCTTTCGTGGTATTTGGTGATTTTTCGTTATCTTTCTTGACATTTCATCATTTTTCAAGATCTTTCATCATGTTTTAGGATGTTTTACAATCTTTCATGATCTTTAGCAATCTTTCATCATCTTTCGTGATCTTTCGTCATATTTCATCATCTTTCATGATATTTTTCATGTTTTACAATCTTTTAGGATTTTTCATAGACTTTCTTAATCTTTCATCATCTTTCATCATTTTTTACAATCTTTCGCGATCTTTCGTCATCTTTTGTAATGTTTCATCATATTTCACGATATTATAGGATGTTTTGCGATCTTTCGTCATCTTTCAGAGTCTATTGCGATATTTTATGATGATTTAGGATGTTTGTAGATTTTTTTAATCTTTCATCATTTTTCACAATCTTTCATCTTCTTTCGCGATCTTTTAGGATGTTTCGCGGTATTTCGCGATATCTTGTCATTTTTCATCATCTTTCCTTATCTTTCGTCATCTTTAAGGATGTTTTGCAGTATTCCATGACTTTTTGTCATATCTCATGACCTTTTGTCATCTTTTAGGATATTTTTTCATCTTTTGTGATATTTTAGGATGTTTTGTGGTCTTTCGTAACCTTTTGTCATCTTTCGTGATCTTTTCTCATCTTTTTGGGCATTTCATCATCGCTAGTGTTATTCTAGGACATATTGTGTTATTTTTTCATATTTCGTGACGTTTCGTCATCTTTCAAGACAAATTTTCATCTTTTGCAATCTTTTAGTATTTTTCGCTGTCTTTCTTGATATTTCACTATCTTTCATGATGTTTTTTCATCTTCCATGATCTTTTGTCATTTTTCGCCATATTTCACGATATTTTAGAATGTTTTGTGGCCTTTCATCAACTTTCACAGTATTTTTCAATCTTTTGTGATCTTTGAGGATGTTTCACAAACTTTCTCAATATTTTGCAATATTTAATCATCTTTCACTATCTTTCATCATCTTTCGCAAATTTTTAGGGTGTTTTGCAATCTTTTGTGTTTTTTAGTCATCTTTCGTTATCTTTTGTGATATTTCATCACCTTTTAGGATGTTTTGCACTGTTTTGCAGGATTTCATCAACTTTCATGATATTTCATGTTTCATGATATTTTATGATGTTTTGCGATATTTTTCCATCTGAAGGATATTTCGTCATCTTTGACGATATTTTTTCATACTTTTTCATCTTTCGTCATATTTTGTGGTTTTTCAAGTTTTTTCATCATCTTTTGTCATCTTTCATGATCTTTCATTGTCATTGATGATCTTTTGTGATATTTTTTCATCTTCCATGATCTTTTGTGGTCTTCCGCGATCTTTCATGATATTTCATCATCTTTCGTTGCCTTTTGCGATATTTCTTGATTTTTGTCATCTTTTATGATGTTTTGCAATCTTTCGTGATCTTTTATCATATTTTAGGATGTTTTGTAGTCTTTTGTGAACATTTTTTTTATCTTTCATAATCTTTTGTTATATTTTAGGGTGTTTCGAGGAATTTTGCAATCTTTCATCATATTTCACGATTTTTCATTATCTTTCGTGATCTTTTGGGATGGTTCGGTGTCTTTCACAAATATTCGTGATTTTTTCTCATCTTTTTCCCTATTTTAGAATGTTTTGCTGTCTTTCATGACCTTTTGTCATCTTTCGTGATATTTCATCATCATTCGTGATATTTTAAGATTTTTTGTGGTCTTCGTTATATTTCATCATCTTTTGCGATCTTTCATGATCTTTCGTGATCTTTCATAATCTTTCGCCGTCTTTCGCAATATTTCATCATGTTTCATTATCTTTCACCATATTTTTTCATCTTTTGCGATCTTTTAGGATTTCTCATGGTTGTTGAGCAGGTCAATCTCCTCTGCGGATAAAGGCAATCCCTCTAGCCCAAAGGTGGGTCTAGCAGTAAGAGGACATGCTAATGTGTCGGTTCCTAGTTTATGAATGAAACTAAGTCGGGGTAGATGTCCTACCTTTGTTCCAACGCAGTTATCGTAGCTGTGGCAGTCGTCTCCTGATCTTCAACGTTACACGTTACAATCCTTCAACGGTGGTACTTAGGTGTCTGCACAAATATCAGAGAACGATAGCAGCATACGAAAACATACTTGCATTCATAACTATTTAATTGGTTAAGGAGAACTAAACGTATTGCACAAGATTAATCGTTATCAAACACAAAACGAGAACCAAAAGATCAATAATGTATTAATAAGGAGAGAGAAAGAGTTTAAAACCAAAAGAGCCTTGATGTTGTAGCCTCCTTTAGCGGGTCCAATCAAAACACGTCTCAAGCATTCGTCGGGGAATTGGACTTGGCGAGGCAATAAGCCTAGACTCTCTCTCGACAATGGGTCTCTCTATGCTCTATCTCACACCAGCTATATCAGACTATTCAGCTATTCAACCATTTCAGCTAGCTGCAACTATATGAGAGAGATGTATTTATAAGAGAGGAGGAGGAGGTTTGGGATCCCTTAAATGGTGGAAGGCGATCCCTCTAGCCCTAGGGTGGGTCTAGTAGAAGAGGACATGCTAATGTGTCGGTTCCTAGTTTATGAATGAAACTGAGTCGGGATATATGTCTGCATCTAGAGAGGGCTCTCTCTTTATAATTTATCTTTGTTCTTAGAAAGTTTTAGGCTAGTTATAAGTCCAAGAAATTTGTTTGAAAATGGTGGAATTCGCCAACTAAGGGCAAGGTTGAATATTTTCAGGCCATTGGGCTATGGAGTCAAAGGATGGCTTTCTTTGGTTCTGTTCACACAAGATGGCTTTGCGAGCAGATAGCCAAACAGAGAACAATCCTTAAAATTTAAAGTGGATGGAATGGGTTTGAAGGGATGAAAGGCAGTTAAGAATCTTTCACCATGTTCAAAAGAAAGAGATGAGATGATTACAAATAAAGAGCAGTGAAGAATTCTTTACTATAGTAATCAAAATGTTTAAATTAGAGAAGCAAGAGGAATTAAGAATTCATTGCTTATAACTAATTTAGAGGAAAACATTTAGAATAATCACAACTGAACTCAGAGTACAATTAAGTAAATTCTGAGTTATTCTTTGATGTCAATTATTCAGAAATGGACACAATGATATTATAAACAAATATAAAACTTAAGACATAGGATAGAAAGACTTATTGAACTGCAGTTAGACACATGAATCCTACAAAAAGTCCTACGCTTCAAATTGTCATCCAGCAAGCCACAAATAAATTTATCCAAAACGCTTTTATTCCAAAAACATCAATGTCGCAGCGAAGTAGTAGAATCCACCCTCAATACTCTCTTTGAGGGTTTATTTATACAAAAAATGATTGAAAATATCTCACACTAACCTAGCCCTTAATCTAGGGTGACTAAGGAATAAGTTATAATAAAAATGAGACAGATGGTCTCGAAGATAGGAGAAAAAGTAATTGTTAGTGTGCAGTTTCCTCCTTTTGAGGATGTGCTGGAGGCAGGTGCTATAATAGGGCTCGATGCTGTCCCTTTGAGTTGAATCGTAGTTGGAGTGACAGTAGTGGATGATTTCTGGGAAAATATAGACTGAGGGGATAAGATATCTCGGGAAATTGGATTCCCACAGTCCAATGACATCCAGACCCTTCGAATAATCGTCTCTGCAGCGACAATAACTTCGAAGGGGACTTTCATCGAAACCTAAGTCTTTAATTTGGAAATATTTATCCACTAATGGTAAGTATTCTAACTCTCTGTGAGGGGCATTCAATGGGGTTACATTCAGGGTTGCCGGAGCTTCCATTTTGGTTCTTGTGTATTCAAAATGGAAGTTTCTGGGTTTTCTTCACAGACCGGGCGCAATTTTGATTCTGGGAGTTTTGATTTTACTTGTAGGAACTAGAATAGACTGACATTAACCCTTTTTCAGACTCTGGCATGAATTTTAACACAGGAAAGTTGATTTTTCAAAGAGTTCCAGCAAGAAAACGAATAAATACCTGTTTGATGGAGAAGTTTGAATTTTACAGGTACTGGTCATTGGCGGATGGATGCTTGGGCACTGGTCTAACAATGGCGTTCAGCAATTTTGGTTGGCGGCGTCTTAATCAGCGGAATTTTCGAATTCTTCAGTGGAGGACGCAGTCGTTTTTAGCAGTGAAAATGACAGAAAAACAAGAATTTTTGTTTTATTTACAAAGTCAATGGGGATTTTGATTTTTTCGAGGATGACGTCATCCGGTACGGGAGGACGCGTCACCGGGACCGGGCGGTAAGCGGTAATTTCCGCACCGCTCTTTGGGAGATGGTGGTATTCAACGTGGAGGGAGCGATTCCATTAATCGTTTGACATGTGGTCGGAGGACTATTCCAAAACCACCGTGCCCCCGCTCATTAACTTTCGGACGCAAGACGGCCAGTGGAATGATCCTGGGCCGTGGATCTTCAGGGGGGGGGGGCGATCTGACGGTGGACGGGACGTGGAATTGGCGGAGTTTAATGCGCGGGCCCGACAGTGGATTAAAACATGATTAACTTAATTAAATATCCTGGGAGGCATATGATTGGCGGAATGAATGGTTATTAATTAATCCTGGTGATTAATTAACCCCATAGTTTATACACGGTTGCGACAGAGTTAGGAGTTTTTAACTAAGGTTAAAGTGTCGGGCGGAATTAAAATGCTAAGGGAATGAGTTTTATTTTTTCTTTCAAACATATAAAACTATATGTTTAAACCTTTTCTGATATTTCTTATTATATGGTAATAAATAAATATTATTTATCAACCATAGGGGTAGGGAAATAACTTATATGGGTATTTTTAGCCAAAGGGTTTTTATTGGGGGTTTTTATTTAACAAAGGGGATTACATAACTTTGGCCAAAACTTATGATAAGAAGGGTTTTTGGAATATTTATGTAAAAAGGGGTTATGTACTATAGGATAAGGTCTTTTCACTAGGGATTTAATAGGTAAATAAGATGTTAATATGACAAAGGGACAAGGGAAACTCAAAATACTTTACACAACTAGGAAAGTGGAGATTTCTAAAGTAAATTGCATCATCTCAATTTCAACACTTAAACATAGAATAGCAAGTAATTTTGAGGGATTATTATGGAAATTTGCATGATTTTCCTAAGTAAAATAGAATTTTACTTGAGAAAATATTAAAAGTGAATGATTATAATGATAAATAAATTCAAGTACTTAGGTCTTTTTGATCATTAGGCCGAGGGTCCGGTCCCTCCAAAAGTCAAGGAAATGCCTTGAGCCCCTTTAATCTTCAAATACCTTAGCACTTTGGGGAAATTAGTAAAACTCTTAGGGAGAAAGTGATGTGGGAAGTTAATGATTTTGACTTTGCTTTTTTTGAATTTTCCAATGTATTTTCTGCTTCAGTACTTGTGATGAAAGTAAAGGATTAAACACATTTAGCAGCATCATTCATCACATGAAACTTTGCAACACCATCTACCTACGCTATCTACTTTACACTACCATTTTCTCTTCTTTATTAGGGTGCACTTAGACTGGCAAACCCTTATCAATTTTCTTTTCTTTTACATGGAAATTCTATCTAATTCTCAACTTATTACATCCAAGGGCTCAGATTAAACCGTTGAGCACCTTTTATTAACTCTACCTAACTACTTATCTGCCAAGATTAAACTGTTTGGTCAGATATTTATTCTCTATTCTACAACATGAAATTGAAACATGAATGAGTCAAGTTTAAACAGTTTGACTCTTCATAAATTGTGGCAAAATTTTGACAAGCTGCACACAATTTTGTTTATTACAAAAAATGAAATAGTAGTGGCATTTGGACTTGCACACTTTCCTGGTCTATTTTTTGCTTGGGGTTCATTTCTTTCACTTTTTTGACCATCTTATTCTTTTTACCCTTTGATCTTTCTTTAAGGGTATACCCTCTTTACATTTTTTTTTAAATTTTTGATTTTTTGGTTTTTTTCAAGAATATGGAACACCTTTGCACAAGAAAAAGGTTTGAACATATTCCATAGTTCAATCAAGACAATCATGAAAAATGACACCTATTGATATAGGAGTCTAACACTGGCTCCACTTGGGGATGGCTTTTCCTTGTGAAAAGTCAAGAACAGCAAGTCAGATGCCTCAAAATGTTTTCAAACTGAACCAGGTAATCTCCTTCTTCTGGTAGCTTTATTGTATATATGATAGTAAAACTTTTGAAGCTTAGGGCCTTCACTTCGGGATTCAACTCCAAGAGGTCACCATCCAATCAAAACTGATGCATTAGAAAAGAATATATTATATACAAGTTAGAAAAAATCACAATATCCTAGTAAATAGGATCAAAATAGTGCTTCAGCATTCGACCATTGACTGGTCCTTCCTCAGCTTCTGAATTGTCCAAGTTCTTTAAAAAGTATGTGTTGTTCCCCTGTAAGGCATGAATGATGTAAGGCCCTTTCCATAAGAAATCAAATTTCCCATGTTTCCCTTTTTCTTCCCTTCTGGAATCCCATCTTAGGACTTTATCTCCTAGTTGAAAATCTTCTGCTTTAGTTCTTTTGTCAAAAATTTTCTTTAACTTTTCCTGCAAGACTTGGGATCGTTGATACACTTCTTCTCTGGTTTGCTGCAAGTGAATTGTCTGGTTAATTCTTCTCTGAATATCATTTGGTTCCACTTGAGCCTCATGAAGTAATTTCATAACAGGAATTCCTAAAGATGATGGAAATCTTGCCTCAATGCCATAAACTAATTCATATGGACTGGTCCCAATTGATTTCTTAGTTGTAAGTCTGTCTGCCCACAATGCATTGGTAAGTTTCTAATGCCAATTCTTTTTATTTTCTTCCAATAACTTTTTAATGATATTAATAAGGCTTTTATTGGAAGATTCTGCCAGTCCATTACCCTGAGGGTAATAGGCTGTTGAATGGCCTAAAGTTATGTGATATTTATTGCAGAAACTAATCATTTTCTTAGACTTAAATGCAGCAGCATTATCTGTTATAATTTTCTCTGGACAGCCAAATCTGGAAAGTATATTGGTTTCTAAAAACCCTATGATTACAGAATCATTGGCTTGTCTGCATGGGATAGCTTCAATCCATTTAGTAAAGTAATCTGTGGCAGTAAGAATCCATCTGTGTTGCCCAGAAGAAGAGGGATGAATTTCTCCAATAAAATCTAATCCCCATTGTTGAAAGGGTCTTTCTGTGGAAATTGGTCTTAATGGTAAAGGTAACAACTTTCTTTTACCCTCAAAGATCTGACACTTATGACAAGTTGTTGCAAATTTCTTAACATCTGAAAACAAGGTTGGCCAGTAAAAACCAGCCCTTAAGATTTTGTCTGCAGTTGACTTCCAGTAGAGATGTCCACCACAATCTCCTGCATGAAATTCATTAAGTGCCTTGTCAGCTTCATCTTTCAATAGACAATTTAATAAGATTCCTTCATGATTTTTCCAAAATAGAGTGACATCTAAAATACAATATTTTAAAGATGTCATTTTCAAAAATCTTCTTTTCGTTCTGGACAACCTTGGAGGAGCTTGCAGGTTTAATAAAACATGAATAATATCAGTGTACCAGGGTGAATCTAAGAAGGTTTGACTAATCTGTGGAGTCGCCATCTCCTGTTCGTCATCCAGTTCGTTGATGTCTAAGGATTGGCAATTAGTTTCAGTCATAAGTTGAGCCAAACCTTGACCTTTTATGAGTTTTGTTGGTTTAATCTCAATATCATATTCTAAAATGGTAGCTATCCACTTACCTCTTTTTCCTTCAATACCATCTTGAGTCAAGATATCTTTAATTACAGCATTAGGCACATAAGCTATCACATGAGAATATAATATATAAACTCTGAAATCTTTAATTGCTTTGACAAGTGCAAAAGCCTGTTTCTCCATGATATTGTATTTCAAAGATGCATCTCTAAGTGCTTTACTAAAAAATGCTATTGGTTTTTCACACCCTTGATCATCTTTTTGTAGTAAAACAGCTGCAACTGTATGTTCAGAAGCAAATGAAAAAATAATGAAATCTCTATCAAACTTTGGACTGGTAAGAACTGGTGTTCTTGTTAAAGCCATTTTGATTTCTTCAAATGATTGCTTGGCTTCTACAGTCCAGTCAATGCTTGAATCTTTTTTAAGCATGTTAGTAAGCAATCTAAGTAATTCAGCTAAGCTGGAAATAAATCTTCTCAAGAAATTAATCTTTCCTATGAAAGCTTGAAGTTCTTTAATATTTCTGGGATGAGGTATTTGCAAAATTGCTTGTATTCTTTCAGGGTCAATTCGAATGCCATCTTTAGAAATAATGTGACCTAAGAGCTTTCCTTCTTCCAAACCAAACAATGACTTTTTAGGATTTAAGGAAATGCCATATTTTCTGCACTTTATAAACACTTGCCTTAGATGATCCAAATGTTGCTGATCTGTTTTGGAAAAAACTGTTAAATCATCTAGATAAATTACCAGAAAATCATGTATTTCTTTAGCAAAAGCAATGTCCATTGCTCTCTGAAATGTAGCTCCTGCATTCTTGAGTCCAAATGGCATCTTGACATATTTAAAAGTACCCCATGGTGTTGTAAATGCTGTTTTATCTTGATCATCAGGATGAACCAGAATCTGGTTATACCCTGAAAATCCATCCAGTAGAGATATCCTAGAAGATCCTACTACCCTTTGTAATATATGATCCATTTTAGGCAAAGGATAGTTATCTTTTAAAGAAACTTTATTCAAATTTCTTAAATCAACACACAGTCTAATTTCTCCCGTCTTTTTCCGTGTTGGTACTAGATTAGAAACCCATTCTGAGAACCTAATAGGAGCTATAATCCCTGCTTCAAACATCCTTTTAATTTCTTTTTCAATTGAAGGTAGTAAAACAGGATTGATCCTTCTAAGTTTTTGTTTAAAATGTTTCTGATCTGGTTTCAAAGGTATTGTATGCTGAATGATTGATGTATCATATGATTTAAGATCTTCATAACTCCAGGCAAAAACATCCTGGAATTCTTTAAAAAGTTCAATATATTTAACCTTTTGATTTTCTGGCAGAGATTTAGATAGTTTAACCATTTTGGGATTTTCTGGGGTCCCTAAGTTGCATTCTTGAATATCAGCCTTAACAGGTTCCATTTTGGGTTTAAATGGAATGTCATTTGAATCAAAAAGATCTTCCAAAGGAGTTAATCCCTTGGGTAAATAATTATTTTTCAGATTAATGATTTCAGTTTCATCTTCTATGATCTCATCGAATTCCATTTGTATCAAATCCTGCATATCTTTTTCTGTGAATGTGGTTGGGTGGAGCATGTGAATTGCAGTCTCTCTTGAAATATCTGTTTTTTGTTCTTTTTCTTGATCAGATTCATTTATTGTTATGTCCTCATCTATATTACCGTTAGAAAACTCATTTTCTAGTGTCAAAAACCTATTGATCTGATTGTTATTTACAAATACTTGCCAATTCATTAGATTGTCCAGTATAGCAGGTCTATGTGTAATCTCAGCTGTGAACTGATGATTAGGTCCAAAAGGCAACATATATGTGCTAGCGAACATTGCAAGACTGTGAGCATGCAAATTTTGTTTCCTGGGAATCTTGGCAAGTTGAGCTTATAGGAAAGTGTTGAGAATTTCCACAACTGTTTCTCTGTATTGTTTCAATCTGGGATCTTTGGTTGAACATTCACCATTAATCTGTTGGATGATTAATTCAGAGTCTCCTATGATTGATACCCTAATTTCTCCTAACTTTTTGACATGTTTAAGCCCTAGCAAAAGGGCTTCATACTCAGCCATGTTGTTAGTGCATTTAAAATTCAATCTATAAGAATGACCTTCAGCATGATCGTTTTCAACATTATGTAACCAAATTCCAGCTCCTGCTCCTAACTTGTTTACTGAGCCATCAAATTCTAAATGCCACAGAATTTCATGTTCATAATCTTCATCAACTGTTTTAACATATTTCTTAACAGGAGCTAGTTGTTTAGCTTTTTCTGGTATTTCTTGGTTGTTTGGTGTTTCTTGGTTTTCTGAAATCTCTTCGATCTGAACAGTGGATCTAGTTGTAGTTTCCTTTTCAGGTGCTTCTAGCTCAGTTGGAAGGTCCATTTCAGCATTATAAAGGATGAAAGAATCCATATCAGAATGTATTGAATAGACATGGAAGTTTTCAGGCTTCTCATGGCTACTTACCAAGTACTTCATCAAGGTTTCTCTATATAATCTTTTAGGTTGACCAAATACTGAAATAGTGGCATATGACATGTCTAGTTGAATAGATCCTCCAAGTTTAGCACCCCAGGATCTGGACAACAACATACCATATTTAGGAGGAATATCAGCCACTACTATATCCATCAAAACAGACTTCGTAGGGTATTGCACCAAAGTAACACACAAATCTTTAATCAAACCTAAACATCTTACCTGACTAGAATCAAAAGAAAACAAATCTTTATACGGTCTGGTAATGTCTAAATTTAATCTTTCCATCACAGCTTTTGGCATCAAATTATGGGATGCTCCAGAATCAAGCATAGCATTGTGGAGCATTTTGTCATGAACGTTCAGGCTCACATAAAATGGAGGAGTCCCTCCACTTTCTGGTTTGCCATTTACCTCGGGACCAAAAAGTAGTTTAGGTTGATCATCGAGAATATTCACTGAATCATCCAATCCAGTAATGTTAATGTTAAGGGATTTGCTGATTTGACTTCTATAGACATCATGTTTAGCTAGTTCTGATAAAGGAACAGCTATCTTTATTTTGCCTATTTCAGCTTCTAAATTGAAAGGCTTTTGTGTTTGAGCTTTAGTGTTTTGCATAGTTGGGTTTTCTCTATTTTTTGGGTCTTCAATGTTTTTCTCTTTTTCATGAGTGGAATTCTGATTTGAAAGTGTTTCTGAACTAACTTCTACTGTTTCTTCTACATTTCCTACAGGAGGAAAAGTATTAGATTGTTGTTTATTGTTTGGTTGGTTATCAGACACATCTTCAATTATTGGATTTGAAGGGTTAGGAGTTGTCCTAGACAGGATTTGTACAGGGGGGATGTTTTGTACAGGAGGGATTTTACCTTTGACATTTTGTTTTACAACTTTTTGTTTGCTATTCTCTGGCACATCAATCTGTCTGCTTCTCAAATTGTACTGTTTATGAACCTCATAAATTGCTGTGTCATAGCCTTCCTTAAAATCAAAAGTTTCTCCTGAATGAGTTTGGAATGTTTCAAGGATGTGATTCTCTTGATCATCCTGCGATAGGAAAACTTCTGGTTCATTTTTGTCCTTAGTTACATTGTTTATTTCCACATCCTCTGTAGGTTCTTCAGAAGTTGAACCTTCAACAAAATTTTCTTGGAAAGGTGGCCTGATATTTTGGTCAGAGACATTCTTCCCAATATTTTGGTTCTGATTTCTTCTAAAGTTTGGGTTTCTCACAACATTTTGATTATCACCAGTAGACTTTCTTTCAATTGTCTCCACTCTGTCTCCTAATCTTTCCATGCCTTTAATGATTGCATCCAGCTTCCTTTCAAAAGCTGAAGGTTCTTCATTTATAGGCATTCTTCTTTCGGCCCTAGCTCTAGCTCGTTTTTCTATAAGGTTTTCTTCTACACTAACCACTATGCTTTGCATTTCCTCTAGGGTTTGGGGGGATCTTTCCCTGAGTGAATAGGCTATGTCAGAGTCAAAACCATCAGGGAATTTAACTAATACTGAGTCAGGAGGGGGTCTAAGTTTTTGAGGAACATCGTTGTAGGCTTCATTGAATCTTATGATGTAATATTGCACAGTTTCATTAGGTCTTCTTCTCAATTTTTCAAATTCTGATAGGATCTGAAGAGGGTCTTTCTTTTTCTCCCATCTATTCAAAAATGATCTATACAAAGCTGGTAAATCAGCAATACTGTTTGGAGCAAGGGCCCTAAACCATGTCCTAACTTCCCCAGTAAGACTCTGAACAAAGATTCTCATTCGGACATCATCAGTATCAATTTCATAAAACTCAAAGTAATCAGTCATTCTTTTGGTATGTTTTTGAGCTGTGTAAGTACCTGATCCATCAAAAGGTGTGATCTTACTCTGATAATCTTGAGGCAAGGCAGCAGGGTTGGCTGGCAACTGTAACGGAGCATATCTATTGGCCATTGGAAGGTGTAATGGAATAATAGGTGAGGGTGGTCTAGGTGGAGGAGTAGAAGGGGTGACTGGTGTTTGAAAAGCTTGAGAAAAAGTTACTGAACTTGGGGAAGCTTCGGTAATTACAGAGATGTTTGAACTTTCTTCAAAGGTTTGTTCAGATTGAATGGAGTCTTGTAACTGTCTGTCAAGGTGATATGAAACAAATCTTAATTGCAAATCTTCAAAAAACAATGGATCTGGAACTAATCTCGATAATTCAGTTTCATAAAAATTTACAAGTAAGGATGTTTCAAATCGCTCATCAAAAGGAATTTCGTCAAAAAATATAATCTTCACAGGACAGGACTGTGATCTAGAAAGAGGTCTGGAACTTCCAGAACTCTCTTGACTTCCTCTTTCAAAACTTTCTTGACTTCCTTGTCTTCTAAGAATCCTAGGAATCAGATTCAGATTTTCATATATTGGTGGTGGATTAGGGTCAGGATTTGACCTAGTATGACGAATCCTTTCTGAAGCCAGTTTTCCTAGACTACGTGTTTTTGGATTTTTGGTTTTAATTGAAAAATAAATACAACTTCTACCAATTCTTCAAGAAATAATGATTTATGATTAGAATTTTCTCAAAGATTTATTGAACTAGAGAGTCAAAATAAACATTTGAAACTAAGGTTCAGTGTATAAGCTAAATCAGAGATGGACTGAAGCAGCATTTATTTACTTTTGCAATTCCAGAGCAAAAGCAATTTCAAAGGCTACCTGGCTGATCTTCAGACTCTGTCTATAGCTTATAAGTGAACAATATTAATAATAAAAATGATTCAGGTCCCCAGCATGGTCGCCACTATGTTATCACTCAGGTTTTCCTTGAAGTTGTAAGAAAAGGAAAGTATACCCGTGGTAACCACAAACCAACCTTCAGATGCAGAATCTAGCCAATCTGCATCCAGAGAGGGCTCTCTCTTTATAATTTATCTTTGTTCTTAGAAAGTTTTAGGCTAGTTATAAGTCCAAGAAATTTGTTTGAAAATGGTGGAATTCACCAACTAAGGGCAAGGTTGAATATTTTCAGGCCATTGGGCTATGGAGTCAAAGGATGGCTTTACTAGATTTCTATTCTACACACAAGATGGCTTTGCAGGGCAAGATAGCCAAACAGAGAACAATCCTTAAAATTTAAAGTGGATGGAATGGGTTTGAAGGGATGAAAGGCAGTTAAGAATCTTTCACCATGTTCAAAAGAAAGAAATGAGATGATTACAAATAAAGAGCAGTGAAGAATTCTTTACTATAGTAACCAAAATGTTTAAATTAGCGAAGCAAGAGCAATTAAGAATTCATTGCTTATAACTAATTTAGAGGAAAACATTTAGAATAATCACAACTGAACTCAGAGTACAATTAAGTAAATTCTGAGTTATTCTTTTATGTCAAGTATTCAGAAATGGACACAATGATATTATAAACAAATATAAAACTTAAGACATAGGATAGAAAGACTTATTGAACTGCAGTTAGACACATGAATCCTGCAAAAAGTCCTAAGCTTCAAATTGTCATCCAACAAGCCACAAATAAATTTCTCCAAAACGCTTTTATTCCAAAAACATCAATGTCACAGCGAAGTAGTAGAATCCACCCTCAATACTCTCTTTGAGGGTTTATTTATACAAAAAATGATTGAAAATATCTCACACTAACCTAGCCCTTAATCTAGGGTGACTAATGAATAAGTTATAATAAAAAGGAGACAGATGGTCTCGAAGATAGGACAAAAAGTAATTGTTAGTGTGCAGTTTCCTCCTTTTGAGGATGTGCTGGAGGCAGGTGCTATAATAGGGCTCGATGCTGTCCCTTTGAGTTGAATCATAGTTGGAGTGACAATAGTGGATGATTTTTGGGAAAATATAGACTGAGGGGATAAGATATCTCGGGAAATTGGATTCCCACAGTCCAATGACATCCAGACCCTTCGAATAATCATCTCTGCAACGACAATAACTTCGAAGGGGACTTTCATCGAAACCTAAGTCTTTAATTTGGAAATCTTTATCCACTAATGGTAAGTATTCTAACTCTCTGTGAGGGGCATTCAATGGGGTTACATTCAGGGTTGCCGGAGCTTCCATTTTGGTTCTTGTGTATTCAAAATGGAAGTTTCTGGGTTTTCTTCACAGACCGGGCGCAATTTTGATTCTGGGAGTTTTGATTTTACTTGTAGGAACTAGAATAGACTGACATTAACCCTTTTTCAGACTCTGGCAT
The DNA here is from genome assembly GCA_034641835.2 of Pinus albicaulis. Lineage (NCBI taxonomy): Eukaryota > Viridiplantae > Streptophyta > Pinopsida > Pinales > Pinaceae > Pinus > Pinus albicaulis. The sequence goes on from CM076582.1 coordinate 778,273,550, forward strand.
GAATTTTAACACAGGAAAGTTGATTTTTCAAAGAGTTCCAGCAAGAAAACGAATAAATACCTGTTTGATGGAGAAGTTTGAATTTTACAGGTACTGGTCAATGGCGGATGGATGCTTGGGCACTGGTCTAACAATGGCGTTCAGCAATTTTGGTTGGCGGCGTCTTAATCAGGGGAATTTTCGAATTCTTCAGTGGAGGACGTAGTCGTTTTCAGCAGTGAAAATGACAGAAAAACACGAATTTTTGTTTTATTTACAAAGTCAATGGGGATTTTGATTTTTTCGAGGATGACGTCATTCGGTACGGGAGGACCCGTCACCGGGACCGGGCTGTAAGCGGTAATTTCCGCACCTTTCTTTGGGAGATGGTGGTATTCAGCGTGGAGGGAGCGATTCCATTAATCGTTTGACACGTGGTCGGAGGACTATTCCAAAACCACCGTGTCCCCGCTCGTTAACTTTCGGACGCAAGACGGCGAGCGGAATGATCCTGGGCCGTGGATTTTCGGGGGGGGGGGGGGGGGGGGGCGATCTGACGGTGGACGGGACGTGGAATTGGCGGAGTTTAATGCGCGGGCCCGACAGTGGATTAAAACATTGTTAACTTAATTAAATATCCCGAGAGGCATATGATTGGCGGAATGAATGGTTATTAATTAATCCTGGTGATTAATTAACCCCATAGTTTATACACGGTTGCGGCAGAGTTAGGAGTTTTTAACTAAGGTTAAAGTGTCGGGCAGAATTAAAATGCTAAGGGAATGAGTTTTATTTTTTCGTTTTAAACATATAAAATTATATGTTAAAACCTTTTTCGATATTTCTTATTATATGGTAATAAATAAATGTCATTTATTCACCATAGGGGTAGGGAAATATTCTATATGGGTATATTTTAGCCAAAGAGTTTTTATTGGGGGATTTTTATTCAACAAAAGGGATTAAATAACTTTGGCCAAAATTTATAATAAGAGGGGTTTTTGGGATATTTAGGTAAAAATGAGTTATGTACTATAGGATAAGGTCTTTTCACTAGGGATTTAATAAACAAATCAGAAGTTAATATGACAAAGGACAAGGTAAACTCAAAATACTTAATTATAACTAAGAAAGTGAAGATTTCTGAAGTAAATTATATCATCTTAATTTCAACACTTAAACATAGCATAGCAAGTGATTTTGAGGGTTTATTATGGAAATTTACATGATTTTCCTAAGTAAAATAGGATTTTACTTAGGAAAAGGATAAAAGTGACTATTTGTAATGATAAATAACTTCAAGTACTTAGGTCTCTTTGATCATTACGCCGAGGGTCCAGTCCCTCCAAAAGTCAAGGAAATGCCTTGAGCCCCTTTAATCTCCAAATACCTTAGTACTTTGGGGAAATTAGTAAAATTCTTAGGGAGAAAGTGATGTGGGAAGTTAATGATTTTGACTTTGCTTTCTATGAATTTTCCAGTGCATTTTCTGCTTCAGTATTTGTGATGAAAGTAAAAGATTAAACACATTTGGCACCATCATTCATCACATGAAACTTTGCAACACCATCTACCTACCCTATCTACTTTACACTGCCATTTTCTCTTCTTTATTAGGGTGCAGTTAGACTGGCAAACCCTTATCAATCTTCTTTTCTTTTACATGGCAAACCTATCTAAGTCTACACTTATTACATCCAAGGGCTCAGATTAAACTGTTGAGCACCTTTTATTAACTCTACCTATCTACTTATCTGCCAAGATTAAACAGTTTGGTCAGATATTTATTCTCTATTCTACAACATGAAATTGAATGAGTCAAGTTTAAACAGTTTGACTCTTCATAAATTATGGCAAAAGTTTAACAAGCTGCACACAATTTTGTTTATTACAAAAAATGAAATAGTAGTGGCATTTGGACTTGCACACTTTCCTGGTCTATTTTTTGCTTGGGGTTCATTTCTTTCACTTTTTTGACCATCTTATTCTTTTTACCCTTTGATCTTTCTTTTAGGGTATACCCTCTTTACATTTTTTTTAAAATTTTTGATTTTTTGGTTTTTTTCAAGAATATGGAACACCTTTGCACAAGAAAAAGGTTTGAACATATTCCATAGTTCAATCAAGACAATCATGAAAAATGACACCTATTGGTATAGGAGTCTAACATGTCCTACCTTTGTTCCAACGCAGTTTTCGTAGCTATGGCAGTCATCTCCTGATCTTCAACATTACACGTTACAGTCCTTCAACAATGGTACTCAGGTGCCTGCACAAAGATCAAATAACGATAGCAACATACAAAAAAATACTTGCATCCATAACTATTTAATTGATCAAGGAGAACTAAACGCATTACAAAAAAATAATCATATGAAACGCAAAACGGGAACCAAAACATCAGTCATGTATTAATAAGGAGAGAGAAAGAGTTTACAACCAAAAGAGCCTTGACGTTGCAGCCTCCTTCAGCGGGTCCGGTCAAAACGCGTCTCAAGCATTTGTCGAGGAATTGGAATTGGCGAGGTAATAAGCCTAGACTCTCTCTCGACAATGGGTCTCTCTCTGCTCTATCTCACACCAGCTATATCATACTGTTCAGCTATTCAACCATTTCAACTAGCTGTAACTATGTGAGAGAGATGTATTTATAGGAGACGAGGAGGAGGTTTGGGATCCCTCAAATGGTGGAAGGGAGGCCTTATCCTTTGGGAGGTTGCTCAAATGTAGGAAACAAGAAGCCAAAGGAAGGTATTCGACGTTATTCAATCGAACAAACCATGCTGACTCCACTCACGAAGTGGTTGGGAATGGAAACTTTGCTTCTATTTTAAAAAACTTTCAAAAAATAGCTCGACGTGAGCAGTCCATTGAGACAAAGTGCCAATGGGTGAGAGGCCCATCGTTAATTTCTCTACGGGCACGAGGCCATAACTGCCTGCCAACGCTGACCCAAAATCATATGTTTTTAATAGCCTTCTCCAGGAATAGTCAATAGAGAAAATATTCTTCTCATGGCAAGGGATGCAATGGCATTTTTATCAAGGCATGACAATACACATAAGTCACGGAAATGGTCCTCCAAATTTCGGAATGGGGATTGCAGGGAAGGTGACAAAATGTTGTGTAACAGATGCCCCCTAAAGTATGAGGTACGAGAGAGAGGGAGGAGTGAAATGCTTTACGAGAATGTGTTCAAACCAAACACTGCTGTTGGAAGACCTGCAAGTACAAGTACAACTGATATCTCTGATACACGAACATGTGGCATAGGAACAACCATCCATAATAGAGTACATATAAAAATGAGATCCGAGGTATGGACGCAATCATCCAGCAAGAAGGATCAATAAATAGACTCAGGTATGGTCACATCCATCCAATCAAAAGATTCATGCATAAAGTCATGATAAACCAAAATATCTCGCAGCTTGGATTATATTAGAAAAAACCCAGGGTCTTACGCTCCCCCTTGACTCGAACAAGTAGAAATTCAAGCATGTGAATAAGTGAGCTGAAGTTGAACATGCAAGAAAGTTACCTGATTACCAACCAATGATGAAAGCTGTTAGCAGGCACTAGAGAAACCACCAATAATGACAATGAATCTGAAGGTACAACAAGTACAATCCACAAAATGTGAATAGTGATATGGCATCGAACACTCGCAGAATCACTCGATCGAAGGCCAATGATGTGGACCTATCGTCGAATGCAAAGAACTTGCCATTGAGGCATGCAAGCTCCAAGGTACTGGAAGGGAGTCTCTAGATCAGCTTCCTGGATAATTAGATGAAGTCGACAGGAAGTGACCTGGTCGAAGGAGGGCCATAATGTTTCCTACATCATCGACATGAGACAAAGGAATAAGATGATAGTGAATCAGGATCGAAAAGAGGATGAGAGGTTGGAAACTGCAAAGGGAAAATTCTCTTGAACATATCAGCGACACAAATCCAGAATTTGGCAGTATTTGGAATCAAGGGGTCTGAGGTCATGATGAAATGGAAAAGGGCTGATGAGAGGTCAAAAAAGATTACCCAAACCCATGGAGGAAAAAATGACAAAATGAGATGTCCCCAACCCGACACGAATGCAGATGAGTGTCATGTTCAAGAGCGACATACTGCCGACACGATTGAGAACTGGTTCCATTTTCCCCCACCATTGTTGGCGAGTACCCTAATTATATTTGGAAACAATCTCGAAGGGGATAACATATGTTTGTCATGTAAATTTTTCCTTCGGACAAATCCATCCTACTACATTTTATGAGCGTTAGGAAGGAGGAACTCAGTTACGTCATGGTGACGGTTTCAGATGTCATTTAGGTTTTAACGAGTTTGACAAAGGAAGAACTCGGTATCTTTTCATGTTTAGAGAGTTTGAAAATAAGCAGAAAAGAAAACTCCAACAGGCCCTTTTCGTAGGTAGTCTCACAGATCCAAAAATGTAGAAAACTATGTCTGAGAGAACCTCTTGGTCACGATAGGCTAAGGTATTCCTTTTTCGTAAATAATATATCCCATCCCGAAAAATGGGTAAACATGTACTGGGTAGATATCGTTTCGCAGCCTTTTAACGAGTTCAAAATGACAAGAGTCTCGACAATCTTTTCATTTTTTTAGAGTCAGAAAAGAGTTGAAAGATGACTCCAGGGGTGACTTTTTCATGTTTTAACCGAGTTCAAAAAGGTATAAAATACAACTCGTCACTTCATCGCCATCACGTTGAGGACCTGTCACTATATAAGAGATGCACGTAAAACCCATTTTTCGAAATAAAATAGCAAAATAATCGAAAAATATGCTTTAAAACCTAATTAGGGTTCTGAAAAGTTTATAAAAAGCCAAAAATGGTAAAAAATAAATTACTTTTCACTTTTACCTCTTGTGAGCACTTTTTACCCTTTTTCCACTGTGATTTTGCGGAGCTGATAGCGGACAATCTTGAAGTCCAATCACGAATATGTTTGTTCCAGGTAAGAACTCATATCGTTCCCTGCATTTTGATATATATTTCATTGCCTGCAATCCAATTTGTAGATCCGTGGAGGGGTTTTTGTAAAAAATAGGGCGTGACGATTGATGCGGGTATCAGGCATGGACTTGCGCCAACCAGCCTTGAATCCAAACAGGGGCACGCCAACTATGGCAACAATTTTAAGCTTGTAAATTCAAACAATAAGCCCTATTTTAAACACTTCAAAAGCAAATCATTTGACTAATGACAACCATATGGATGTTTTTGCAGGTGTGAAAGAGAAAAATGGTGATCAAATGGAAGGAACGAGAACATAGTGAAGAAGATGAACAAGTCGTGGGAAATGTGAGATGCATGGACATTATCAGGGACTGCGAGCTCAAGAAATTCTTCATGGTGCCATGTCTCAGAGCTCAACCGGAGCTATTGCAGTACTTGATCAGTGTCTGGGACATTGATCAGGAAAGATTCATAATTCACGATCAGGAGCTCGAGATTAAGGTCTTGGATGTTTACTTCATAATCAGATTTTCACGGAGGGGGTAAGTACCAATCTTGAAAGGTACTCGACCTACAATGGAAAACATGAGCATGGTTAACGACAGAGTGTGCCGAGGGGCAAGGAAAGGATCCAAAAGCTGGAAGGTGGATATCCAAACTAGTCCCGATTTGGCACTAAGAGTAGTTCTACACACCATCACACGAGCTGCTGGAGTTCAGGCTCCGCATGAGGCCACAAAGACACAGTTACTTCTTGCAGTAGATTGCATGGCACAAAATCTCTACAATTGGGTAGAAGCGATAACGATCAACATAAAACGCCAGTTGAAAAAATGCAATAATGGTAAGTTGAAACAATTCGGATATGGGTCCATCTTGGTACCTTTCATCTTGGAATGATTACCAATTTTCCAACGTCAGGAAGTGATAGTTCCGACACCACCAGCCCAAAGCCACGGATGGTCCGTTGGGTGGCTTTGATGCCAAGATCAGGAGGTGGTGAATAGATGTCCTGGAGGCCAGAGTTCTTTGAGTGGCTCCGTCGACAACTGATTGTCGTGGAGGACTAGCCCTATTATGGCATGGAATTTACCGGCGATGCGGATCTCCCACACCCAGTAGGAGAGGATTGGGATGAAGCATTGGGTAAGACTCATTTTTTTATTTTGATGAGTATTATTATTTTTTTATTATGTATGTTATGACATTAATCCATGTATTTGCAGATGTCGGTGCAGAAAGACCTGCAGGAATGTCTCCAATAGCACAGAGGATTCCTCGTGACTTTGATGTGGCCCCTCATGGTGAGGGAGGCGAGGAGGAGGAAATCATACACAACTTGGAGGGAATATCTCGTGGGATCCCAGACTATGTGAGATTTTATGATGTTCCTCGCGTGTACCATAGACACACTACAGGGGTGTCAAACCATGTTCACTGCTTATTGAGGCGGCTCGTACAGGTAGTGACATGCTATCATGAGTGTCATGCCGACTAGACACATAGGCTTTTATTTCCGAATATTTTTTTGAGAGACATGATGTCTCAGGATGTAACCAAAACATACATATTTTTTGAACTTATGATGCACGTGGATGCAAACACTCGATATATATATATATATATATATATATCTATCTATCTATATATATCTATGTATCTATATATGTATGTCTCTATATATGTATATGTATGTATATGTATATATATGTATATGTATATATATATATATATATATATATATATATATATATATATATATATATATATATATATATATATACACATCTATTTTCTTGTATGGATATTGTCATGTGATGATGATGTTTTTACAAACTACACAAATGCCTATCTAATACAATGTTGGCCACTGTATCAGTTAACACATTCATTCGTCTAAGAAAATGTTGATATGTGATGTAATTAAAATGTCTTTCTAGTAAACGAACACGCAAATACAACCTTAAGATGTGAGTATTTCTAACAGAATAATGCCCAATAAGCTGAAGAACAACAAGGTGTGAGTCTAGGTTAAAAATCAATGCACGAATGTCGAGAGCAATGGCCTCGGTCAATAGTTCAATAACAACACTATATTCAGCAACATCGTTTGTGGTTCGTCCTAGACAGATACCTTGAAGGTCTATCAACTCACCAACAGGATTATAAATCACCCAGGCTGTAGAAACCAGGTTTCAGGTGTTGAGTAAAATTATACGTGTATAATTTACCAATATAAATTGTCAACCCAAGAAGGTAAACTGATGAGATGCAGTGCATAGTATATGCAAGCTAATTACTGAAAGTGTTAATTAACTATACAAATAACAAATAATTCTTCTTTCCCGTGTCAATAATATTGTAGAAAAGGCTATGGAGTGGCATATATCATCCCTTTATAGCACTTAAGATTGCTGAAATTGACCGTGAAAAGATGAAGATCAAACAACAATCAACAACTCATGCTGCTTTCCTGTATCAGTACTATTGTAGCAATGGTTATGGAGTGGCATATATCATCCCTCTATAACACTTGTGTTTGCTGATACTGATCCAGGAAATATAAAAGAAATCAATCCCAATCAAGAATAAAACTTAAAAGCATGAATCCAAGCATTGGCCAAATGAAAAGAGCTCTTCAAGATAAAATATTAATTCACTTAACCAATCTACAGTTTGTTGTAAGAAATACATAAAGGAAACACTAGTTGTTACAGGAAATTATTAATGCATAATTAAAACACAAATAAACACACACTCTACTGCAGGAGTTGTGAGTGAAGGGGGCCCTCCCTCACTCACAACTCCTTTAAAGATTAAAGAAGTTGCTCAGGAAAATAAACAGAACAGAAACGATCTTATTAATCTGAAATAATAGTCGATTATAGTTTGATATCGTGCTCTGTAACAACAACTTCCAACCCAAACAAGAACTCAGAACCCCTGTATAAGCAAATTAAATCTGATTTTATATATTTTTATCAGCCCATATTTGACTTTGAACAAAAAAAATTACTAAACTAAGCCTCCAACCAATAATATAGATATAGATTGACAAGGTAAACTGCTGTTGGGTCTAATCCATGACCGAAGGCATGGATTAGACCATTTTTGTTGCACGGCTAAAATTTTCTGTCGATCTCGTTGTAGGATTTTGAGGTGGTTGCAGGAAATCAGCGTATCTACAGGAAATCTGAAACGGCTACAAGAATCTCGGCTGTATGAGTTGTCTGCAGGATTGGCAGAACTGTTTGAATCTAACAAATCTGCGCATGAGTCCAAGGCTAGTTAGAGTAGTAATGCAATAATGACATAGATAGTTAAAAGAATACTCGAAATTAGATAAAATGACACTTCTAATGTTGTTTCAACATACCTTAGCCTATGATACCCTTTTTAGCCAAAACTGGATGACATAGCCAGACTAGGTATAATTAAAGGGCAAAAAGAGGAAAAAAATTGGGGAAACAAGCCTTAGCATAGGTAGCAAAAATAGGTAAAGTTCAGACTTAACATCTCCCCCACACCAAAACTCGTGCATGTCCCTATGCAAGCAAAACTGAAGCAGTCTTCAACATAAAGCTAATTTTTCACCTGGGCCGCAACCACTGTAGGCAGGTGATCTAACTGAGCCCGACTAGATTCTGCTTGAATCTGTCCTCTATAATCCTCAATATTCCTCTTTAGGTGGTCAATCTGGGCCTGCTTCTTCTTCATGATGCGGGTTGCCTTTGCTTGCCACTCTTCGTGCTCCTGCTGCATCTCGCGGCTATTTTCTTTTAGAGAATCATTCTCTGCTTTCAAGACCCATTCTAAAAGGGTAAGTTCTCTAATAGTTTCCTCCAACATTTGCCGATATTATTTCTTAAATGGGGTCACTGCTCCGTCATTATGCCCTTGTGAGGATTGGGGCACGTTCATATCCTCTTGTGACTTTATGGCTTCGTTTTGACTTTCTTGCAGCGAGGGTCTAGAAAGTATACAATGTCCTTATCACTGACTATAACAGGGCTCAACTTTTCTTTTCCTTTGGGCTGGCCGCAAGACTTCTCTATCTTTTTATTTTTAGTTGGTGACTCGTCTTTTACTGTATCCTTGATGGCCAGCTGGGCACCCTGGCTTCTAGAATACTGTTTGCAGGGGTCAAGGGTCCCTTCTGCCGAGAGCTCTTCCCAGAAGTTTCACTGGTCACCACAACTTCATCATCCTCGTCATCTTTTTCCACCTTAGGTCCACGCGTCCGTGGTTTATTTTTTGGTTTCTTTGCAGGTTTCTGTTCCTGGACCCCTAAAGAGTCTAAAACTCCATCCTCCACAAAATGATTTTCTTGCAGAAAATCCTCCCAGGTCTTGTCATGTTTCCACAGGACCTCCACCAGAATAATATTTACCAGCCTGTGATGGTTGAGGTTTTCCTCTATGTGGGTAACCCTCTCTTTTGCGGCCGAGGACATTTTGATCAACGACATTTTCAAATAATAGGGAAAATTTAAAGGGTTGTCTCGGAATTGTCCAAACCTGCCTTCACATGTAACATATTTATGCAGGAAAATAGTATCTAATGGTACTTACGCCTTAAGAATTCCTGCAGGATCCCCTTACTCCAGTCGGGGTTCGAATGGTCCTTCTATAGGAGAGCTACGCACATGTCTTTGTTGAAGTAGTGATTTTTAAACCACCGCTCTCCATCTTGCGGAATCCCACATGCCCTTGCCACCAGTTCTTCTGTCGGCCTGAATTTGATGTTCCCCACCTGTACTTTGTCCCCGTTTAAGTTCAAGGAAAAAGATTTGGTCACTTCAGAATTATACCCACTGAACCTTTTAAAGAAGGGCAACCATCCCGCCTTTTCTATTCTCGCCTTACTGCGAGGATCATATTCTAGTAGCGCAAGAGTCTGAGGCTCGAATTTGACGGGGGCTCGAGTCTTAGTCATGGCGAAGGAGAAAAATGGACAGGCAGGGAAAAAAATGGACAGGGCAATTACGGACAGACAGAAGGGAGCAAATGCGGGTTGCGAGAATGTAGTCTGAGACTTATGCAATAGTTCGACAACGAGAGGAAATAAATAGAAAATATGGAGCTTTTTTGGCGGCAGGTCATGATCATGATTGCTATCATGATCCGACCTGCATGATAAATCTCGAAAGTACAAACAATACCGGTGAAATGACGAGGATTAATGTCATAATGGTCCATGGCTGCAAAGGGTTACCATAGCCCTAGATATGCATAAAATTTAAAATTAAGTGTCATTACACCTTTACCTCGAGAGCCTTATCAACGGCTGTACGTTACCGCTTACCTCCAACGGTCCTGTCCTTGATGACGTAGCCTGCTCTTGCAATGATAACCAATTAAATTAGACATAGAATCCATGACCTTAACCACATAATGACTTGTTAATAGTTTATTACATGATTTTAATATATGTTCTGTTTAATGAATTTTTTTCTTTTCTCTTGTCTTTTCAGGAAATTTAGGTGTTGCTCTGTCTAACAATTGTTCTGCAGGAATTAAGAACTGGCTATCGAATGATTTGCAGGAATCAAAACTACGACTGCTGAACATTCTACAGAAATAACTGTTAAATACTCTTCAGGAACTGAGCTGCAACTAATGAACATTCTACAGAAATTAAAATAACTGTGAACATTCTTTAGGAAATCAAAACTGAAACTACTGAACATTCTGCAGGAATTGAAGCTGAATCTGTAGGAACCGCTCTCTCCACCCATTGTGTATAGTCCATTTCACATGAATGAATGTGTTGATGTCGAATGTGCAATGGGCTCATTGGATTACCAGTCATTGAGGTCAACTGTTGACCAATGCGAGGTCCATCACCATTAATGAGAGTGAGGACCAAGGTACCCTGATGCATCCTATCAGGTGTGAATATATGAGTTGTTGTTGAACTCCCTATAGGATCCAGCAGTAAAGAAGCCATAATGATTCTCCATTACCACTGGCGAGATAGCCTGTCATTGGGGCATACAAGCTTCAAGGCATCACAAGGCTCTAATCCTGTACCCAGATAATTTGCTAATGTCGATGGGCCAGAATTGTTGGAAGGAAGCCTTAAGAAATCCCAAATTAGTCCAACATGAGAAATCCATAGATTAACTGGATTTTTTTATTTATTTAAAGGATCCCAAAGGATCTACTAATTTGTGTTTTTAATGAGCCCAGGGCAGTTCATGCTCACCAGATTTCAATTGTAGAGAGTCTAAAATACTGAAAAAGAAGACTCTAAGGGGTTCCTTTTCCGTAAATAGTCCATTGGGCCCGAAAAAAGGGATAAACCTATACCCAATAGACATTCATCTCATGGTTTATCGAGCATGAGGAGGAAGAAAGTGAGCTCATTACATTAGCAAGAAAATCAGGAAGAGATAGTGGAAGGAAGGATCCCTTCCCTTAGCATCTCCAACTCTTTCTTCTTCACAATTTCCTTCACAAATTCCTCCTTGGATTGGGGTTTTTGGTATAGCTTGAGTCTGTGCCTGTTCACCAAGAAGGTAAAATTCTCATCATCAATAGTTTTAATCCGAACAGATCCATTATCAAAAGTTTTCTCAATTTCATAGGGTCCTAGCCAATGTGTGTTAAATTTCCCTTTAAAGTTTTTAAATTTAGAATCATACAATAATGCCTAGTCTCCCTCTTTGAACTGCTTCTTTTTGATGTATCTGTCGTGCCATTTAGCCCTTTGTTGTTGGATCAAGTCGGTATGCTGAAAATCATCCTGCCTAATCTCATATAATTCGTTGAGCTGCAAGATTCTCTGCTGTTGTCCTTCATCGAAGTTCATACCCAATTCTGATGCCATTCTAAAGGTTTTGATCTGAAATTCAATGGGTAACAAAATTTGTTTTCCATACACTAGTTCATTTGGAGAAAATCCAATGGTACCCCTCCATGAGATCTGGTAAGCCCACAAGGCCTCAAGAAGTCTGTCAGACCAATCCTTCTTATGTAATTGAACTGTTTTGGTAAGGATTGTTTCCAGCACCTTGTTGGTTGATTCCACCTGCCCATTGGCCTATGGATGATAAGGGGTGGACTTCCGATGGGTAATCTAATATTTTTGCGCAATTTCCTGCATAATCTTAGACAAAAACTGAGCACCCTGATCAGTGAATATTTCCCTAGGTACTCCAAATCTTACAAAAATATCAGAGAAAATAAATTCTGCCACTGTTTTTTCTGTTTCTCTAGGTAGTGCTTTTGCCTCCACCCACTTTGTCACATAATTAGTACAAACTAAAATATACTTATTACCTTTGGATGGGGGGTTGATGGGACCTACAAAGTCAAGAGCCCACCTCTTGAATGGTTCTATGAGAACCTGTGGCTGCAAAGGCATTTCATCTGATTGTACAGGCCGCCCCATTCTTTGGCAGTTATCACACTTTTGAACATACTCCTTTGCATCCTTGAAGAGGTCTAGCCAGTAATAACCTGAACGAAGGATATTGTAAGCTGTTTGCTTGTCTGTGAATTTTCCTCCACATGGTTCATCATGGCAGGCTCTTAGGATTTCATAGATCTCATCTTCTCTGACACACCTGCGAATAATCAAATCAGCTCTTGTGAAAAAAAGATCTCCCATAATCCAAGAATAATCAACACTTTTCCTAATGATTCTGTTTTTATGATTAGATGAAAAGTAAGGTGGAAACCTTCCTGTAGCAAGATAATTGGCCATGTCTGCAAACCAAGATGTTTTAACAGAGATGGAAAACATGTTTTCATCTGGAAAGTTATCATTAACAGGAACATCCTCACCTGCATGATTAAGCCTAGATAAGAAATCAGTTACCTGATTTTCTTTCCTGGCCTATCCACTACTGTTATGTCAAATTCCTATAGAAATAGCAACCACCTAGTAATTCTGCCATTAGTGATTGGTTTATTCATGATATAATGAATAGCAGAATGATATGTGTGCAAAAAAAATTCATAACTCGTGATATAATGTCTAAACTTATTAATAGCGTAAATTACAACAAGGAACTACTTTTTAGTCACTGTATACTTCAGTTCTGCAGGAGTTAAATTTTTACTGATAAAATAGATAACATGGGTGCCTGGATCCTCCTTTTGACCCAATACTACTCCTATGGATGAATCAGAAGCATCAGTGGAAATATGAAAAGACAGATTCCAATCTAGGCCTCGTAAGACAGGTGCTGAAGAAAGTTTTTCCTTGAGTTTATCAAATGCAGCTTGACATTCATTGTTCCAATGAAATTTAGATTATTTAGCCAATAATTTAAATAATGGAGAGGCTACCTTTGTAAAATTTCAGCAAACCTCCTATAGTAGCCTACATGTCCAAGAAAAATTCTAATTTCCTTTTGATTAGTTGGTGTGGAAAATTTTACAATAACCTCTATCTTTGCTAGATCAACCTTGATTCCTACAACAGAAACATGATGACCCAAAACAATACCTTCAGTCATAATCATAAAATTTTTTTCATTCCTTAATGAAAGATTAGTTTCTCTACATCTCTGCAAATTTTTTTCAAGATTAAGTAAATCTTCTTCAAAATTATCACCCATAACTGTAAAATTATCCATATAAACTTCTACGCAATCATGTAAGAGATCAAAAAAAATACCAAGGACCGCCCACTGAAATGTGGCTGGTGCGTTGCATAGAACAAATGGTAAGACTTTGTGTTTTCCAGGTAAATCCCCTCTGCGGACAGAGGCGATCCCTCTAGCCCTAGGGTGGGTCTAGCAACTACGGGAACATACTAACATCTACCTTCCTAGATTGTAAATGAAATTCAGAGCAAGGAAGATGACCTGCCTTGTCCTGATGCTATGTTGTCATATTCCTTCGAAGCTTCTTGATCCGTCACTCTTCTCAAGCTCGATACACAGTGCTGCCAGCGTTCGATTACCTGTACAGACAGTCAAGACACCACGACAAGAATAAAATCATGATAAACATAAAACAATTCAATCTATCTAGTTGATCAAGGAATGCTAGAAATCTCATAATATATGTAAACAATAATGGAAGATAAACATCAGCTGCATTTTATTATGATAAAGACAAGGGGAGTTTACAACCAAGACTTGATGTTGAGGCTCTCCTTCGGGAGGTCCGTATCCAAGCACGTTTGTAACACCCTCACACACAAAGGTCCAAGATCTCACTATATTCCCAACACACAAAAACAATCACACTCTGCACTATTCTCCCAAAGCTATAGTTGCTTCTCCTTTCTATCATCACTAACTAAGGTTGTAGAGCTTGTTATAGGTCAATTTTGGCACCATTCCCAATGACCTAGTTAACTGGGCCTCATCTCCAGGACCGATGATCAAGGGTCTATCATTCCCTATCATCTCATTTGCTATATGCCCTAAGACAGGAAACAACATAAATCAAACAAGAATTTCATCAGGCAAGGGTTTCCATGGTTTGAAGCTTATTATTTAACATATGAGAGCTCACCAACGTAGGCTCTAAGGGGGCTAAGTGCATTGCATATGCAGGTAGCCCCATTCAAGGCTGCTCTGCAGAGCACTTCCCGACATTCAAAGGTGCGTTGGTCACATTGGGAGCGAAATTCTCATTGTTCTGGAATCTCCACTTGGCCAGTGTCTTCTAGAAGGGTTCACATGTGTCAAGCTTCAGATCCAAGTGTCCATTTGACATCTAGATCAATGGAAACATGTCTTGCCTATTTTTGGAATGCTATTGATTGCAAAACAACCTACAGTTCATCTATAAATTGAACACAGATCTAAGTGTTTGAGAAGAAGAATTTGAGTAGAGAAATGCTGAAGAATTTTCAATTGAGAGTTTGATTTATGGAGCTGCTGCTAGAGAGATTTATGCTGTGATGAGACTTGGGAAATCTGCTGGAAGGTCACTTCAAATAAGTCACTAGGTTGTAACCTCTCCTTCTATCATCAATAAAGAGTACTTCTTGTTTTTCCCTACATGTATCAATGTTAACTTTGATTTTCCATATTGTAAGATATTGGTTGATGAATGTAGTTTATGCTTAACTGATTTAGATAACTAGGTTGAATAGATATCTATATTATTGCATCTTCTTCTGTTTCAGTGTTCTTTCTTGCAGGAAGCATTCAGCCAACAAAACTGCTTGAATTTGAAGCTGTAGCAGAAGCGACAGAAAGGAGCCATTTGGAAGTGACTGAAACAAGTAAGCATCTAATCCTCTGTGTGTATCTGTTCTGAGTTAGGAGAACTGGTAGTATAGTATTTCACCTGTTGTTCTAGGCTAACACCTCCCTAGGGAAGCATAATTTATCCGTCGATTACAATTCTGGCCCAACAAACTGGCGACTCCACTGGGGAGAATTTCTCTTGTTTCTAGGTGTTTTAGTCTCTGATTTGCTTTCTAAATCCACCCAGTAGCTGTTTCACATAAAGATTAGACTTTTTTAGAGCTTAATTTGCAAATTTAGTGAGCCAAACATTAGATTTTTCTTTGTTTACTGCGCCCAATGCACCCTTAGTCAGGGCACAGTGCTTTGCAGAGCACTGTCTCCCGTTGGCTCCTGAAAGGGACCAAATTCCCTTGAATTTGAATTTGTACTTTGCTTCAGTTTTGTTTGCTGTTGTGTTCTAAAAAGTTTGATGCTCAATTGACCAGTAACTCTATATACTTCTTCTCCTTTGACTGAAAATTTGTTCAATGTTGTTTTAATTTTTTTTTCATTATCATTGACAAGTTGATTTCAAAGTACTTTTTATGGTCGCATTAAGAATCGTTTGCTTTCGAAATAGGAAATTTTCGTAAAATATTCATTTCCTTGATAGGAGAAATTGTTGTTGAAATCCTCGTTTTTCCTTCAAAAAAGAAATTGTTGTTTGTATTCTTCGTTTCTCGAAAGCAAAAAGAATTTTGATTATTGATCTAGTGCACCTAGTTTCTTTTCTGCATTCATATCATTAAGGAAACTGAAAATAAAAACTTGCATTTGCATGTAGGATTGTGTGTTTTTTGCAAAAGGAACATTAGGAAATCTGCATTTAGTTTGTGATTCATTGATTTTGTTTTTGTTCATTGATTTGTTTTCTCACAAATTATTTGCTCTCTTTCCAAAAAGCTAGCATTCTCTTACTTTAGTAGCTAGGTTCTTCATTGAAAAAGCTGAAGGTGAAAGTTTGTTTATCATTCTTAGCTTGCATTTTAGGAATTTCATATAAATCATCGTGGTGAACCTGAAAGTATATTTGGTAAGCCAGATCAACATAAAATAAATCTCAATTTACTTAACAACGCTTTGGAACATTAACGATAACATTTAGAAGGTCTAGGCTAGAGACGTGTTCTGGCGTCGTAAAACATAGCAACTGTTGTTAACTTGTTTGCGATACATTCCGAGTGTGATACCTCACTCCACGTACGTAAGTATATCATAGCTCGTCCATGTACTCTCGGGTATATCGGGCGGTGTTACAATACGATAAGTATAAAGGGGTGCTCTCAGTGTGCGGTTTCGCATTAGACATCGCTAATACAGACTTGGGCCTGCATGTACCTTCGGGTATATTTGGGAGGACAAATTTTAGGTGCTATCCATCCATAGTGAACCAAGTTGGCTGCCCTGAAATTGTGATACACCGAACACAACATTCGGGGAGATTACCTGCCCGTACTTCTTGGTTTGCCAGGAGGTATTCTGCAGTTCACAGTTTCTTGGTAAACCCTTTTTCCTATCATTACCCTCTTTTTTTTATTTGTTTTTGGATAAAATAAATCAGTAATCATGGAAGAACGCAATCCTACCCCCCGTCGTTCGCGTATATTAGCTTTAAAACCACTTTTACCACCGGAAGTTACTTCTGGTAGGCAAAGGCGATCATGATCTGCCGAATCAAGTACAATTCATACCTTTGGCGAAACATCATCATTCAAACCAGAGTTAGCTCAAATTGTTTCCACACATCCCGATTCGTTTACTGTTGTCAAAACGAAGTCTTCATAGCTACTCGTGGTCACGATCCATTCAATCACTGAGACCATACCTCCTGGACCTGATGTTGTTCAATCACAAATTGATCCAGATCCTGTCTCTTCTTTGCCAGCAAATCTGAATCCTGAACAGCCGGAAGTTGTTCCTACCTTGGTCACTCAACAAATATATGTAGCCACTGAAACTACTATATCACACAGTCAATCGTCTGATATATATTTTGGGCCTGACGGTGAAGTTCTTCCTCCTGGTTTAATCGCAATTGAAGAAATCCCACAACCTGATACACCTTTAAGTCAAACCCATTTTGGGGGAGACCTTTATCTATACCAGTCTTTTCCTCAATCGTTTCCATCTGCTTTTGTTGATCCCATTGCCATTCAATCTCCCGTTGATTTTGGAGAGTATACATTTGGTCATATAACCATTCCTAAACCAACGTCTTCGGTTGGGTCTGCTGTTCCAATTATGTCAGCTCCTACCCTCGCTACTCCGTCGATGTTCACAACCTCACCAGAGTCATATTTTCACGGTGGCCCTTCAGTGTCAATAGGCTACAAATCATTGTCTGGCACTTTCTCTGGTCAATCTTCAAGACCATGGTTGTTACCAATGTCATCATCTGGTGTTTTAACTGGTAGTCCTATAGTTAGTACTGAACGAATTGAATCATTACATCCATCATCAGGGCAATACCAAGTCGGTCCTTATGGGTCAATTCCTTTAAGTACCATATCAAATGGACTCCCAACATTCGAGGAACAATATTTTCCATATTATTATCCTCCTTATGCTGGGGGGCAACCTATGGTCACCCAATACGATAGTACTCAGTCACATTTTGGTCAAACTAATGTTGACATGAATGTTTGTCAATGGCATCCCACTTTGCCTATCCAACCACAAACAATTGTCCAATATTATCAACCAATTCAACCTGTTATACCCACTTCATTACCACTTGTTAATACATCTATACCCTTGTTACAGAATCAAAATATTGTACATCAACCTTATCAGGTGAGCTCTTCAACTCAATATCATCAAATGTTGGGTCTACAGACTCAAAATCCTTTATTTAATTTACAACAACCTGTATCAGGAATTATTTATTCACAAGCTGGTGTGCCATTTTATGGGGTGTCACAAACGCAATCTGGTTATACATATAAACCAAATCCAACTTACACTAATTTGGGTTATAACATTGGTGGATAGAATCCTTGGCAGCCACAGGTGCAAATTCCTCAAACTTCATATCAAAAAGAACCATATCCAGGTTTTGGTCAAAAGAACTCTCAAGCATTTGCTATGCAGAACAACCCCTATCTAGGTTACCAACATCAAATCTCATATGCTGGTGCTCAGAGACCTGTTGCCCAAGCAATTCCATCTTATCCTGGCCATGCACAACCTGACCTTAATAGACAATTACCTTTTGTTGCAACCTTGGAATTGCCAGATTTAAATCGGTTAACCAATGATCCTATCAATTAGGCTCCTTGGTGGCCAGTGATACCACATAAAATACCCTCCAACATTCCTAAATTCAATGGAAACCCTGGAGAAGATCCATCAACTCATGTTATGACTTATCATTTATGGTGTTCATCAAATTCCTTAAATGATGATTCTGTTCGATTACGTCTTTTCCAGTGAGCGTTCACAGGTCTAGCAGCTAAATGGTACATTGAATTACCTAGAGCTTCTTTTGACAATTTCACTGCCTTAGCTACTATATTTTTGACCCATTTCCAGTTACCGATTATATATGAAACTGGAACGAAACTCTTGACCAATTTCAAACAGGGTAATGATACTCAAATTTCAGATCATATTCATGAGTGGCGTCGTCGTCGATGAATGATTAAGACATTTGTTCCTGATCAACTCCTTGCTGAATGGTCCATCAAATCCTTGTTACCATCTATAACAGAGGATGTGGCTAAAGGTGGCGTCGTCACAGAAGAGCAAGTCATCGCTCGTGCCCAATATTTAGACTTGATTTATACTCAGTCTGGCACACTCTATGAAAAAATCCCAAATGCGCCGTGATCTAATTTCAATGTTCCTCCTCAAATAAAGGACTCTCATGCCGGAGACGACTTGATAGGCACTGCAAACACACACAACACTACTGCATTTGATCATGCTCCTACTTCCAAAATCAATGCCGTCTCATTTGACAAAGGCAAAAGTGATAAGCAACCAGGAAGTAAGAAAAATGGGAAATCAAAGAAAAAACAAACTTCTAACCCGCAGGAACGATCATCTGATCAAATGTCAGGACCACGGAAACCTCCTTATCCATGCATAATCTGTAACAAGGAACATTTTGTTAGGGATTTTCCTCACCATGTTGAAGTCTCAAAAATCATCAAGACTTCTCATGCATCAACTGTGTTGACAGACCCATTTCCAAATCCAGACACAAGTTTGGTTGCTACGGATCCAAATCCTAGTTCCCAAGTGTTAATGTTATCCACTACAAAACCTTCACAAGATATTTTGGTGTCGACGCGGAATAAAGAATATGGTAGTCCGACCACTGATCAACCTACTACCTCGACAACAAATCCATATAATGAATCAGTACCACCTCTTGTTATTCCTGAATTGACGATTAAGCCACCAAAGGGAGTAATTCATAAATCGACATATAATCCTCGAGCAAGAGCTACAAAAAATTATAATATAGTTGAATATTTGGCTCAATCCCCTTCAACTATGTCTGCTCTTGAGGTATTACAAATTTTTCCCTCCCAGAAGCAGGCTTTATTGTCGGCCATTGGTGGAATTGACCCGACTGATTCTAATCTTGTCGTCTTTAATCATACGGGCTATGTGCCACAACTACCAGTAGAATTGACATTCTCCATCCAAGTAAATGTTCTCAATCACCTTGTTCATCACACTATTATTGATGAGGGAGCATCTACGTGCATTATGTCTCTAAACTGTTGGAAGTCACTTGGCTCGCCGCGATTATCACAATCATCAACGACGTTGAAGGCTTTTGATGGAAGAACATATAAACCTTGTGGTATTATCAATAACCTGCAAGTTGAATTAGGGGGCAAAACAGTAAGTATTGATGTTGAGGTTGTTGACGGACCCCTTGAATATAATATTTTACTTTGAAGACCATGGGTATATGCGATTACTGCCATTGTTTCTACATATTTTAGAATGGTTTCCTTTCCTCATAAAGGTACAATAACAGTCATTAATCAATTATCATTTTTTGCCTCCACTTCGAAGGTAACTATAAGCGTTTCGTATATTCACTTAACCCAACTAGAAATCTAGAACATTGGTGTAGGAATCTTAAAGGATTCCACTCTTATGGGAACCTTTGCATTACCGCCGCCCGCGACGTTGGCAGAAATTGCAAGCATAGAGACCTGCTACATGATATTTTCCACTCTATTTGGCTTAAGGGAGAGTACAGGTGTTTATGATATTTCTACGTTGGATGATATTTTATTGCTCAGCCCCATTGAGCTACTATAGCAATCAATCTATTCGGCTTGGGTGGAAAATCCGAAATCAGCGTCACCGAGTGTTTGGGTTGATCGTTCATTAGATTTTGGTACTCCATCTGATCCATTTTCCTCAAAATTTTTGACAGATGAAAATATTTTGGAAGCTATGATGTTAGAAGGAGAACCATGGGAAGATTATTATCATTGTTCCCATCTTCTAGATTATGAAGAAAATAATCTTAGTGAACTATATCACCCATCCATTCAAACTTTCTTTTCGAATTCTTTTCCGATTAATGCAATTGAATCTGAGCGAAATTTATCAAATATTGAAGAAACGATTTCTATCGATATTTCGACTAAACCTAGCGTTTTAGAAAATATTCATGTCAGTGTATCTTGTTCTCCATAAGAACTTGATTCATATCGCTGTCTTTTTCGTGAATTTCGTGACGTATTCCCTTGTTCTTACGAGGAAATTCCAGGCATAGATACTAGTATAGTTGAACACACTATTAATATGTATCCTGATGTCAAACCGGTGCGTCAACGGCTTCGACCTGTTCATCCAAAGAAAGCCGCTGCCATCAAAGCAGAAGTTGAAAAACTTTTGCGTGCTGGTTTCATTTACCCTGTTCCGCTAACTGTGTGGGTTTCCAATATTGTTCCTGTTATGAAAAAACAAGGAACCATTAGAGTGTGCGTCGATTATTGGGATGTTAATCACGCTTGTCCAAAAGACAACTATCCTACTCCCTTCATCGGCTAGATTATTTTCTTTCATGGATGGATTTTCCGGCTACAATCAAATCAATATTCGCCCAGATGACCAACATAAGACAACATTCATCTGTCCCTGGGGCACATTCGCATATAGGAAACTTCTGTTTGGTTTAAAGAATGCTAGGGAAAATTTTTAGAGAGTAATGGATTATGATTTCAATGACATCAAGCACATTGTTCAACCATATCTAGATGATTTACCAGCGCATTCACGAAAATAGACTGATCACCTGATGCATTTAAGAGCCATTTTATTACGCTGCCAACACTACAAGATATGCCTCAATCCACACAAATGTGTGTTTTGTGTTGGTTCTGGTCAATTGCTTGGATTCGTAGTCTCAAAAGAAGGAATTTGAATAGACCCACTGAAGGTACAGGCCATTATTGATTTGCCTGCACCATCAAAATTACTTCAGATACAAAAAATTCAAGGAAAGGCTAACTTCTTGAGAAGGTTCATTCCAAACTATGTCAAAATGGCTAAAGGATTTACTCGATTATTGAAAAAGGGGGTTCCCTTCCATTGGGACCAAGTTGCGCAAGGTTCTTTTGATGTTGTCAAGGACCATCTTCTTCGAGCGTCATTAATGTATCCTCCTAATTATCAAAATGATTATTTCCTATATATCGCCACGGTTGCAATGACCATTGCTATGGTTTTGGTCCAAGTAGAAGATGGAATTGAACATTCGATCTATTATTTGAGTCGTAATCTCAATGATATGGAAGTTAAGTACTCGTACGTGGAAAATATTGCCTTGGAAGCTGTTGAAGCTGTCCAAAGATTTCGCTATTATATCCTGCTTGAAAAAACAACAATAGTTCTGGATTGCAACCCCATGACTTACATCTTATCACATCAATTGCTGGGGGGGAAATATTCAAAATGGATCGTCATTTTGCATGAATTTGATTTGGAATTCTTAAAATCCAAGTCAAAGAAGTCTTTAGTTTTGGTTGAGCTTCTCTGTGACCTTCCCTCTGATAGTAATGCAACTACGTCAGAACCATCTATTCCAGACGAGTCTCTGTTTCTGATCGGATCATCTGATCCCTGGTATGGAGATTTCATTATTTATCTCCAAACCCAAACTTTTCGACCTAATACCTCTTGCTCTGATCAGCGACGTATTCGATACCAATCCAAAGATTATCTGATCGTCGGCGATACACTTTATCGTCGTGGTGTCGATACCATTTTAAGGAGGTGCCTCACTCATGAGGAGGCCGAAAAAGTGTTAAATGATTGCAATGCTGGGGCTTGTGGTGGAAATTTATCTAGTTATGCTATCGCGCAGAAGATACTCCGCTCTGGTTACTTTTGGCCTACTATTTTTCGAGATTGTATCCTCGCAGTCAGAAGTTTTCATGCATGCCAGATTTATGACTGTAAAATCCGAAAACCACCAGCGCTAATGCATCCTGTTGTCTCTGCTGGACCATTTACAAAATGGGGTATCATTTTCATGACCTGTAACCCTCCTTCGTCCAGGGAGCATGGTTATATTATTGTTGCGGTCAACTATTTTACCAAATGGGCCGAAGTGATGCCTACATTCAACAACACAGGACAAACATCTGCATTATTTTTCTTCAACCATGTTATTACATGGTTTGGGGTCCTATAGGCTATAGTTACGGATCATGGGAAGAATTTTTGCAACCATATGATCTCTGAATTGACAGCCAAGTTAGGATTGTCACATGATAATTCTACTCCTTATTATCCACAATCAAATGGACAAGTTGAGGCTATTAACAAAATTCTTAAACAAATGCTTCAACGAATTATAGGAGTCCGTAAAAGGAACTGGCACTTGATCCTGTACTCCGCCTTGTGGGCGTATCAAACCTTGGTGAGAAACGCAACCGGATTTACCCCTTTTCAATTGGTGTATGGTCTGGAAGCTATCTTACCAATCCAATACGAAATATCATCGTTAAAAGTCGCGATAGACTTGTTACCTGACACCTCAGAAGAAGAAGCGTGTCTCCTTAACCTCATCCATCTAGATGAAATGCGTCGTGAAGCCCAATTGGCCAACAAAGCGCATAAGAGATGTATAAAGGCGTAATATGACAAAAATGTCCAGCCTCACATCTTCTCAGAGGGCGACTTGGTCCTTCTTTATGACCAGGAAGCTGATGTAATAGGTGCAGGGAAATTCGAGCCATTATGGCATGGCCCCTATATTTTCAAAAGAGTTCTTGCTAAGGGTGCCTACGAGTTAGTTGATTACGATGGAATTCCATTGGCACAACCTAGAAATGGGTTGTATTTGAAACGTTACTATGCTTAATCATGAGTGTAGTATTTTTTTGTATTATATTGTTTATATGCTGTTGATTGGAATTCACTATGTTAATTTGTTTTTTAGAGTTTTCTCGACGTTAGTAATCCAATTTACATTTCATCGTAGATGACTGAATCTTCGGAACCATTTGTTGGATATGCTGATGGTGCTAGTTGTAGTACACAGAATCTGTCCTCTGCAGCGTGGGCCATTTTCGCTCCAAACGACGAGTTAGTGAGTTTTCAAGGGATTTTTTTTGATAGATCTGTTATTGCCTAAATCTACCTCAGGTTGAAAAAGGCAGAGTTCAGGGTAACATCAAACCACGCTCAGTCTGGTAGCTAGCCCTACCAGAACAGGAGAGGGCTCTCTCCAGGTCAATCTCAGCAAAATAATCAATAGGGCTTGAGATGACTTGAAATAAAAGATAATTTTAGGCTAGGTATATAAGTGAAGGAGTTTTATTGTGTTTTGGGGGTTTTTTGTTGGATCAAAGGGAAAGGCAGTTTTGGGTGCGGGGATTAGGCCTAGTTTTTGCAGAGTTTTGATTGGGGCAAGGAAGGCAATTGTTTTGATGCTTTAGATTGAATGAATGGATGGATCAGACCGGTGAGGAGTTGAAGAGGGAAAGAGGGTCTCAAGAGTCCTCCTCAAACAAATGAAAACATGGAAAATTAAACAAACTGAAGGCAGAGCAAAGTAAGCTAATGAATTCCACCTTTAACACTGATTTGTTTAATTTAAGAAGAAAAGAGAAGGGAAAATGATACACATAAACATCAGTGAACTTAAAATTACATAGAGAAAAACACCATCAAAACACAGAGCCACATGGATCCCAAAGAGTGCTGCAAACCCTGGTCTATTCCTTTGCCAAAAGTGCAGAGTTGAAATGTACAATGAAGTGCCAAGCAATCCCAAGTGTCCAACCTTGAAAATGACTGAGAAAATACATCATATAGACAAGCCTAACTCCTCCCCATGCCTCTAGGGGTCGAGATCATCATTCTAGGAGCTGTTTCAACCATATCTAAACTAGGAACTGAAAAATAGGTAATGAAACAACTTGCCTCTATATGCTAGGAAATTGATCCATTCACTTACATTTCACTTTTTGGTGAATGAATCTTCTAGAATGAGTAAAAATGTGCCAAAATTACATCATGGCCATGAAATTACATCAATATACATCAAGAATTACATGAAAAAGTGAAACTGGCCAAAACTAGGCGAAATTCTGAGCTGCTGAGTGAAAAATAGGCCAAATTCCTCTATGCGCCGCGCCTGGAATCTCTATGCGTAGCATAGGTTGGGAGCTGATTTCGAGGCCCTTCCCGAACTCCAAATTGAGCGCAGGATAGCTCGTTGGAAAGCCCTGCCTGTCTACTTTCCAACCCAAGTTGAATTTCTGGATTTGGCTACCAGTTTCCCCTCCAAAAGTGCAATCTCCCAACACTGCTTCCTGTGTGTGCAAAAAGTGGCAGAAAGGCCATTTTTAGGGTGTTTTTGATCCTTTAGGCAACCCAGAACTGGATGAAATCCTTAGGTAATCCATGAGCATGAATAAATTTTGGTAAAAAATCTAGAAATGCAAAGTTTTCCCCCTGAAGAGCTGCCAATTATAAGCGCGCGCCAAGTGGCGCTACGCGTCGGGCAGGAAAATCTGTTTTGTGACCCAAAAATTCAAAATTGACAAAATTTTTCCCAAATTTCTTGAAATTTGGGTTGAAGGTCCCTCATCAATTTCTATGCTCAGCCAAAGAAGCTTCGGCCAAAATTTGGAGCCTATCATGCCTTTTGCGACGCTTCAGTGCCCTCCTTAGCCTTGCCTTCATGATTTAATCCTCGCTTTGCAAATGTGATTGCGCGCCCAATAGTGGTTCTTCATGTGTCTGAGCATGTTCTTCTCCTTGTTTTCCTTCTCTAACAGCTTCTCAAGATGAATGTAGACCCTTTCAAGCCAAGTCTCTCTATTAGCCTCGATCTCCCGCTCAATAGGTGTCATCTCAGTTGGGCTTCTCCGGGCATCTTGCCGGTTCTCACGGATGTTTTGCAACTCCATGATCATTTGATGATCCTCCAAATGTTTGTTCCACTGCTCCAGATAGTCTATGATCCATTGAGATCTCTGCAACTTGTCGGTCAATGTGTCGATCTCGGCCTTCTGCTCTTGAATGATCTCTCTCAATTTTGAGCTTGGAGAGCCCAAATCCTCATCAATCAATATGAAATCAGTATCCTGGCCTCCTGAAGGGCCCTCATCCTGCATAGGCCTCTTACCTCTGTCCTGTGCCTGTACCTATGCTGCTGATGATGGCAACGAGACCCCTTCCACCCCGGGTGGAGATAGTACTCGTCGGGCTGCTGCAAATAATACTCTCATGCCTCTCTGATAAGTGACATACACTGGCACACTGATAGGATTTTTCTCGTGACCTTCAGGCTGATGTGAAGGTTCAACTGCATCACGAAAAATATCCAGAGGAGGCTGAGGGGATGTGAAGAAGTCACGGGAAATGAAATCTTCCCATGCAATGCCCTGCAATCCAAGCTGATGTACAACAACAATCTTGATGAATGCATAGTGATAAATACTCTTGTACTGCTGCTCGAGAGTCTTCTTCTGCACAAGAGTGGTCATTCTCTCGATGTTTCGACACATGAAATACGAAATGTTCATCATCCTCACTCTCATGAAATGCATCAATAACCTGATGTGGTAGGCATAGAGGCGTGAGAACCGGCCCTCACAACTGAAGTATCTGATAATGAGTCTCATCAAAGGCGCATAGGATTCTTTCAGGAACTGGAATGGGAATACCCTGATGAGTTGTCTCACATAGCTAGGACTGATGTATGGTTCATAATGCAGTCTATCCACCTGCTGTCTTTTGTTCCACTCTTCACCTAC
Source organism: Pinus albicaulis (assembly GCA_034641835.2). Classification (NCBI taxonomy): domain Eukaryota; kingdom Viridiplantae; phylum Streptophyta; class Pinopsida; order Pinales; family Pinaceae; genus Pinus; species Pinus albicaulis. Next base: position 778,299,962 of record CM076582.1, read on the forward strand.
ATTCGGTATTCCCGTTGCCTGAGAAATGGTTTCCTGTGTCAAGGTGAAATTTACACCAGCAAGAGTTACCTGACCATCATGCAGATGTAAAACAAACAACCGAGCCAACTCCTGATGATGTTGAATCCGAGCAATCATCTCATAGTACTGATAACATGACTGCTCTCGAAAACATGCCATGGCAAGTGGACAGGCCTGCAATTGAGTCAATGAGGTGGGCTCTTCTCTCACATGTTTGCCACCTTTACGAGGCCTTCTCGGTGCATGTAGCTCAGTGGTAGAATCAATGTATTGTTCATATGATGAATCAGTGTCTGTCTCCATAATGTTGCAAGGTGTATGTTCGGCTTGTTGAAAATGAGAATGAAAATTTGGTGCCTTTCGTTTTAATGCCAAATATGTCAAAGTCAAATGAGGGACTGTGGGAAATAGTACAGTGGGAAAAATGTGGTTCAGTCAAGTGAAATTTGAAGTATGAGGACAGTCACTTGACTGTTTGGGAATTTGGGATTTAGGAATTTTTGCAAATGATATGGAGAAGGGAAAAATGATGGGAAATGACTGATTTAGGGATTGGAAAATGGGGCTTAGGAGTGAGTCACTTTGAGAATGAAAAGGGATAAGAGATGAACTGTAGTGATGTAATAGCAGTGAGAGGGAAAAACAAGGTGAGAAATAAAAGGGTTTGGCACCAAATCACTTTTAAAACCCCAAATCACAACCCTAAGGAGCAATTTTAACAAGAAAATAGGGTTTATGTTTTCAACCTTCAAACTCTTATATTCTTCCCTTCAAACCACACCAAACACAGTTTAATAGCAATTGCAAGGGCTCACAAACTTACTTGAATCATAAGAGGTGTATTTGTTTGCCATTGGAGAGAGAGGTGGCAACAAAATTTGAATTCAGGCCAATGCGCTGTGCGCATAACCCAGTGTGTGATGCCTGGTGTATGCGCCGCGCCTATTATAATTTGCAAAGGAAGGGGCGGCTCTATGCACCGCGACCTCCAACCAGTGCGCCGTGACCCTGAATTTCTCCCACAGTCGGTACTGTTTTCGCTCTTCCACACTTGATTCGGCTTCTTTGATGTCTCTTGGTGCAAATGAGCTATTTGAATACGAAAATATATTATATACACAAAGGACTTTGATTTTTGTTTTGAAATAACCCCCTTGTTAATGTTTGAAATTTAGCACTTTGCACTTTTTAATATAAACTTTGTTTTACTTGTTTCCTTTGATTTTTTGAGCTGAATGACGAAACTTTTGTCTATTTTTTGCAGGGATAGCTGGCGTTGGATTTTGAAAAGGCGACCAGGGCTGCGCCTGAAGAACTTCACAACTGAAAAACTTTGAAAATTACATGGCATTTATTACAAAAGACAAAATTGACGATTTTTCTTCAAAACAGAGTTTTGAAGAAGAATCACGATCTAACATTATGACGATGAAATTTTTGAAATGAAAACTTATTTTGAACCTCCCTCATGTTCCTTCTGGCATTATTGGACACTTTGAAGACTAAATTAACGAAACCCTAAACCTAATGAGACTGAAAACCCTAAAAAGACTCTTTTCCCACCAAAAGACCAAACATTGACTGTCAATGACTGGAAATGATTTTGATGGACTTTGATGAACAGACCTGAGCTAGCAGGTATAAGACATGAGGGATATGAGCGAAAAGACCCTTCCGTCAGATGATCCATGCTCCTAATGGAATGCATCCAACTGGATTGAATGAGACACCTAAAATGAAATGCAACAAAAGAGATTTTGATCTCTGACGGAGGGATGAAGAGATCGACTCTAACAAGATCGACGAATAAAATCACCGAATATAGTGCGTTGATCGAACTTCTCTCTGATGCCATTTCATTTGGTATTAACCGCATAATCATAAGGTTAGACTCACAACTTGTGGTACTACAACTTACTAGTATTTATTCTGTTAGAAATCCAATACTTCTTAGATTGTTCCTAAGAGTTCGATTTTTGGAGAGACATTTTGATTTCATTCAATATCAACACATTTCCAAAAATCTGAACACTTTAATTGATTCATTAGCCAATCAAGTTTTAGATAGACATTTGCGACATAGGTAAAGAAAACATTCACATCATTGAATAGGATTACGCATTAAACATAGGAAAAACTTTGAAAACACATAGATAGATAGCTATAGGTTTTTTACAAAATTTGTGCCAAAGACTCGTTGGTCATCTGACCTCAAAATGTATGCAAAAAATCACAAGTAAACTAGTGGTACTCATGATAGCACGCTATAGATCTAGCAATCCTATGGAGCAACCACATCCAACAGTTAGGAACCCCAATAGTGTGTCGTTGCAGTCGCATGGGAAGCTCTTCGATCCGGAAATTCGGAATCCCGAAGGTCAACCCCTCTATGTGCTGCTAGAGCTCAGCAAAAGTCTCAACCATATAAAGGTCCTAAAGGACTGCTCTTCCGACAACCCTCTCTGCTGGTGCATCCGCTTCGTGCTCTGGTTCCTCCACTAGTTGAACGCGACCAATATCTGCATTACATTAAACATCTAGTTTAGTCTTGGGAAGAAATCAAAACACAAAAAATTTTGTATGAACCTTATAAAAATAAAAAACATGGTCAAATCATTCTTACCTATTACACCCCACTGAGTGCCTTTTGGTAAAACTATATTTGGATCTCCTCGGAAGTCGATGCTTGCATATGCATACTCATTGATGGTGACGATTTGTTGCCAGAACTAGGCAAAGAATGCAATCGAGAACACAACGATCAATTGGCCTGAATTCCAACCCACGAGTTTTACCCATCTCTGCATTCAAGGATCTATAGGACTAGATATATCCAATGTTACATGTTGTGGCTGCATCAGTGGAATCTATTCCAAAGCGAAGGAAATGAGAATGGAACCATAACTGAAATTTTTCTTCCTTCCTCCCTTTTCTTTATTCAGTTGTTCCTTTATTTGAGATAGAACAAATTTAGACCAGTTGAAGACTATTGGCTCTAAGCACTCTAGCGCATACTGCATATACGATCTGTTCGCTACATGGAGCGTAACGGTGCCAGCTAGTTTAACGATCGTGAATAGGATGGTCCTTAAAGGCAAATCCCTGACATCACGGATGTTTATTTTTCCATCTTTGCTAGGTTCTTACCCCGGATAGCAATACTGCATAACATAATCCCTCATTGTTTCTCCTCTAACGATAGATCCTGTGAGGAAAATGGGCAAACCTCTCCTCGACAAACCTGTGAGAAAATACACATCCTCAACTGTTATGGACAACACTTGATTTTTTATGTGAAATGCCTCTATCGCTGGATCCCATGCTTGAAAAAGGAATTCTAGGAGTTCTATTTGTTGCCTCATTCCCGACAATTTGAAGTACTTAAGTAGCTCGCAATCTATTAAAGCTCTTATAGTACCCAGATCATTCAAGGCAATCATATATTGTTCTTCATGTTCTCTTTCTCTCCATGTAATCGTCATTATAATCCAATGGAAACCTGAAAATCAACCATAAGATCCATTAGATACCAGTCATTGCAAAAAACTAGGCAAATTTTGGACACATCATGAAAACCAAAAACTTCAATTGCGCCCAACGCACTCCCTCGGCTAAGACAGTGTGTTGCACATGCAGGTACACTTCACTGTACCTTCTATGCAATGCAGGTTTCAACATTCAGGGGTGCGTTACCCTCAATTTGGGAAAAATTTACCCTAGGGGCCTCAAAACCCTAAAAAACTGCAAGGAATGGTAATGAAATGAATACTAAAAGAAAGAGGAGGTTCATGGCACTAACCTGGATCAAACGGCGATGAAATCCATCCACAGAAATGACTGCAATCGATGACTAAAGTTCGGGGGAAAAATCAGGTTCAGAGCTCCAAAATGCAAATGGTAACTATGGAATGGTAAAAATGAATAGTGAAACTACTTTATACAGTCATTTAATTACTTGCAAGTTAAATTTATTGCTATGACTATGGTTTTATTATGTTTTTTTATCATGAAATAGGTATTTTTAATCCATTTGATGTTGTTCTGAACAGGAAATACAACTGATGAACAGATTGGTTGTGCAGATTTATTTCAAAGAAAGACTTGACCACAAAGCATGCCTTTTGTCCTTATTTTTCAAGCTTTGTTAAAAACGAAAAAGGATTTGAAGCACACTTTATCTCTTTTTCGAGCTTCGATAACAATGAAAAAAGAACCCCTGGAGTCTTCTTCTAGCTCTTTTCAAACTCCGATAATGTGAAAAGATTTCCGAGCACTTGTCATTTCGAGCTCGTTAAAGTAAATGAATTGATATCTACTTAGTATAAGTTTAACCCTTTTTCAGACTGAGATGGATTATTTATGAAAAAGGAATACCTTGGTTAAACATGACCAAAGAGGTTCTCTTAGATATCATTTTACACTTTTTTGGATCTGAGTGACAAATTTATGAAAAAGTACTTTTGGAGTTCTCTTTCGTCCTCTTTTTCAGACTCTCTAAATATGAAAAAGGACCGGGCTATCACTTTCGTTAAGCTCGTTAAAACATAAAATAGCGATGGGCTTGTCAATCGTGTCAAGAATTGAGGTTCATTCATCGCTAGACTCGTTAAATTATTAAATAGCGATACTTTATTCGCCCAAAGGGTTGAATTATAGATCAAGCAAATGTTATCCTTCTCAAGCTTGTTAAAAAATAAAGAGGTACTGGTTGACAAATGACTGGGGAAAATTTGGGAAAAGAAAGTAAATTTTCTTTTTGGTAGAAAGTCACTCTTGAACATGACACTTCTTTCACTCCATGTCCGTGACTGTTTAGGTTGGGTAATCATCTTGACGGTTCATTCACACCTATGGTTCATCATACCTTCACTTTGGTTTTGGGTTAATGCTGCCAACTCATCACAATGTCGCCGATATGTTCAAGAGAATTCATCCAGTGATTAAGAACTTATCCATCTGCAATACTCATAAACCTTCATTTTCATGACCATCATCCTTGAAAATTGCTATATCAAGTAATACCCTTGTCTCCGAAATCAGTAACTCCTGTTTTGTAATAAGGTGACTTACTGTCGACAAAAAATAAATATCCAGGAAGTTCACTTAGAAACATCAAATTCCAGTACCATGAGGATTGTTACAGCATCGACAAGATCCTCGCTTCTGGACTTTTGACCGAAATATTTTGTTTGGCGTTCGACATCAAATCATCTATTCATGCCTTACGAAATGTACGTCAGTACCTTGAGGGCCATTGACATTAATGGTGATTCTCTCGCGTTTGTTAACAACTCACATCATTGGCTGGTAATCAAACAATGTATTTCCATGTTCGACGACAAATCATATATTCGCATGGCTAGACTTGTACCTGAATGATCGAGTGAACGAGATAAGAATACCCCGAATCTAGTTTCATCCATCCAGGCTGTTATTTCAGGATTGTTGTACACATTATCTGTACGGTGACCTTACATACAGATTGTCATCCAAACATGGGCCTATATCTGTAGGCATGTCTGCATCTGGGCAACATTCCAATGTAGACGACTTTCTGAATTATGTACATGTTATTAGATTGTTTTATGTGTTGACTATGGGAATGCCTACCCTCAGCAATTATGATCAATAGAGGATATATCATGATGTAATGTATTGTAATATTGATGCAGGTGACCACTCCACTTTGTTTCCAGGCTCATCACAGTGTAAAGCATCTCAATCAAATGTTCTTATTATTTGGATCTCATGCTTTAGGGGGCAATTGTTATAGGCCAATTTGGGAACCATTCCCAATGACCTGGTTAACTGGGCATCATCTCCAGGACCGATGATCAAGGGTCTATCATTCCCTATCATCTTAGTTTCTATATGCCCTAAGATAGGAAACAACATAAATCAAACAAGACTTTCATCAAGCAAGGGTTTCCATGGTTTGAAGCTTATTATTTAACATATGAGAGCTCACCAACGCAGGATCTAATGGGGCTAAGTGCGTTGCATATGTAGGTAGCCCCATTCAAGGCTGCTCTGCAGAGCACTTCCTGACATTCAAAGGTGCGTTGGTCACATTAGGAGCGAAATTCTCATTGTTCTGGAATCTCCACTTGGCCAGTGTCTTATAGAAGGGTTCACATGTGTCAAGCTTCAGATCCAGGTGTCCATTTGACATCTACATCAATAGAAACATGTCTTGCCTATTTTTGGAATGCTATTGATTTAAAAACAACCTACAGTTCATCTATAAATTGAACATAAATCTAAGTGTTTGAGAAGAAGAATTTGAGTAGAGAAATGTTGGAGAATTTTCAATTGAGAGTTTGATTTGTGGAGCTGTTGCTAGAGAGATTTATGATGTGATGAGACTTGGGAACTCTGCTGGAAGGTCACTTCAAATTAGTCACTAGGTTGTAACCTCTCCTTCTATCATCAATAAAGAGTACTTCTTCTTTTTCCCTACATGCATCTATGTTAACTTTGATTTTCCATATTGTAAGATCTTGGTTGATGAATGTAGTTTATGCTTAACTGATTTAGCTAACTAGCTTGAATACATATCTATATTATTGCATCTTCTGCTGTTTTAGTTTTCTTTCTTGCAGGAAGCATTCAGCCAACAAAACTGCTTGAATTTGAAGCTCTAGCAGAAGCGACATAAAGGAGCCATTTGGAAGTGACTGAAACAAGTAAGCATCCAATCCTCTCTGTGTATCTGTTCTGACTTAGGAGAAATTGTAGCATAGTCTTTCATCTATTTTTCTAGGCTAACACCTGCCTAGGGAAGCATAATTTATCCATAGATTACAATTCTGGCCCAATAGAGCTGAAGGAGGTCTCCTTATATAACAATGGAGGAGGAGGTTATGGGCCCTAAAATGATGGGAAAAGAGCTTATCCTTTAGGGTAGTTGCTATTTCTTGGGAACAAGAAGCCAAAATGGGAATTCTTCAGCCATATCCTCAAAACAAAATTCCAGCTCGTCGCCTTGCTAAGCTTCTAGTCACGGAAGCTTCCTTTCTATTTAAAAAACTTTCCAAAACAGGATCGACATGGGTCCGACATTAAGATAGAGCGTCGATCAGCGCGGTCTCAATGCAAATATCTGCTATCAGCGCGGGTCAGACACTAAGAGAAAGCACCGACCTTGAAAACCATGTTTTTACAGGGATCTTTTAGAAAAGTTTTAGAGGGAGATGACTTGGTAGACAAAATTTGGTTCAGGGGTATGTATTCCATGCTTGGAAAGTACACAAGGGTCACTGTATGGGTCCTCCAAGATCAAGGAACAGGGAGTACAATGATGGTGACAAATTTCTCTGTAACAGATGCCCCCTAAATTATGAAGTCCGAACATGAGTGAAGGGTGGAATGCTTTACAAGTACGTGCAAGGAACCAAACACTGCTGTTGGGAGACCTGCAAATCAAGCATAGATACATATACATAACGGAAATATCTGATGAAAATACATGAATCCATGGTATAGGCACAACTATCCATCAAGAAGAGGGTCTTGTGAATGGATCCTCGACATGGACGCAACCATCCAAATGAAGGGATCATATGAAATAGATCCACGATATGGGCGCAAGCATCCGTATAGAGAGGAACAAAACGAGAGGACCCATGGTATGGTTGGAGCCATCCGTCTAAAGAATCATGTATATAATCATGAATGACTCATCACTCCTTGCAACCTAGAATTTTGTGATCGAAGCCTAGGGTCTTGCGCTCCAATACCACCCGATCAAAGTACAAATTCCAACATGTGAATAGACGTGTTGAAGTCGAAAATGCTAGAAAACCACTTGATTACCGGTTAATGATGCGAACCATTAAAAAGTGCGAGAGAAACCACCCATAATGTCAATGGCTCTCAAGGGACTACTAGTACAATCCACAGAATGTGGACAGTGAGCTGAAGTCGAACACCTGTGAAATCACCCGATTGAAGGCCAATTTTTGTGAACCTATTTTCGAATGCGAAGAAATTGCCATTAGGGCATGCAAGATCTAAGGTATAAGAAAGGAGTCTCTAGATCGACTTCCTGGATAATGAGTTGAATTCGACAGGAAGCGATCCGTCGAAGGAGGGTCATAATGAATCACACATCACCGACGTGAAACATAGAAGGTAATATGAGTGTAAATCAAGACTGAAACAAAGGATCAAGGAATGTACAAAGTGCAGAACGATTTTCTCTTGAACATATCGGCGACACGACTCCAGAATTTGGTAGTATTTGACTCAAATAGGATTAGAGGTCATGTTGACAAGCTTTGTAATCGAATGAGAGGCAAACGGATTTCCCAAACCCATGGAGGCAAAGTGACAAAGTGAAGATATCCCAACCCGACACGAACTACAGATAAGTGTCATGTTCAAGAGTGACATACTGTCGACACAACTGACGAATGACTTCCATTTTCCCCCACCATTCCTAGCGAGTACCTCTTTGTTTTTACACAAGCTTAAAGAGGATAGCATATGCTTGTCATATAAGTTTGTCCTTCGGACAAATCCAACCTAGTACATTTTATGAGCCCTCGGAAGGAGGAACTCGGTGAACGTCATGGTGACGATGTCCGATGTCATCAGAGTTTAACGAGTCTAACAAAGGAAGAACTCGACATATTTTCATGTTTAGAGAGTTTGAAAAGAAGCGGATAAGAAAACTCCAGCAGGTCCCTTTTTGTAAATAGCCCTTCAAATCTGAAAAGGTAGAAAACAATATCTTGAAGAACCTCTTTGTCACGATAGGCTAAGGTATTCCTTTTTCGTAAATAATCTATCCCAGCCCAAAAAAGGGGTAAACGCATACTGGGTAGATATCATTTCGTGACCATTTAACGAGTTCAAAACGACAAGAGTCTCAACAATCTTTTCAATTTTCGAGAGTCAGAAAAGAGCTGAAATTTGACTCCTCCTGGAGGAATTAGTGGTATTAAGGGTAGAAATTGGTTTTGGTGATGGTGGAACTGCTCAGAACAAGTAAAGGTTAAGATTCTAGCTAACAAGACCATTCATTGCAGCGGTTCTCCAGGAATGGGTAAAAGAACGAAGTGAAAGCATATGATCAGCCAAGCAGATGGTAACGATGGAATGAGAAAACCAAGGCTCGTTTGGAAAAACAGGCTGATAAATGGCAATCACGAGAGGTAAATGGTAATGGTTTCATTTTTACACAAGCTTGAAAACATGGGAAACTCTGCTAAGAGGTGGTTTCATTTTTAAACAAGCTTGAAAGTTTGTAGGAAAATATGCTTGAATCCGGTTTCATTTTTACACAAGCTTGAAATGGAAACAGACTATGCTTGAAAATTTGGTTTCATTTTTACATAAGCTTGAAACAAAGATAAACTATGCTTGAAAAATAGGGAAAAATAGGCATGCCCACATCATGGTGACTCAATTCGAGGTACATGCCCCCCAAGCTTCAGGCCATATGAAAGGCAGATGGAGTAAAGGTTCAAATTACGAGATGAAGAGAAAGACTCGACTGGTATCTTACGAGATCGTGTCAAAGACTTGAATTGAATAGGAACGTGTTTCATCGTTTTAACGAGGTTGACACATTAAAAGAACTATCCTCGTGAGCTAATTCATTTTTTAACGAGGTTAACATAGAATACGAACTATCCTCAAGACTTAATTAATTTTTTAATGAGGTTGACGTAGAAGGCGAACTATCCTCAGACGAGCTTGTTTCATTTTTAAGGAGTTTGACACAAGAAAATGAACTCTGCTTTGACAAACTTGTTTCATTGTTTAAGGAGCTTGACACAAGACAACGAACTCTGCTTCGATGAGCTTGTTTCATTTTTTAAGGAGCTTGACACAAGAAAACGAACTGTGCTCTAATGAGCTTGTTTCATTTTTTAAGGAGCTTGACACAAGAAAACAAATTGTGCTCTGAAGACCTTTCATTAGGATGAAGAAAAGGTCATGGCTTCCAAGAGGTTCTCATCTAATGGGAGAACAACATCTCGGAAATCAGGATCCAATGCCCCCAACACACGATGCACAACGACATTATCACTGAATGCGGGCACGGGACAAGTAGCCACATAATTAACTTGCAGCGGGGAGGATAGATTCGGCGGATAAATATTCAGCAAAATGATGGTGGGCCAGCTGCCACTTCAGTACCAAAGAATGAAAGTTTATCATCTGACCTTTGTGTGGAAAACAGATCACACAAAAGAGGGAGGAGACAAGTGCACCCATGGCATAAGCATAGTCACACCCCAAGATTAAATTGAAATCCAAGGGACCTTGGACCACCATCACGTCTATATAGACGGTTTTCCCTCCCAAAGTAATAGGCAACTTTGGAAGGATCCCTAACGGTTGACTGGTTCTTCTGTTAAAAGCCAACATATTTTTCGTAACAGGCACAAGTGGTGGAGAACCAAAATCTTTCCAAGTAGTGGAAGATAGAATACTAACAAACGTGCCTTCATATATAATGGTGTTGGGTATGATCACATGGGAGGCCTGTACCGTGATCTCAAAAGGAACATAAGAAGGAAGACGATATCCTGAGAATCGAATCTAATCGAAGGAAGCGACTAAACTAATTGGAGGGGGTGCCATAGAAATGAGATGGTCATCCCCTGGTGTTACTGGGGCAAGAGGAGCATCCTCCTAGTCCTACGTCATGGGGGTAGGAGGAGCAACTTATTGAACTACAGGGCCGGGATAATATTTCTCCAAGTTCGAGGAATATGAAGAAATAAGAAGAACATGAGGGGGATGAGATCCACTCTCGACGAAAAATACCTAATGAACCATAGGCGAGATCAGATTGACTGGTTCCCCGACCAATGGTTGCTTGGGAATGGATTCATGAATTTGAATTTATGAGGGAATGGGATCGATCAAGGATGAATCTTGACCGATCGTCGAATCAACTAGTGAAGGACTCAAGGAAAGATTCTGGTAACCAGCTGGAAGGCAGGGTGCATAAATAGTAGGGTTGTCCAACACTCTCGTGGCTTCATCCATGTACGGAAAAAGGTGAATGGGATGATGCTCTTCACACAACTTATAGGGATTGGTAATCTTATCCTGTTTCTTATGAGTCTTATCATTACTAGTCGAATATGTGCCACCCTTAGGATCAACATGATGTTGCTCAGGTGGGGGGGGGGGGTGGTGGTTTTGCATAGGGTGAAATACTTGAGACCATGGAGGTCGAGAATAACCAAACAGGCAACCCGACAGTTAACCCAGGAAGGGACAATGTTGCCATATAAGGAGCACCAACATTCCCAAAAGAAGGACAAGGACCAGGATTCCCTTCGGAGGGGATTCCTTGGTTGGTAAACTTCGGAATCGTTGCCATTGTAAACAACCCTCAAAAGACACAAATGAAGATAAATTTAACCATGAATATTTCGTGGACAGCTAATTTTTTAAGACATTGAAACAAAACTCTGCCATTTCGTATTTTAAGAGTCAAGAAACGGGAAAAAGGTGACTCTATCACTTTCAGGTTGAAACGAGCATGAAAGGACAAGTGCTCGATGATCTTTTCACTTTTAGAGAGTCACGAAAAGACCAAAATGACTACTCAGGTAATCTAAGAAAGAGGGTGTACCAAGTTTCCGTGAACTTCCATATATACCTTGGTGATCAAATGAAAGAAAAATGACCAAGGACTTGACGTAAGTGCAGGTAATATTCCCAAATGCTATGTTCAGTGTATCACGGTTATAGGGCGACATAATTGGCTTCCTATGGATAAAGGATTTGAACCTATGAGGGTATCCCTTTATATACACGATGGTATGGGGAGCACAAGTCCGTACTAGCGCTGTCTAAAGCCAGATAGCGATTGACAACTACTAGGTTTTAAGACGCCGAAACACGTCTCTAGCCTAGACCACTAAAGATGTTGTGTTAGGTTCCAATGCTTCCTTAGGTTAATTGAATGAATTTTAAAATTGATCTTGGATTATGTTTCAATTTCAAGGCCTTATCGAATTTGGATCTCAAATTTCCTAAATGAAAACTACATGCAAAAGAACACCATCTTTCATTCAATGAATGCTAATTACGAGAAGGATATAGATCTTTCAAACAATAGAAAACGATGATAATATGCGAAGAAATCCACTAATGCATCTAATGCAATCAAACGAAAATGAAAAACTCTTTCCTAGATGATCAAATGCTAGTTATGCAAAAGAAATTTTCACTTTCGATGCAAAGGAAAGAATGCAAAATATTTTTTTGTTTGTTGATTTTCCAATGAAATGAAGCACACAATGTACTAATTACATGAAAAAAAAAATGAACATTAGCCTGAGTATTGCGAATGTAGGAATCGAAATTGAATAACTCAATCAATGCAAAACAAACACAAGAAAGCACTCAAACTAATGCTGCAATCTCTCAAACCAAAAGAAAGTTTTCAAAGCGACCCAAATAAGTAATGTAATCTATGCTCAGAGCAACAAGGAGAAGAATGAAATAAAAAATGAAATGATCATCCAACCTAAGCAAACACTCAAAAGGATCAAGAAAAATTAGCGCAATCAACCTGAGAATGAGACTGACAACAATAAAAAAGATTTGATTTCCAAACAGAAGGCTTAGTGCATAAAGACTCTCAGAAACCCTAAGTCCTTCAATTACACTGATAAGAAAATAGATAAAAAACTGAGAAAAACAAGCCTACAGCAGTCAAAACAATCCCAAAGGATCTATTACACACAAAAAACAACCCAGAGTCAAGCACAATTCACCAGAAGGCTCATCAAGAAGGTCAAACCAAATCCTACAGGATTCGACATGACTGCAAGGCGGTAATCCGCGCCAAACAGGGGTTGGCGCGACTGCAACAAAAGCAACCTACTCCAATCGACGCGACTGTTCTAGTGAAAAGTACGCCATGCCGGATAACTATGGGAACAAGGGAAAACTAATGAGCAGAGGTCAATCTTGACACTCTGGAGCTGAAAGGGGATTTGAAAACAAGCAAGAAAACTAGAAAAGGACAGATAAACAAGTCAACAACTGAGTGTGACCCAACAAGCTGAAAGGACAAAATCACACTGATCCCCAGCAGAGTCGCCAATTTTTTGTCCATGTAAATCCCCTCCACGGACGGAGGCGATCCCTCTAGCCCTAGGGTAGGTCTTGCAATTACGAGAACATACTAACATCTACCTTCCTAGATTGTAATTGAAATTCAGAGCAAGGAATATGACCTACCTTGTCCTGATGCTATGTTGTCGTCTTCCATCAAAGCTTCTTGATCCGTCACTTTTCTCAAGTTGGATACACGCTGCTGCCAGCGTTCGATTACCTGTACAGACAGTCAAGACACCATGACAAGCACAAAATCATGATAAACATAAAACAATTACAATCTATCTAGCTGATCAAGGAATGCTAGAAATATCATAATATGCGTAAACAAAAATGGAAGATAAACATCAGCAACATTTTATTATGATAAGGAAAAGGGGAGTTTACAACCAAGCCTTGATGTTGAGGCTCTCCTTCGGCAGGTCCGTATCCAAGCACGTTTGTAACACCCTCACACACAAAGGTCCAAGATCTCACTATATTCCCAACACACAAAAACAATCACACTCTGCACTATTCTCCCGAAGCTATAGTTTCTTCTCCTTTCTATCATCACTAACTAAGGCTGTAGAGCTGAAGGAGGTCTCCTTATATAACAATGGAGGAGGAGGTTACGGGCCCTCAAATGATGGGAAAAGAGCTTATCCTTTTGGGGTAGTTCCTATTTCTTGGGAACAAGAAGCCCAAAGGGTAATTCTTCGGCCATATCGTCAAAACAAACTTCTAGCTCACTGCCTTGCAAAGCTTCTAGTCACAGAAGCTTCCTTTCTATTTAAAAAACTTTCTAAAATAGGATTGGCGCGGGTCCAACATTAAGACAGAGCGCCGATCGGTGTGGGTCTCAGTGCAAATATCTGCTATCAGTGCGGGTCAGACACTGAGAGATAGCGCCGACCTTGAAAAGCATGTTTTTACAGGGATCTTTCAGAAAATTTGTAGAGGGAGATGATTTGGCAGACAAAATGTGGTTCAGGGTTATGTATTCCATGCTTGGAAAGTACACAAGGGTCACTGTATGGGTCCTCCAGGATCAAGGAACAGGGAGTACAAGGACGGTGACAAATTGCTCTGTAACACTTTGTATGCATGGTACCCCAGGGACATGTAAATTTTGTCTTTTCCTAATCATCTGGAGCTATCCTAATATGATTATATTCACTGAATCCATATAGGAAGGAAAAGTACTTTTTCCCTGCTAAAGTGTCTAGTACTTGGTCTATAAACGGTAAAGGGAAATGGTATTTTAATGTAGTTTTGTTTAGTTCCCTATAATCTATGCACACTCACAATTTACCATTTTTCTTGGGGACAATGACTAGTGGGGATACCCACTGGCTATCTGAAATAGGATAGATGAATCCTACATTCAACAATTTTTGTAATTCATCTTTAACATTTTCTCTTAAAGCATGGTTCATCCTCCTTTGTGGTTGTCTTACAGGCCTAGCATTTTATTCTATATAAATGTGATGAATGCATGTGTTTGGGTGAATGCCTCTCATATCGGTATATTCCCATGCAAATGTGTCTAAAAAATTTCTTAATGTTTGTATTAATTTCTTTTCTTGTTCAGTAGTTAAGGCAGAATTTATGTTTAAATATTTTTCATGAAAAATTTCTACTACCTTACTCCCCCATTCAGCCATTGAATATGCAGGAAATGCAGATAAGAGGGCTGAATGTAATTCAGAAGCTGAACTATGTTCATAAAAATCCTGCAGATTAGTAATTATATCTAAATTACGACTAGATTGTCCTTCTAACTGCTGCGAAAAATCAGGATTAGAAATACAACAATTATCAGATCTTTTTCAGAATTTTCCTTAAGACTCATGGCTTGGGATATTGTTAAAAATGGTAGGGTACCTTCTGAATCATGTTCTTCTTCCTCGTCTTCAACCCATTGTGTGTTTTCTGATCTCAAGAGGGGTTTAGTAGGGGGGTACAAGTTAATGTGCTTTCTTTTAGCCCCATGAGTGATAGTCATGTTTCCAGATCTACACCCTATGTAGGCATCAGCTGTAGCTAACCACGGCCTCCCCAAAATCAATGCATGCCCTCCCAAGTTAGTTTTAGGTTGAAGAACATAAAAATCTGCAAGATACTCCCAGGAATCTAATGAGATGACAATGTCTTCTAAAACACCCTCTGGCTTTACCTTAGACCTATCTGCTAATTCTAACATGGTAGGAGTGGGTAACAAGTCAAAGGATCCTATATGCGACAAAGTTTCCATAGTCATCACATTGATGGGTACACCTAAATCAATCAAAGTGTTCTCTATGGGATATCCATTGATAAACGTGGTAATGACAGGGATTCTGGGATCCACATATTTTTCAGTAACAAATCCGGTAGACATTAAACTTTCAAAATTTCCACCTACTTGAATGGTTAAGGGTTATTTCTTTTGTCTCCCTGGTTTCTTGGTACATAGTTCCTTCACTGTTTTAGCATATATTGGGATGTCCTTTATTGCTTGTAGCAATGGGATCTTGATGCACATGTTTCTTAGTTCAGATACAAGATCAAATTCGGTCTGTTTTGCTTTGATTTCCATTTCCAACCTCTCTGGAAAAGGAGGCTGGACTATATGAGATAAGGAAGGTTCTTGTGACCTTGAGGTAGATGATTTTGCTGGTTCAGGTGTGGTTTCCTCTTCAGGCATCTCTAATGTATCTTTCTCTATAATCTCCTCAATTATTTCGGGCTAATTCACCACTCTTCCCGATGTAAGGCTGATTTCCCATAGCTGCACAGGTAATTCCTGCAACTGTACAGGGAGCTCCTGTAACACAGGAACAAGAATTTCCTGTAGAGACATAGAAAATTCCTGTAAAATAGGGACATAAACCTCTTGCAGCGGTTGGGATGCAATACAGTAGGTAGGAAAAGTGGGATAAGTGACCAATCCAATGTTGTGAGTGGATCAAATGGTTTTATTGTTGGGGTTAGACACTGTTTGAGCAAGAATTTCCGTGGGACGAATTTGATTTGGTGGGGTAGTCAATTGAAGCTGTTGTTATGGCTATATCATTTGTTGCGGTGTGGGCTGTGAATAAAAGTTTTGATGTGGGAAACTCTGGGTATTTGGATAATAATAGTTCCCCTGCCAAGGCTGTTGAGGAGGCCAAGGCTACCAGGGCATTGGAACATTCCACATATGATTTTGAGCATAAGGAATTTGACTGTGACATACCTGCAGGACGTGGCTTCCATGGTCTCTGAGGTGCCATTACATAAAATGCATTGACAACTCCTTGATCTACTATGTATGCTGCCTTAATTTCAGACAAAGAAGGACATTGATCAGTGTAATCCTCAACCTCACAAATTGGACATACCTCGATACTATCAACAGGGAATTCCCTTAGAGCATTTTTCTTCCTGCATTTGGAGCAGAACATCGCCAAGGATTTCTCCAATTCATCCTATTTCTTCTTAGCCTGCAAAACATCGAATTGTGAAGATAAAGTGCTAATAATATCAGTTTTAAAATTTTCAAATAAATTACCCATTTCAGCTCTGGTTACTCCAGCTCCGAAAACTGATTTGACAAGCTTGGAAGAAGGATCTCTTGGTCCACCTCCAACCTTGGAGTTTCCTCTTGAATATCTTTTACAAATCTCACACACATCATCATAAATCAGCTTCGATACATCGCCTTCTCCCATTAGATTTAAGACCTCCCCATATTCTGGTCTGATGACCCTAAGAAAAATGGTCCTCTTGGTCTCTTTTTACAATTGATTCATCTTAGATCTCTGTAAATTGTATTGGAATCTTTCCACCAAATCCTCGAGGCTCTCCCATTCCTTCTGGGTCATGCCAAAGATTTCTTGCTTGAGATCCCTCATTTTGCAGTAATCCTGGTACTTTTTCAAAAACACCTTCTTCATGTCATCCCAAGTTGCAATGGAGTTCGATCCCAACCCCACAAACCACCTAAGAGCTGCATCTTTCAATGTAGTAGGAAACAATTTCAGCTTTTGAGCATTGGAAGAATAATCATAGCTCCTGCAGAGTACATCGAACTCAAATAAGAAGGCATCAGGGTCTTCACTAGAGGCACCACGAAATTTAGGCAAGGCTGAGGGAGGAATGTTTTTCATCTGAGTGGCTCCCCCAGTTTCTCTGATAGGAAATTAAAATGTGACAAGTTTCTCCTCATTCTCATCAATGCCTTCTAAATGAGCCATGTCAGTCCAAGAAAGATTAAGACCTTGGAAGGCTACAGATTCTTCAGAGTCAGTGGTCTGAAATTCTGGTTCTTTGACAGGATTTACAAGGAATTCTTCTTCAGGCTGACCACTAAGAAGAGATGTGGTCTTTCTTGTAAGGGGATATTCGAGATGGGCAGCAACATAATATTCTCCAACAGAGGATTCTGCTATAGAAAGGTCAACTTGTTCAGAACTACAGACCTCCTATTCAGATTCCTCCTTCTTTGATGCCTTGTTTCTTACAGATTTCCTTGTTCTTGCCAGTGTATTAGTAAATGGAGTGGCGCTCCCACCATCACGAAAAATATAGAAAATATTGGACCTTATTAATCTAATATTCAAACAAAATAATAAAAAATTAAAAACTTACCAAACAATCATGACATGGCTTTGGCTAGTGTCTGTCCTCTTGGGTGCGTAGGCTTTGCCTTGTGTCTTTGCAATTGAACTCCCCTAGTCCTAAAAAGAAAAAAAAATCAACAAAATAAAACTAAAACACTTTCAGTATCATCCCTTAGCACCTCCCTGGCAATGAAGCCAAAATGTTGAGTCAAATTATACGTGTATAATTTTCCAATATAAATTGTAAACCCAGGAAGGTAAACTGATGAGATGCAGTGCACAGTATATGCAGGCTGATTACTGCAAATGTTAATTAACTATACAAATAAAAAATAATGCTTCTTTCCCATGTAAATACTATCGCAACAAAGGCTATGGGGTGGCCTATATCATCCCTCTATAACACTTAAGATTTTTGATATTGACCGTGAAAAGATAAAGATAAAACAACAATAAACAACTCATGCTGCTTTCCTGTATCAATAATATTGCATCAATGGTTATGGAGTGGCATATATCATCCCTCTCTAACACTTGTGTTTGCTGATACTGATGCAGGAAAGATAAAATAAATCAATCCCAATCAAGAATCAAACTTAAAAGCATGAATCCAAGCATTGGCCAAATGTAAAGAGCTCTTCAACATAAAATATTAATTCACTTAACCAATCTACAGTTTGTTGTAAGAAATACAAAAAGGAAACACTAGCTGTTACAAGAAATTATTAATGCATAATTAAAATATAAATAAACACACACTCTACTGCAGGAGTTGTGAGCGAAGGGGGCCCTCCCTCACTCACAACTCCTTTAAATATTAAAGAAGTTTCTCAGGAAAATAAACAGAACATAAATGATCTTATTAATCTGAAATAATAATTGATTATAGTATGATATCATGCTATGTAACAAAAAATTCCAACCCAACCCATCCAAGTGAGGGTTACATGTCATAAAATCGATGCCCCACTTTGCAAAGGGACCAACGGTAATGACAGGGTGAAGATGTGAGGGCGACGCACACATCTTGTGCTGATAAATCTGGCAATCTTTGGAATTACGTACAACAACAATGCAATCTTTAAATATGGTAGGCGAGAAATATTCAACACGAAGAATCTTCTGTGCGGTAGCATACCCAAATATGTGACCGCCACAGGAGCCACTGTGGAAATCATTCAAGACCTTTTCAGCCTCCTCGAGAGTCAAACACTGGAGGAGAATGGAATCAACTCCGATGCGGTAGAGAGTATCTCCGACTATGCGATAGGGTTGCGAATAATGGTAGATGCGTCAGTGAGAATCCTTCGTCAACTCATATCGGAACATGGAAGTATGAAGATATATGGTGATATCATTGTACCAAGGATCGAGGGTGCTAATAAGAAAAAGCGTGTTGTCCGAAATGCGTTCCTCGGAACCCGATGGAGAAGAATCAGAGGGGAGAGAAAAAATCAAATCGACGAAAACTAATACTTGTTTGACTTGGTGGTAGTGAAATCAAAATCAAACTCTTGGAGGATAACAATCCACTTCGAGTATCTGCCCCCCAGCAATTGACAAGTAAATATGTAGGCCATAGGGTTGTAATCAGAAATCACGGTTACTGTGCGCAATGGAATATAGTGACGAAAACGTTGAACAACTTGAAAAACAAACAACGCCAACTACTTGACATGTGCATAGCAAATTTTAGTATCGAGAAGATTTCAACTTAGATAGTAAATGACATGCTCGTCACCATCATCGTCGTCTTGTACCAAAACCATGGCAATCGTGCTAAACACGGTAGCCAAATAGAGGGAGTAATCGCAAAAATAATTTGGAGGACGCAACAGAGGATCATTGACCAGAAGTGCATCAAAGGACTTTTGGGCGATATCATTCCAGAGGAATGGGATGCCTTGCTTGAGTAATCGCATAAATCCTTTGACCAATTCAACATAGTTAAGTATAAAATGGCACAAGAAGTTAGCTTGCCCCTGCAGACTCTGCAGCTGATGTAAGGAAGAATGAGGGGGGAGATTAACGATAGCTTCTACTTTGAGGGGATCGAGACGAATCCCGTATTTGGAGACGAGAAACCCTCAGAGTCTATCAGAGTCAACGCAAAAGACACACTTAGGCAAATTGAGCCGAATGTTATTGCATCGACAACGAAGAAAAATTTGACAGAGATGATCAGGATTGTCTTAACGCTTTGCTGAATGAGCCAGAAAGTCATCCAGGTAAGGCTAAACGATGGACTTGATATCATGGAAAGCATATGACATTGCTCATTGAAATGTAGCCCCAACATTTTAATGACCGAAAGGGAGCTTATTTTAGGCAAAAGTGCCCCAAGGACAGATAAAGGCGGTCTTGTGTTGATCAGCCGGAAAAATGTTAATATGGTTGTACCCAAAAAACATGTCCATAAGGGAAAATATCTCACTCCCAGAACAGTCATCAATGATCTGATCAATAAAAGGAGTGGGATAATTAACCTTAGGGCAAGCATGGTTGATGTAACGGTAGTCGACACATACCCGAATAGTACCCTGTTTCTTATCCACAGGGACAATAATGGAAACCCATTTTGTCAAGGGAATTAGATAGATAAAGCCAGCTCGAAGAAGTTTTTCAACTTCACCTTTGATAGCGGCTGCCTTTCTTGGGTGCACAGGACGAAGATGTTGGTGAACATGCTTCACAGCAGGAAAGGTAGGAATATCATGCACCACTATACTTGGATCGATACCGGGCATTTATTTGTAAGACCACATGAAAACATCGTGAAAATCGCAGAAGAGACTAGTATAGACCTTGATCTCATCGGGAGAACAGGTCACCCCAATATGGATGTTCTCGAAAACCCCCGCTTTAACGAAGACGTCGATAGGCATTGTTTGTGTGATGTTCCCTTAGTTGCCTTCTACAAAGACTTCATGTGTCAGGATGGGCGTCTTAAGTGGAGGAGAAGGAACTTGAGAAGTGAACCTTTTGAGACAAGTAGACATGGCCCTAAGGCCATGCATGAACGATGAACGATGATGACTATCATCCAAGGAGGATCCTTAAGAGACATAGTTTCCACGATGGCCTCATTGGAGGGAAATATCTCTCTTAAGGGATTGGGCGAATCCAAATTTCCAAGCCAAGGGGATTGAGAATAAGTGTCAAGAGACATAATCAAAAGAGCATGATAAGAGGGTGGAGGATCTGAAGTCGAAATAAGTTCACAATAATCAATCTTGATTGGACTCAAAGACATCGAATCACCAAATGAATCAATCTTCTTGGGTGAAGGAATGATCCAGGGATCGGAAGACCTGAAGATCATGTTAACTTGAACAATGTTGGGTGGAGGAAGAGGAAAAAGGCCCATGAGGGCAGGATCTTTTAAAATACCTGACCCTACACTCTCATAAGGTGTAGGAATTTGATCTACATATGGAACATCGCTCTCAAAAGACGAAGAAGTTAAGAAAGACAACTGATCGATAGTGATGATCTTTCCTTCGTGCAGAAATCGAAGAACACGAAAGAGAGTGGATAGAATGCACAACATGGTATGAGTTAAACTGCGACCGAGGAGAAGATTGTAATTGAGCTTAGTGTCAAAGAATTCAACCTCGACGTTAATTGTATTCCCTTATAACGTAATGGATAAACTAGCGAGAACACCGAGAGGGCGAGATTCCCTTCCATCAAACGCTTCTAGAGCATTTGGAGATTAATTGGGAGCTGGAGAACTGATGGATTTCTAGCAGGAAGATGACATGATGCATGTAGATGCACCCTCGTCCATGACTGCTTGATGGATATTCAGTCCATTAATCCCAACCTGGATGATCAGTGCAAGCTGGTGAGGGAGACACGGGACGAAATTCTCCAAATCGAAAGTGATAAGGCTCGAATCAGCGGGGTCAGCCCCACCGATGGAAAATAACAAAGCCTTCCATTGAGACAGACAACTCTGAAGTACTTCTAATGTAGACATAGCAGATGGCGCCTGAGCCAAATCCTCAACAATATTGTAATGCTGAGCAACACGAGCGTTAGGATTGTAAGAAGACTTATGGAGTACACCTTTGGAAGGTGGCTGTACAACAGGCTCAATACTGGGCCGTTCAATCTAAAGAGGGCTAGAAGCATGCAGGGGAGGAGGACCATCAGTGATCTTCTTCCCCACTGCCTGACGCGGTTCGGTATAATCTTTCGATCGGGTAGCAATAGAGACAGATGCAAGACCATTCATCATGAAAACCTGAGAGCTAAATGGGGCAGAGGACTGAGGTTGCTCTACCAACTGGGTCTACTGTGACAGAAACGATTCTTTGAGAACAATTGGAGTACCTTGGGTGCCTTTGACCAATCGACGTACTTCGGCTTGTCGTGGAGAGTCCTTGGTGCAGTGCTCTTCGTTAGAAATCAAACAAGGGTACTTCGGTTTACGTTGTGAACCACCATCAAAATGAGATTTCTGAGAATCTTCTTTCGAGGTATCGGCTTTGGCCTTACCTTTACCCTTCTTTTTACCCTTGGAAGTTTTATATTTTGGATTGGCCTAGACGACATTCACTTCTGCAGTTTTACTTGAATTCGGGGGTGGCTGAGAAGCAGTATCATTGGAAGGAGTAGATTTTTGCTTCGCAGGAATTGAAGGAGAATAATTTTGAGAAGTTTGAGACACAAAACCGATGATACCATCAACGGATGGTGTTGCTGCTGCTTTGGATGTTCCAAGTCGAGGGGCATCAGGCAAGAGTTTGTACAACGTTTCGGATTGAGAGTACACAAGATCAAGCTACTGGGCATGATAAATGGCTTGTTCCTCAGTAACGCATGCCCCCATAGCAATGTACTTAGCAATTGGAGCAATGAAGGAGGCAGTAAACCACTCAATTAGAAGTTGATCAGGAATCTCAAACTTAATCAGACGATGACGACGCCTCCATTCATGAATATGATCAGAGATATGGGTAGCTCAATCTTGCTTCAAGAATGTGAGGAGGTGCCTCCCAGTTTCATACCGAACTGGTAGCTGAAAGTGCATGATAAATTCCATGGCTAAAGAGTTGAAATCTTGGAAGATGCCGTAGGAAAGTTCGATGTACCACTTGCCAGCGGCACCAGTGAGAGTCTGTTGGAGAAGACGGAGTCGAATAGAATCATCAACCCAAGAGTAATAGGAACACCAAAGGTGGTATGTCAGAACATGAGCTTGGGGTTATTCTCTGGACTTGCCCTCAAATTTGGGACAATCGCTAGGAACTTTGGTTGGAACTGGAGGCCAATATGGAATTTGAAGGATAGGATCGTTCGTCAACTTCGCTACATTGGGTAGTTCCAATGTATCAAGGAAAGGTAATTGAGTATTGAAAGGCACTGTAGGTCGTTGATAAAGACCAGCATTCAGATTCCACCCAGGTTGAGAAAATTTTGCCCCCATATGTTTTGTCTCGGAGGATTCTGTCCATAAAGGTTATAATCCTGAAAGTTCTGCCCATACGTGGGTTGAGGACTAGGATATTTATTCTGAGCATACCACTTAGGTCCTTGTTGAGAAACATATGGATTTTGTTGCGGAATGAAGCGGTGCGTTGAGGTGCATTATAAAACACATGAGTTTGACCTGGTGGAAGATATGTAGTGCCTTGAGGAGCACCGTTTACCATCTGGGATTGACCTTGAGGAATGTAATTAACGCCTTGGGGTGCACTATATACGACCTGAGATTGACCTTGAGGAAGATAGATGGCGCCTTGAGGCTGAACGGGTTACCCCTGGGGTGCAGGTTGACCCAGATACTGAAGTTGGATAAGTGGCCCCTGTGGAGCAGGTTGGCATAGATACTGAGGGCCACTAGGTTGCCCTTGTTGAAAAGGTTGGCCTGATGGTTGGGACAGGCCAGGTTGCCCCTGAAGACCAGGTTGACCCGGCGCAGGACCATAGGGTTGTCCATTTTGTACAAAATTTTGGCCTTGCTGAACGTAAGACAAATGCTGCTGCACAGAAGGTTGTCCCTGTTGCGGATAAATTCCCCCCCCAGGAATATAATATGCACCCTGTTGAACATGAAATTGACCAATAGAACCATAGGATTGTGCTTGTTGGATAGAAGGTTATCCCTGAAAGGGTTGTCCTTGCGGACCATAAGGTTGTCCATGTGAACCAGACGGTTGTCCCTGCTGGATCGAAGGTTGTCCCTGCTGGATCGAAGGTTGTCCCTGTAAGGGTTGTCCTTGTGAACCAGAGGGTTGTCCCTATTGGTAAGTGAAAAAAATGGGATCAATCAGATGAAAATAGACGAGATTACCGTACATGTCATAATGATGCAGAGGATTACTAGAGGTTGCTAATTGCTGAGAACCCTGAGGGGTGGAACTTTATCGCTGAGGACCCTGAGAGGCGGAATACTGTTGTTGAATGGCCAAAATTTACTCATCAAAGGTATAAAATCTAGTAATTGAAGTAGAAACCATAGGTGCACTACAAGCAGGTGGGATTCCTACAACGTGAGGTTGTGATCCACTCACTGTGGGCCTAACAGGTATCGTGGGATTGACAAAAATATACCTACGAACAACAGAGGACCTTGATGATGACAGAGTCATACTAACATCCAGGCAAGGTTGAGGGAGGAATGTTTTTCATCTGAGTGGCTCCCCTAGTTTCTTTGATAGGAAATTAAAATGTGACAAGTTTCTCCTCGTTCTCATCAATGCCTTCTAAATGAGCCATGTCAGTCCAAGAAAGAGTAAGACCTTGGAAGGCTACAGATTCTTCAGAGTCAGTGGTCTGAAATTCTGGTTCTTTGACAGGATTTACAAGGAATTCTTCTTCAGGCTGACCACTAAGAAGAGACGTGGTCTTCCTTGTAAGGGGATATTCGAGATGGGCAACAACATAATATTCTCCAACAGAGGATTCTACTGTAGAAAGGTCAACTTGTTCAGAACTACAAACCTCCTATTCAGATTCCTCCTTCTTTGCTGCCTTGTTTCTTACAGATTTCCTTGTTCTTGCCAGTGTATTATTAAATGGAGTGGCGCTCACACCATCACGAAAAATATAGAAAATATTGGACCTTATTCATCTAATATTCAAACAAAATAACAAAAAATTTAAAACTTACCAAACAATCAGGACATGGCTTTGGCGAGTGTCTGTCCTCTTGGGTGCATAGGCTTTGCCTTGTGTCTTTGCACTTCGACTCCCCCAGTCCTGAAAAGAATACAAAATCAACAAAATAAAACTAAAACACTTTCAGTATCATCCCTTAGCACCTCCCTGGCAATGACGCCAAAATGTTGAGTCAAATTATACATGTATAATTTTCCAATATAAATTGTCAACCCAGGAAGGTAAACTGATGAGATGCAGTGCACAATATATGTAGGCTGATTACTGCAAATGTTAATTAACTATAAAAATAAAAAATAATGCTTCTTTCCCATGTCAATACTATCACAAAAAAGGCTATGGGGTGGCATATATCATCCCTCTATAACACTTAAGATTGTTGATATTGACAGTGAAAAGATAAAGATCAAACAACAATCAACAACTCATGCTGCTTTCTTGTATCAATACTATTGCATCAATGGTTATGGAGTGGCATATATCATCCCTCTCTGACACTTGTGTTTGCTGATACTGATGCAGGAAAGATAAAGTAAATCAATCCCAATCAAGAATCAAACTTAAAAGCATGAATCCAAGCATTGGCCAAATGAAAATATCTCTTCAACATAAAATATTAATTCACTGAACCAATCTACATTTTGCTGTAAGAAATACAAAAATGAAACACTAGCTATTACAAGAAATTATTAATGCATAGTTAAAATAGAAATAAACACACACTCTACTGCAAGATTTGTGAGCGAAGGGGGCCCTCCCTCACTCACAACTCCTTTAAATATTAAAGAAGTTGCTCAGGAAAATAAACAGAACATAAACGATCTTATTAATCTGAAATAATAGTTGATTATAGTCTGATATCATGCTCTGTAACAACAACTTCCAACCCAACCAAGAACTCTGGACCCCTGTATAAGCAAATTACATTTGATTTTATACATTTCTGGCAGCCCATATTTGGCTTTGAACAAAACAGATTACTAAACTAAGCCTACAACCAATAATACAGATACATATTGACAAGGTAAACTGCTGTTGGGTCTAATCCATGACCAAAGGCATGGATTAGACCATTTTTGTTGTGCGACTGAAACTGTCTGTTGATCTTGCTACATGATTCTGAGGTGGTTGCAGGAAATCAACATATTTGTAGGAAATCCACAACGACTGCAGGAATATCGACTGTATGAGCTGTCTGCAGGATTGGTGGAACTGTTTGAATCTAACAAATCTGCGCATGAGTCCAAGGCTAGTTAGAGTAGTAATGCAATAATGACATAGCCATTTCAAAGAATGCTCTAAATTAGATAAAATGACACTTCTAATGTTGTTTCAACATACCTTAGCCTGTGAAACCATTTTTAGCCAAAACTGGATGACATAGCTGGACTAGGTATAATTAAAGGGCAAAAAGAGGTCAAAAATGGGGGAAACAAGGCTTAGTATAGGTGGAAAAAATAGGTAAAGTTTAGACTTAACACTGGGTACTACGGGAAACACCATTCGCAAAACCGACATAACGGGTAATAGACATCTGCACAATAAACAACGATCCAATAAGCAGGAAAACGCTTGCAAAGCACACCAAGACAAAAATGTACAAAAATGAAAAAAAAAACACCCATGTACAAAAAACATGCACAAAAGACTCATGCATAGTACTTTTTGAGGTACAACCCATTTCTCGACTGATCCAGAGGATGACCTTTATAATCAATTAGCTCATAAGCCCCATTGTGCAAAACACACTTAACAAAGTAGGGCCCATGCCACATAGGTTGGAATTTGCCTGCCCCCAGCTTATTGTGAGCTTGGTTGTACAGGAGGACAAGGTCTCCTTCTATAAAGGAACGAGGGGAAACTGACTGGTCAAAATGAGCTTTGACCAACTTTTTCTGTGTTTCTATGACAAGAGAAGGAAAGTGACGAGTTTCATCAATCCTCTCTAAATATAGAAGACACTCTTCTTCTGGAGAGGTATTCAACAACAATTCAACAACTATTTTGAGAGAAGGGATTTCACATTCAATCGGAAGGGTAGATTCCAGACCATAGACAAGCTGGAATGGAGTGAATCTAGTCGCATCCTTCACTGAGGGTCGGTAAGCCCAGAGAGCTGAAAACAACATGAGATGCCAGTTTGACTTGTGCATCCCAATTGTACGTTGAATCATAGTGACGATAACTTTGTTCACGACCTCAACCTGGCCATTGGCTTGAGGGTAGTACGGTTTTGAGATGTTGTGATGTAGACCCAACTTAGAAGTCAACTCAACCACCATGTAATGTAGAAAATGAGAGCCATGATCGGTAACAATGGCTTGAGGGACACCAAACCTAGTAATGACGTGATTGAATAGAAATTGTGCACCTGTTTTACCGTCTGCTGTAAGTGTAGGCATTGCTTCGGCCCATTTTGTGAAGTAGTCCATGACTACGATAATATAAGCATGCCTCCCGGCCAAGTGAGGGTTACATGTCATAAAATCGATGCCCCACTTTGCAAAGGGACCAATGGTAATGACAGGGTGAAGATGTGAGGGCGACGCACACATCTTGCGCTGATAAATCTGGAAATCATGGGACTTACGTACAACAACAATGCAATCTTTAAATATGGTAGGCGAGAAATATTCAACATTAAGAATCTTCTATACGGTATCATACCCAGATATGTGATCGCCATAGGAGCCACTATGGCAATCATTCAAGACTTTTTCAGCCTCCTTGAGAGTCAAACACTGGAGGAGAATGGAATCAACTCTGATGCGGTAGAGAGTATCTACGACTATGCGATAGGGTTGCGAATGATGGCGGATGCGTCAGTGAGCATCCTTCGTAAACTCAGATCAGAACGTGGAATTCTGAAGATATATGGTGATGTCATCATACCAAGGATCGAGGGTGCTAATAAGAAAAAACGTGTTGTCCGAAATGCGTTCCTCGGAACCAGATGGAGAAGAATTAGAGGGGAGAGAGAAAATCAAATCGACGAAAACTAATACTTGTTCGACTTGGTGGTAGTGAAATCCAAATCGAACTCTTGGAGGATAACAATCCACTTCGAGTATCTGCCCCCCAACAATTGACGAGTAAATATGTATGTCATAGGGTTGCAATTAGAAATCACGGTTACTGTTCGCAACAGAATATAGTGATGAAAACGTTGAACGACTTGAACAACAACCAATGCCAACTACTTGAAATGTGCATAACGCGTTTCAGTATCGAGAAGATTGCAACTTAGATAGTAAATGACATGCTCGTCACCATCATTGTCATCTTGTACCAAAACCATGGCAATCGTGCTAAACACGACAACCAAATAGAGGGAGTAATCGCAAAGATAATTTGGAGGACGCAACAGAGGATCATTGACCAGAAGTGCATCGAAGGACTTTTGGGTGATCTCATCCCAGAGGAATGAGATGCCTTGCTTGAGTAATCACGTAAATCCTTTGACCACTTCAACATTGTTAAGTATAAAATGGCACAGGAAGTTAGCTTTCCCCTGCAAACTCTGCAGTTGATGTAAGGAGGAAGGAGGGGGGAGATTAACGATAGCTTATACTTTGAGGGGATCGAGACGAATCCCGTATTTGGAGATGATAAACCCTAAGAGTCTATCGGAGTCAATGCAAAAGACACACTTATGTAGATTGAGCCGAATGTTATTGCGTCGACAGCGAAGAAAAATTTGGCAGAGATGATTAGGATTGTCTTTACGCTTTGTTGAATGAGCCAGCAAGTCATCCAGGTAAGGCTGAACGATGCGCTTGATATCGTGGAAAGCATATGACATTGCTCGTTGAAATGTAGCCCCAAAATTTTAATGACCGAAAGGGAGCTTCTTTTAGACAAAAGTGCCCCAAGGACAGATAAAGGCGGTCTTGTGTTGATCAGCCAGAAGAATGTTAATCTGGTTGTACCTAGAAAACCTGTCCATGAGGGAAAATATCTCACTCCCAACACATTCATCAATGATCTGATCAATAAAAGGAGTGGGATAATTATCCTTAGGGAAAGCATGGTTGATGTCACAGTAGTCGACACAGACCTGAATAGTACCCTGTTTCTTATCCACAGGGACAATAATGGAAACCCATTTTGTCAAGGGAATCAGATAGATAAAGCCAGCTCGAAGAAGTTTTTCAACTTCACCTTTGATAGCGGCTGCCTTTCTAGGGTGCACAGGATGAAGATGTTGGTGAACATGCTTCACACTAAGAAAGGTAGGAATATCATGCACCACTATACTTGGATCGATACCGGGAATTTCTTCGTAGACCACACGAAAACATCGTGAAACTCGCGGACGAGACTAGTATAGACCTTGATCTCATCGGGAGAATAGGTCACCCCAATATGGATGTTCTCGAAAACCCCCACTTTAACGGAGATGTCGATAGGCATTGTTTGTGTGATGTTCCCCAAGTTACCTTCTGTAAAGACTTCATGTGTCAGGATGGGCGTCTAAAGTGGAGGAGAAGGAACTTGAGAAGTGAACCTTTTGAGAGAAGTAGACATGGCCCCAAGGCCATGCATGAACGAGGAACGATGATGAATATCATCCAAGGAGGATCCTCAAGAGACATAGTTTCCACGATGGCCTCATTGGAGGGAAATATCTCTCTTAAGGGATCGGGCGAATCCAAATCACCAAGCCAAGGGGATTGAGAATAAGTGTCAAGAGACATAATCAAAAGAGCATGATCAGAGGGTGGAGGATCCGAAGCTGAAATAAGTTCACAATAATCAATCTTGAATGGACTCAACGAGATCAAATCACCAAATGAATCAATCTGCTTGTGCGAAGGAATGATCCAGGGATTGGAAGACCTGAATATCATGTTAACCTGAACAATGTTGGGTGGAGGAAGAGGAAAAAGGCCCATGAGGGCAGGATCTTTGAAAATACCTAATCCTACACTCTCATAAGGCATAGGAATTTGATCTACGTATGGAACATTTCTCTCAGAAGACGAAGAAGTTAAGAAAGACAACTGGTCGACAGTGATGATCTTTCCTTCGTGCAGAAATCGAGGAAAACGAAAGAGAGTGGATAGAACGCACAACATGGCGTGAGTTCAACTACAACTGAGGAGAAGATTGTAATTGAGATTGTCGTCAACGACTTCAACCTCGACGTTAATTGTCTTCCCTTCTAACGTAAACGGTAAACTAGCGAGAACACCGAGAGGGCAAGATTCCCTTCCATCAAACGCTTCTAGAGCATTTGGAGATGAATTGGGAGCTGGAGAACTGATGGATTTCTTGCAGGTAGATGACATGATGCATGTAGATGCACCCTCGTCCATGACCGCTCGATGGATATTCAGTCCATTAATCCCAACCTGGATGATCAGTGCAAGTTGGTGAGGGAGACGCAGGATGAAATTCTCCAAATCGAAAGAGATAAGGCTCGAATCAGCGGGGTCAACCCCACCGATGGAAAATAACAAAGCCTTCCATTGAGATAGACAACTCTGAAGTACTTCTAATGCAGACATAGCAGATGGTGCCTGAGCCAAATCCTCAACAATACTGTAATGCTAAGAAACACGAGCGTTAGGATTGCAAGAAGACTTATGGAGTACACATTTGGAAGGTGGATGTACAACGGGCTTAGTACTGGGCCGTTCAATCTAAAGAGGGCCAGAAACAGCCGAGGGAGGAGGACCATTAGTGATCTCCTTCCCCAATGCCTGACGCGGTTCGGTATAATCTTTCGATCGGGAAGCAATAGAGACAGATGCAAGACCATTCATCATGAAAACCTGAGAGCCAAATGGGGCAGAGGACTGAGGTTGCTCTACCAACTGGGTCTGCTGTGACAGAAACGATTCTTTGAGAACAACTGGAGTACCTTGGGTGCCTTTGAGTAATCGACATACTTCAGCTTGTCGGGCACAGTGCTTGGTGCAGTGCTCTTCGTCACAAATCAAACAAGGGTACTTCGGTTTACGTTTCGAACCATCATCAACATTAGATTTCTGAGAATCTTGTTTCGGGGTATCGGCTTTGGCCTTACCTTTACCCTTCTTTTTACCCTCGGAAGTTTTATATTTTGGATTGGCCTGGACGACATTCACTTCTGCGGTTTTACCTGAATTCTGGGGTGGCTGAGAAGCAGTATCATTGGAAGGAGTAGATTTTTTCTGCGCAGGAATTGAAGGAGAAGAATTTTGAGAAGTTTGAGACACAAAACCGATGATACCATCGATGGATGGTGTCGCCAGTGCTTTGGATGTTCCAAGTCGAGGGGCATCAGGAAAGAGTTTGTACAATGTGCCGGACTGAGAGTACACGAGATCAAGGTACTGGGCATGATAAATGGCTTGTTCCTTAGTAACACATGCCCCCATAGCAATGTACTTAGCAATCGGAGCAACGAAGGAGGTAGTAAACCAATCAATTAGAATCTGATTAGGAATCTCAAACTTAATTTGACGATGATGACCCCTCCATTCATGAATATGATCAGAGATATGGGTAGCTCGATCTTGCTTCAAGAATGTGAGGAGGTGCCTCCCAGTTTCATACCGAATGGGTAGCTGAAAGTGCATGATAAATTCCATGGCTAAAGAGTTGAAATCTTGGAAGACACCTTAGGAAAGTTCGATGTACCACTTGGTAGCAGCACCAGTGAGAGTCTGTTGGAAAAGATAGAGTTGAATAGAATCATCAACCCAAGAGTTATAGGAACACCAAAGGTGGTATGTCATAACATGAGCTTGGGGGTCTTCTCTGGACTTGCCCTCAAATTTGGGACAATCGCCAAGAATTTTGGTATGAACTGGAGGCCAATATGGATTTTGAAGGACAGGATCGTTCGTCAACTTCACTACATTGGGTAGTTCCAACGTATCAAGGAAAGGTAATTGAGTATTGAAAGGCATTTTAGGTCATTGATAAAGACCAGCATTCAGATTCCACCCAGGTTGAGAGAATTCTGCCCCCATATGTTTTTTCTCGGAGGATTTTGCCCCCATATGTTTTTTCTCGGAGATTACCGTACATGTCATAATGATGCAGAGGATTACTAGAAGTTGCTAACTGCTGAGAACCCTTAGGGGTGGAAATTTACTACTGAGGACCCCGAGAGGCGGAATACTATTGTTGAATGGCCAACATATACTCATCCAAAGTATAAAATCTAGTAATAGAAGTAGAAACCATAGGTGCACTACAAGAAGGTGGGATTCCTACAACGTGAGGTTGTGATCCACTCACTGTGGGCCTAACAGCTATCGTGGGATTGATAAAAATAGACCTACGAATAATAGAGGACCTTGATGATGACAGAGTCATACTAACATCCAGTGCAGATGAACCCACACAGACAGTGGGTCAGACAAGAATAGAGGTTACAATCGTCGATGTCATAGGAGTCGAGGGTGATGCCCTCGATATCGAGAAAACCTAACTCATGGAGGTAGTTGACGTATCAGACCATATTGGATTATGATACAACGATGCAACACTAGAAAGAATCTGACCGAGAGTACGATAACCATGTGTGAGAGACACCGGTTGTGAGGAAGGTTGACTTGACACATAAGGAAAGTTCTCTGGAGGGAGTTGATGCTATTTTGTAGAAACATAAAGCTCTTCACTACTAATGGGACTCAAAGAATCCATGTCGAATGAAGCCACTTGATCGTCAAAAATACGACGAGTGGTAGCAAGTAAAGCATTAGCTAATAAAGATGGTTTAGAAGTAAGAGGAGGGAATTCTTCCTTGTTCCCAAAATGAGACCAAGCATCCATAGGTTGCCAATTGATATCAAATGGCTCTTCAAGAGGAGATCGAGTAGCGAGAGGTAATATACTCGGAAGGACAGACTGCCAGAAATCGGCAGACATAGTGGTTGAGATGCTTCTGAAGAAACTTCAGGAGAAGGATCAGTACTAGGAGGTAATGAAGAGGACAATGAAAATCGTGGTTCTGCCACTGTGACTGCGTTTCAAAACAGAAAGGAAACAAGATAGCCTATTCGAGGCTTCAAGACCAAACAATAAGGAACTATGGAAAACAAGCTAAGAAAATATCTTTAACGGGAATGTGATCGTAGGAAATTGATTTTATGACATTGAAATAAAACTCTACTGTTTCATGTTTTAAGAGTCAAGAAATAGGCAAAATATGACTCTAGTCACTTTAAGATTGGACGAGTGTGAAATGACAAGTGCTCGATGATCTTTTCAATTTTAGAGAGTCACGAAAATACCAAAGTGACTACTCTGGTAATCCAAGCAAGAGGGTGCACCAACTTTCTGTGAACTGCAATATAAACCTTGGTGATCAAATGAAAGAGAAATAACCAACGACTTGATGTACGTGCAGGTAGTCTCCCAGAATGCTGTGTTCGATGTATCATAGTTACAGGGCGGCAGAATCGGCTTCCTATGGATAAAGGATTGAAACCTATGAGGGTATCCATTTATATACGTGACGGTACGAGGAGCATAAGTCCATGCTAGCGCTGTCTAATGCCAGATGGCGAACGACAAATACTAGGTTTAATGATGCTGGAACACCTCACTAGCCTAGACCTCTAAGATATGTGCGTTAGGTTTCAATGCTTCCTTAGGTTGATTGAATTCCTTTTAAGGTTTATATTGAATTAATGTTGCGATTTCAAGGCCTTACCGAATGTGATCTCAAATTCTTAATGCAAAAATACATGCAAAATAAAATCATTTCCATTCAATGAACGCTAGCTAAGAGAAGGAAAGAAGTCTATAACAAAGCAACAATCAATTGAATCACAAGAAGAATTTCACTAATGCATCTAGTACATTCAAAGCAGAAAATGAAAAAAAAAAGTCTTTCTTGGTTTGCTAAGAGTTATTAATGCAAAAGAACATTTTCATTTTCAATTTAAGCGAAAGAATGCAAATTTTGTCTTTTTAGATGAATAAGAAGCACAATGCACTGTTACACTAAAAAGAAAAATAAACACTAGTTTTGAGCACTTCGAATGTAACGATCTAAAACAAATAGACCAATGCAATACAAACATAAAAAAAACTCAAAACAGGGATGCACTCTTTCAAACAAAAAAAGGGCTTTCAAATCGATTCAAAAAGTGGTGTAATCTATGCTCAAAGTGACGAATGGAGAGCTAAACGAAAACAAAGGTGATGATCCGACAATCCAAAGACACAAAGAACCGAAAGAAAAACTAAAAAAAATAGTTAGTGAACCGAAACAAAAAGGATCAACGTGACTCGAAATCAACTCAGAAGGCTCAGTGAGGAGAGGGTCGGCCAAACGACACAAGGCACCTAGAAACCCTAGGGCAAAAAAATCCACTGATAAGAAGATGGAAAAACAACTTAGAAGATCGAGACTACAGAGTCAAAACAATCTCAGTGGACTAATTTCAAGGTAAAAAATCAATCCAAAGGTAAGAAACATTGAAAAAACTGGGAAAAGAGGCTAAAATCCAATCCTACAGGATTCAACGCGACTGTTTAGCTATAATCCGTGCTAAACAGGGGTTGGCGCACCTGTGACAAAAGCAACATGCGCTAATTAGCGCGACTGTTCAAAGAAAAGCAGCGCCGAGCTAGAAAACTATGGGAAAAGATAAAATCCACTTAGCAGAGGTCAGACTTGAAACTCTGGGACTGAACAGGAAGGTTGAAAACAGTCAAAAAGGTCAAACAAAGAAGAAAAATGATGAAACAACCAAAGTCATCTCGACAAGCAAAAAACTAGACGAACAATGAGAGACGACTAATAGACACTGATCCCCAACGGAATTGCCAACTTGTTGAGCAGGTAAAACTCTTCTGTGGACATAAGCGATCCCTCTAGCCCTAGGGTGGGTCTAGCAGCAAGAGGACATGCTAATGTGTCAGTTCCTAGTTTATGAATGAAACTAAGTCGGGATAGATGTCCTACCTTTGTTCCAACGCAGTTGTCATAGATGTGGCAGCCGTTGTTGGTGTCTGGATGTGAAAAATATTCAACCCTTTTTCCACATAAATTATCAACCTAAGGGCGTTAGTTGTTTGAAGACTAATGACACAATATATGCAGGAGAAATCACATGACCTGCTGTATATCACAGGCTTAAATCCATAAACACGCAGACTACTGTAACAACAATTGAAAGATTACATTGGAACAACAGTAACATAATCAAACTAAAACATGAAAACAATGGAAAGAAAGGTAACGCAACACCTGATCAAAAGAGTGGGTCCAACTCTCTGATTAGGGTTGCGGCAAGCTCACAAATTATGGGTGAAATATCAAGGTGTTGTGTAGTCAATTAATTGCAAAATATACTGTTACAAAATCTGTATGTAATGGGATTAACCCCGATTCACAGCCCGCAAAGCCTCTTTATACAAATTGTTCAGCAAATCTCGATTTCCTTCAACAACTACATATTTAAAATTATACCATTCATTGCAACATCAACCTAATTTTCAAAAAGGGAACCATGGAAAAGCCTGAAATATCACTGGAGTGAAACAGAGTCTATTGTGTTGTAGTAGCAAGTGAAGGCAACGCTGGAAATTAGGAGCTGCTCCATGACTCACAGCTGTAACCTTCCCACTTTTGCTGAATCTGTAAAAACATCGGAGTTAACATTGCTGTTAAGCAGGTAAATCCTCTCTGTGGACATAGACGATCCCTCTAGCCCTAGAGTGGGTCTAGAAACAAAGAGACATGCTAGAGTGTTGATTCCTAATTAATAAATGAAAAGAGGACACGGTAGATCGACCTACCTGGAATCCAATGCTGTCGTCGTGGCTGTAGTGGTGGTGGCCTATCGCTCCTGCCTCGGCAATTCAAAATCCTTTTGCAGTCATGCTCGGATACCTGTACATAGATCAGCAAACAAGAACAAAATATATCATAATAACTTCATTCATAACTACTAGCCAGTCAAAGAGGGCTAAGGATATTGCGTTAAACATCTAGCATAACACAAAATGGGAACCAAACAATAGTCACGTATATGTATTGATAGAAGGAAGAGTTACAACCAATGCTTTGATGTCGCGGTCTCCTCCAGCGGGTTTCAGCCGAAGCGCGTCTTAGATTCTCATCAGGGGATTCAGACGGGATGAGGGCATGGACTCAAGCTCTCTCAACGAAGTTCCTTCTTGCTCTATCTCTTCAATAGTTCAGCTATAGTATACTCAATTCTCCATGTTCAACTAGCTTATGCAAAGAGAGATAGCTTCTTTTCATAGAGGAAAAGGAGGAGGTTAGGATCCCTAAAAAGGTGGAAGGGAGGCCTATCCTCTAGGAGGCTCCCACAAGAGGTGGAAACCATAAACTAAAGGAGGGAGTCTGTGGTTATTCATTCCAACCACTCCCAATGACTCATCCTCGGATTTGTTAGAGTGGAATCTCCGCCTCTATTTTTAAAAAAAATTCCATAAACAACATGGCGTAGGAGGCTAACTGGGATAGAGCATCAACTGGCACGGGTCCCAGTGTTAATCTTCCTCATTGGCATGAGGGCAGAACTGGCTACTCGCGCCAAGGCAAAAATAGGGGTTTCTGAAGCTCTTCTCAGGGAATTGTCAATAGAAGGAATATTACTCTCATGTAAAGGGATGCAATGATGGTATTTGCAAGGCATGACACTTCTTATTAGTCACAGAAACGACCCTCCAATGTGCGAGATGGGGATTGCAGGGACAGTGACAAAATGCTGTGTAACAATTGAAAAATGGTAAAACCTCCTGGACTAATACTTCATTAATCAAATATCCCATGTAACATAAGAGAAAGGGGTTTACCTCATATGTTTAAGAATAATAATGACAAAAATAGATAGAAAGGTGGGCGAAAATGGGAGAGAAAAGTATACAAATCTGGTACCCAACATCTCCCCCCAAATGGTCTATTTGCATGTCCTCATGCAACTCGTCGTCTCCTCACATCTGGGTTGG
The DNA here is from genome assembly GCA_034641835.2 of Pinus albicaulis. Taxonomy (NCBI): domain Eukaryota; kingdom Viridiplantae; phylum Streptophyta; class Pinopsida; order Pinales; family Pinaceae; genus Pinus; species Pinus albicaulis. Next base: position 778,336,702 of record CM076582.1, read on the forward strand.
ACTGACTGTGACTGGCATGAAGCTATGTGAGATCATATTCTTCAGCCATTTCCGTCACAGGGGGTTTATAACCTTCTGTCAAAATAACATCCTTCCAACAATCTAGATGAACATTGTATGCAGGAGTATATCGCTCGGATGGCAACTAGATAAGGGGAAAATGAAACCTCAGCCCCATCCATCTAACCCCACAGGTATGAATGCATGCTACGAAACATGGCATCCTCTCTAGAGCCCATGAAAATTTAGGTGCCCCAAATGGTTCTCGTCCTCTGACGGCTAAGGATGACAACATCCACCTTCTCTGAAAACTATCCATGGATTCCTTACGGAACATTGTAATCTGTCCGACACATAGGTCAACACACCATTTCTAGGTTGCCAAAATGTTTTCTTTACGCCCCTCAATTTGTAGAAATGTGTAATGCTTGTTATAAATGTTTGATGGATGGCCATGCTCCTTCCTCATCATTAACGACCTTCCAACTTGGTTCTCTTCAAACGTATCACAGGCCTTTCTCCATTTAATCTGATTGATGGTATGGGAGGTAAAAGATCTTAAATGAATGTTCCGCGCAAATGGAACGGGGTTAAAAGACTGATCATGCCTCAAGAAATACCCATGCATGTAGAGCTCGCACATTAAGTGCTGTCCTATGATATCATGAATTTTTAAAATACAGAGAAATTGAATGGGGTCCTCAATCTCGTACCAAATCTCCTTATATATAATTTTAAGACAAAAGAAAAGAAATCGTTCGTGAGGAATAAGGCATAGATATGTGCAGGAGGTCTGCAGGCCATTACCTGCTGTGCCAGGGAGAACATCTTCTCCTTATATGATTGCAGCAACTGCACTTGTTCTTCCAATTCTTCTATTCTGGCCTTCTGTTTAGCTTGCTTCAGCCGCACCTTATCTAACTGGTTTATGTATCCTCTGACGATCCTGGCAGCCTGTTCTTGAACCCGCATTGTTTCTTTCTTATGGTCACACACAGTAGACTGCCACTTCTGGATTTAAGCGGCCAAGAAAAATTCTCGGCCTTCAAACAACTCTTCAATTGGGCCAGTCTGTGTAGCTGTAGAGGGGACCTCAATTTTTGGCTTTACTGCCCTCCATTTGTAGATTTTTACCTTCTTTTTCAGCTGGGAAACTTGCCTTTTCAACTCCTGAACCTCCCTTTTCAATCTCATGGTTTCACTGAACTGCAGCTGATACTTCTTCTTGAGAGGTAACCTTCTTTTCTTACATGTTAAATCCATTCCTGTTTGACAATAAATTTAGTTTTTGGGCCTATGACAGGCTTAGGAGGCGATGGAAGGCTACCGGTATTATCAGCTGATTCTTTTGTTAAGCCTTTTTGGCTGGGCTCCCTATCTTCAGGGGCTTCTCCCTTTATATTCCCTTCAGGGACTCCTGCCATCTGGTCAGCATTTCCATCGACCACTCTGTGTCATCGTGTTTTCGTAGGGACCTCATATTCTTTACGAGTATCTGAGTGTTCCAACAGAGATTTAGCAATGACTGGGCCGATCTTGGCCATGTAATCTCCTAGGTCTACAAATTTAAGCACAGGTGGGACAAATAATTCCTCCATTAATCATTTGGGTGAGCAGAATCCCCTCGCCCCTATAGGAATCATATATTGGAATGGAGAATGGGGGACAAATTCATCATCCTTATTTCTGGCTTGAGCCGAAGTTTCATGCATTACTACCTCAGTCGGGGTCGATGCTGGTTCTTGTGGGGAAGCATCGATTCAGAAGCTTGTTTCCCTTCTGTCCTCTCACTCTTTGTTCATCATTTCTTCTTCTAGGGTCAATACTGGTTCTTATGGGACAGTATCGACCTCCTGGTTTATTCCTTCTCTATCTTCCTATTCTCATGAATTGCCTCTCTGCTTCCCTATTCTAGCTGGATCATGGGTGGTTCTTGTGTAACACCCCCAATTGTTTCAATATACATATCTGCTAGGGCAGGTGATGCTGTTTCTTGCAAAATAGCATCACTTTCCATCCCTCTGTCTTCCATTTCACTTTGTTTCTCTTTGTCGACAAAAGTCGATGACTGTATGATAGTCTCAACTTCATGCATGATATCCATAATTCCTTCATCTGTGGGCTCCTCCGGCGAGGCTGGTTCTTGTGTGGCAACCTCGACTGTGCCGCCAATTATCTCCTCCATTCCCATTTCTTCAGGTTCTTCCTGATCAACCTCCATTTCTGCTTCTTCGGGTTCCTCTTGATTAACCTCCATTTCCATTTCTTCGGGTTCCTCTTGATCAATTCCCTTCGAATGGTCTTCTTCTGCTAAACCAACTGGGGAGACTGGTTCCTCTTCTTTAGCAGCAATAACGGCTGCTATCTCTTCTTCTGAGGATCTATAAAGTTCCACCCAGGAGACTCGAAATCTGTTTATTGCATGCATGACCAATAAACACACCAATACATGGTTGGAGAGCACTTCTGGAATCCGGCACGAACGCCGAGTGGATTGTGCCATGTGCTGCAACTGTTTCAATAGGAAGAAGGGCATGTTTAGGGCATGCATCTGAGCTTGTGGAAATCAAAGGTGACTTAGAATTTTAAAATGATATTTAAATAGAGTTGTGGCCTGACCTTCGCAAGTTATGTATTTCATCACAAAACCTGCGAATTCATTCCAAGGATATGGCACAGTCTTGCGCTCATATCCTTTGCCCAATTGAATGACACTTTCCCCTACCTGCAAGAATAATTCGAGAAACCCCGAGAGAGAAAATCTCTAAGAAAACCATTGCTACCCTTGCTGTCTCATCCTGCTAACTTCTGCAATTACCTCTTCTGTGACAGAAACTTTCAGTCCTCTGACCCGCGAGTGATTCTCGTCCAAATTAAGTGCAAACTCCATTGTGATTCCCATGTCAAACCCCTGCAATATGTCGAAGTATGTATCCCACCCTGCATTGACAAAGATTTTCCATACCTCTGGATTACTGCAGACTGTAGGAATTATATATACACTAAGCATGCATACATCCAGATTCCCCTGATCTCACAATATTTGACTTCTTGCAAAATACATAATCATTCCACTGTTAATATTTTGCGGAAAATTAATTGCAAACACATGTGAAGCATAAATAAAAACAATCGTACATAACACAGTTGTTTAACGGGAAAGCCTGAAGCTAAAAACCCTAACTATCATATATTATGTATCATGGAGATCATATAACAATATCATACAAAGCTTAGTACATCAAGCTCTCAGTACAACCAATCGTCACACACTAATCAAAAGAAATCTGCAAATCCATGCACCGATTTCTTACCACCTGCTAGCCTGCCTCCACTGTGCAATCCTTGCTGAAGAATAGCTCTAAATGAATTCGAATTACACTTGCCTTGACTGCGCAATCCTCATTGGAAACTCCAATGTGTGTGTGGTGCAATCAATGCATCACTATAGTCACAACATATAGTCCGTCTTGCCCTTTCACCTATCTCTCCACTGGGTCTCCACTGGAACTGCCATGCACTGTAGTTAACTGCTGTATTGTTCAATTGATTACTGAGTTATTATTTGTGAATTAATTAACTAATTAATTCACTCCATTCTCACTAGTGTATCATTCAGTTAGACTAGATACAACTAGCTCAACTGAGTTTAACTCCATTAACTGAGTTAAACTCAATAACAAATCCATGAACTACTCTTCCAACTCTGTCATAAATTTGCAACTTCAGTTTAACTAAGTCCTCCATACATGAACCACCAGTAAACCCTGGGAATTGCGTAATTCCTTTAGCCCACTGATTTGACAAATGTGTACACTGAAATTAAGTGCTCCAAGAGAATAAGTTGCTGTTTATTGTCGGATTATTATTAAGAGCTAATAATAATCGACACACATCTATTTTTAGATCGACGATCTATAAATAGAATTCGTCCAATATTCTAAAAATCGAATTTCATCTATTTTTCCAACTTGACCAACCATCCACAAATAACATCCTACAACTTCTGAAATATGTTCACCATGTCTAAAAATAGACATATTCTAAAAATAGACTTGCACCTAAAAATAGCCTACGGGCCCACTTAGTGAAGGCGAATGATTTTCAATAAGCTTCATCATCTTGTTGAATCTCAACACGGACCAAAGCTGTATTTTTAGGCTCATGCCACACAGTCAGTCTGCTCATACTGTGAGGACTCGTAACATCACTTGTTGGAACAGCAGACCGTTGGGAAAAATGGTGGATGTTAAATTCGGAAAAACAACATGGTGAAAATGAAAGGTGGTAATGGTAAATACAGATGGTAATTCTTGGAAACCAAGGAAAATCATAAAAAAGTATGGTTCATGCGGTGAATAAAATAGAAATTATTTCATATGGAGTGGAAAGGACGTGTTACGGATCCCAATATGCTTTTAATGGTTATACAGAGTATTAATTAGGATCGTAGGGTGTACCACACATGAATTTATAATAATGGCTTATGGAATCATCATTACATCGTCATTAAATTATGACGGCACCCCCCCCCCCCCCAACTTCAATTTTTTCCATCCACGGCATTTAATTCTTCACATGGGATATTTAATTAAATCGGTAAAAGTCACATGGAGGCGTACCTAGCGGCCTACCTGGGCGAAGTGATGGTTGGTAGGATGATGACACAGTAATGATGCGGTTGGAGTAACACCAGTACGAGTAGCAACATTCGGAGTAACAATAGTGAGAGTAATAACATCTATTGTAACAACATCTGGAGTAATAAAAATGTGAGTAGCAACATCCAGAGTAACAACAGTGCGAGTAACAACATCCAGTGTAACAACATCTGGAGTAACAACAGTGCAAGTAGCGACATCCGGAGTAACAACAGTGTGAGTAACAACATCCGGTGTAATAGCATCTGGAGTAACAACAGTGTGAGTAGCGGGATCTAGACTAACAACAATGCGAGTAACAACATCCGATGTAACAACATCTGGAGTAACAACAGTGCGAGTAACAACATCCAGTGTCACAACATCGATCAAGGAGTAACAACATCGAGTAACAACACTCAAGTAACAACACCATGAGTATCAACAACAAGGTAACAACTTCATGAGTAGCAGTAACCGTGTAACAACATCATGAGTAGCAAAAACCGAGTAACAACACCATGAGTAGCAGCAACCGAGTAACATCATCATGAGTAGCAACAACCGTGTAACAACATCATGAGTAGCAAAAGCCGAGTAACAACACCATGGATAGTAGCAACCAAGTAACAACACCATGAGTAGCAGCAACTAGTAACAACATCACGAGTAGTAGCAACCAGTAACAACATCATGAGTAGCAACAATCGATACTTGAATTTTTTTTCCTTGATTTTTACTCCTTAGTAGTAACTCGTGTAAAAAGACAACAAGATAAATAGTAACAATATAATTCTTTATTATTTTATTATATATATATATATATATATATATATTTTTTTTTTAGGGCAAGGATGCAGAGGAAGAGTTCTCTGTGTTGGTAACCTTCAAACCAGATTTCTCAGAGAGGTGTTTGATGAAAGCATCCTTAGAGGCTGGGCAGTGGTATAATCTCAGGCGATGTCCATTAGCTATGAATGAAGCATGCGTATCATCAATTGTGACTAGCCTTACTATTCCATTATCAAATACAGCTTCCACCTCGTAAGGTCCCATCTAGTGAGTGTAAAGCTTTCCCTTAAAATCCTTAAAGCTGGAGTCATAGAGTAGTGCCCAATCTCCCCTCTGAAACACCTTATTATTAATAAACTTACCGTGCCATTTAATTCTCTGCTACTGAATAGTAGTAGTTCTCTGGACAACTATTGAACGTATTTCATCTAGTTCATTGAGCTGGACCAGTTGGTGTTTCTGGGCATCTGACAGATCCAAACCAACTTCAAGAGCTGTTATGAGCGTACTGATTTCAAATTCTATTGGAAAAAACAGGGATTTTCCATAATCCAACTCGAATGGTGAAAACCTAGTTGTATTCCGCCATGTTGTTTTGTATGCCCAGAGATCTTTAGGCAGCTTCTGAGCCCAATCTTGACGTTTGTCAAGATATTTTCCAATGTATTGTTTGTGTTTTCCACTTGTCCATTTTCCTGGGGTTGGTATGGAGACGCCACCCTGTGCTTGACCCCATATTTCTGCATAAGCTTTGCTATCATGTGTGATGTGAACTGTGCTCCTCCATTTGAAACAAACTCTCTTGGAGTACCATAACGAGCGAAAATTTCTTCAAATAGAAAATCTGAGACCACCTACTCTGTTGCTTTCGCAACAAATTTGGCTTCTACCCACTTTGTCACATAATCAATACAAACCTAGATGTGGATCTTTTGCTGGGAGGGTGGGTTAAAGGGTCCAACGAAGTCAATATCCCATTTCTCAAAAGGTTCGAGGACTACCTGTGCCTGCAAAGGCATTTCATCAGCTCAACCGGGCTACCCCATATGGTGGCAACTATCACACCTCCTAACATAATTCTGTGCATCTCGAAATATAAAAGGCCAGTAATATCCCATTTGTCGCACCTTATGGCCTATTATTTTGTCTATAAAATGCCCTCCACAGGGGCCATCATGTGCAACCTTCAATACTTCATAAATACATCCTCAGATACACAACGCCGAATATGCTTATCAGCTCTTGTATGAAAAAGGTACCCTGCCATCCAAGAATATCGGGCACTGTGATGAATAATTTTTCACTGTTCTCTGTATGACAAATGAGAAGGAACTTTCCCTGTAGCAAGATAGTTAGCAATATCTACATACCACGAAGGTTTAGTAGAAACTGTAAAAAGATGTTCATCGGGAAAACTATCTTCTATAGGTGTGCATTCGTCATTGTTATCCATTCTATATAGGAAATCAACAACTACGTTATCTTTTCTTGGTTTATCTACTATTGTGATATCAAATTATTGAAGCAATAACAACCATCTTGTAGCACGGACAGGAGTAATAGGTTTATTCATAAAATACCTGATTGCTGTGTGATCAATATGTACAAAAGTACGATACCCGATAATGTAGCACCAGAACTTATTGACATCATAAATGACAGCCAGGAATTCTTTTTCTGTCACCGTGTAATTCAGTTCAGCAGGAATTAAATTCTTGCTGACATAATAAATTGCATACGGTGTTTTGTCTAACTGCTGTTTGAGAAGAATCAACATGTATATGAAACGATAATGCCCAATCAGGTCCTCGGAGGATTGGAGCCCTACAAACCAGCCCCTTAATTTTCGTGAAAGCTGTCTCACAGTCTTCAGTCCACAAGAATTCTGCATCTTTTGTTAGCAATTGAAAAAGTGGATGTGCTATTTTTAGCAATTGAAAAAGTGGATGTGCTATTTTAGCAAAATTTTCTATAGAACGTCTGTAATAACCAGCACAACTAATAAAGCTATGTACCTGTGTGGGTGTTTTGGGTACCGGGAAGTGTAATATTACCTCTAATTTAGCCGAATCAACTCGAATTCCAGCAACTAAGAGCAAATGTCCCAGTACTATTCCTTCTTCTCTCATCATATGGAATTTGACTACACTCAGAGATACATGGGTATGCTTACATCTTTTGAGTACTTTCTCTAGATTCGCCAATCCTTCCTTAAATGGGTTTCCATATGGAGTAAAATCATCCATATAGATTTCAATGCTATCATCGACCAGATAAGAAAATATTCCCATAATTTCCCTCTGGAAGGTGGTAGGAGAATTACATAGGCCAAATGGGAGAACCCTGTATGCAAAGGTTCCCCATGGGCATGTGAAAGTTGTTTTATCTTGGTCTTCCGAGGCTATCTGGATCTGGTTATATCCACTAAATCCATCTATGAAGGAAAATAACTTCTTCCTAGCCAAGGTATCTAGGACTTGGTCAATGAATGGCAAAGGGAAATAGTATTTTTGAGTTGCCTTATTTAGTTCCCTGTAATCTACGCAGATCCACCATTTACCACTCTTTTTGAGAACAATCACTTACACAGATACCCATTGGCTATTTGAGATGTGGTAAATGAATCCTACGTCTAATAATTTTTGTAATTTTTCTTTGACAATGTTCTTGAGAGTAGGGTTCATTCTCCATTGGGGCTATCTTACAGGGCGGAAATATTCCTTAATATAAATATGATGAGTACATAAGTTAGCAGGGATCCCATTCATGTCGGTATAATCCCAAAAAAAAGCTTCCTGATGATCTTGAAGGACTTTCAAAAGCTGTTTTGTCTGGGATTCAGATAGATTTGGGTTGATATTAAGTGTTTTCGATGGTTCAATCTCAATTGGAATACTATCATGGGATGAGGTTACAAGAATGTCTTCAATTTCATCTTTTGGTTCAATGTTTTCCTGTGTTTCACAGCTCATAGAAGATTCTAAAATTTGACGAGTTGAATTGGAAACATAATTGGAATCATTAATAAAAGCGTTAATGGCATCATCCTCAGTTTCTGTTTTATATTGAAGGGCCTGCCCAATATTAAGGATTGGTCTAACTTCTTCATTTTCAGGTTCAAGCTCTTTTATTGGTAGAGGTTTCTGATTGGTTAATAATTTTTCAGATGGGCTAGGTTCCGTAGGAGGGTAAAGAGTAAGATTATTTGTAACTGTCCCATTTGATATGATCATATGCCCAGATCGGCACCCTATGTAGGCGAGCCAAGGTCTTCCCAGGATCAATGGATGACAACCAACTGAAGATCGAGTTTGTAATACAAGGAGGTCCACAGGATAATGCCATGAATCTACTGAAATAATCACATCTTCCAATTTCCCTATTGGTTTAATTGTGGACCTATCTACTAGTTCCAGAATAGTAAGGGTTGGTTTAATGTCTCCAAGACCTAATGTGTTCATTGTTTCAAAGGTGATAATGTTGATGGAAACTCCCAGATCTATCAGCATGTTTGGGATTTCAACCCCATTGATTTGTACTGTGAGAATCGGGTTTCCTGGGTCTCTATATTTTACAGGCATGATCTTTCCTAACATGATGTCGAATAATCTGCCCATCACATGAATGGTTAATGGATCCTTAGGTTTCTTCCCTAGTTTCTTAGAGCAATACTCTTTGAGAGTTTTTGCATATATAGGTACATCCCTCATATCCTGTAGCAGAGGTATTTTAATAAAGAAGTTTTGAAATTCCCCTAGGAAATCAAATTCTATTTGAGGGTTTGGTTTATTCAAGGTCCGTATTTCAGGATATGGAGGATAAGTTGAATGGCCTTGATTAGGAACAGATTGGGGGGGTGTCTGATTCATTATGTTTTGGTCTGATTTATCCCCAACTGTCCTCTATTTTGGTTTCGTATCTTCACTGTCAATCTATTCTATAATAATAGGTGAAGTGGGAGCATTTACTACCCGCCCATATCGTAGGTTTATCTCATTAAGTCCTGCAGTAGAAAAAATATAAGATGGAAGGTTAATAGTATCTGTTTGTTGGACCCCTTTATTATTAGGATTCATATTGAGCTAGATAGGAAGCTGGGGTCTAAGGGCTGGGTTTATTGGAGGCACATTGGAGGGAAACTGAAGTTTCTATTGAGGCATAGATTGAGGAAACTGACCAGTAGGAGAGGGTCCACACCAATTCTGATTCCATGAAGGATTCAAACTGGCCTGGGGAACCCATTTTTTCTAGGGGGGAGACTGATATTGAGACCACATAGCTGAAAAAGGTGCATATTGGGGACCCATATTAAAATTATTAAAATACTGATATGGGTCTTGAAACATAATTGGATTCATAGCTGGTGGTTGAGGTTGGCATTGCCTTTTTTGCCCCGTGAAGTACAACTGGTCTACCACATTTTCTTCACTTGCCCCTTGAAAAACTGACTTTAGTCTGGGCAAGGAAGGACACGAGATGGTCGCATGAGTCTGTTCACAGATTGCGCAGGCTTCCACTGTGTTTAATGGGCATTCCTTCAAAAGATGCTTATTTCTGCACTGTCGGCAGAATATAGCCATAGTATTTTCCAAATCCATTTGTTTCTGTTTTGCTTGTAGAGTGAAAATATGTGCAGATAATGTACTCAGGATATCAGTCCTTAGGTTATCCAGTAGGTTTCTAATTTATGCCTTTATAAACCCTCCACCGAAAGTCTTTGATGAATGAATTCCTTGTCCACTCCTTGCGGCCCCCCTTGGACACTTAATGCAATAGTCATAGATAGTGTCAAAGTCTTCTTTTGAAATTTCCCCCTTTCCTACTATGTTCAAAAGTTGCAGGGAATCTTCCCTAAGTGCCCGGAGAAGAATGATATTCAGAATTTCCTTATCCAGGTCACTCTGGCCTGATCTCTGCAATATGTATTTGAATCATTCGACACAGTCTTCCATGTTTTCGTCCTCTTTCTGTGCAAAATTAAAGATTTCCTCCTTAATGTCACGATATTTACAGTAATATTGGTATTTCTCCAAGAAGTCTTCTTTCATCCCCTCCCATGAGGTAATCATGCTCCCTCCTAAACCCATGAACCATCTAAGGGTTGTCCCTTTTAAGGTAGCAGGAAATATTTTTAATTTCTGATCATCAACAATATAATCATATCCTCGACAAACAATGTCAAATTCGAAGAGGAAAGTAACAGGGTCTTCAAAAGAAAGCCCATGGAAACTAGGAAGAGTTGTTAAAGGGATGGGTCTCATCGGTGCATCACTTGCAACGTTTTCGATTGGAAAATCAATAGAAGAACTTACAGGTGCCATAAATACCCTCCAATACTCACTTGGGATTTCAACTGGTTCTGCAGCTAGTACTTGGAGTGATTTAACTGTAGGAGGTTTCACCACACTTCGCTGGTCCTTTGGTGACACAAAATCCTTCAGGAATTCTCTCTCCAAATCAGAATTTCTTAATTTGACTGCAGGAGGTTTTATAGCACCCCATTGGTCTGACAGGTCCTGAAGGACTGCTCTTCCGACAACCCTCTCTGCGGGTGCATCCGCTTCGTGCTCTGGTTCCTCCACTGGTTGAACACGACCAATATCTGCATTACATTAAACATCTAGTTTAGTCTTGGGAAGAAATAAAAAAACAAAAAAAATTGTATGAAACTTATAAAAATAAAAAAACATGGTCAAATCATTCTTACCTATTACACCCCACTGAGCGCCTTCTGGTAAAACTAGATTTGGATCTCCTCGGAAGTCAATGCTTGCATATGCATACTCATCGATGGTGACGATTTGTTGTCGGAACCAGGCAAAGAATGCAGTCGAGAACACAATGATCGATTGGCCTGAATGCCAACCCATGAGTTCTACCCATCTCTGCATTCGAGGATCTCCATGACTAGATATATCCAATGTTACATGTTGTGGCTACATCAGTGGAATCCGTTCCAAAGCGAAGGAAATGAGAATGGAACCATAACTGAAATTTTTCTTCCTTCCTCCCTTTGATTTATTCAGTTGTTCCTTTATCTGAGATAGAACAACTTTAGACCAGTTGAAGACTGTTGGCTCTAAGCACTTTAACGCATACTGCATATACGATCTGTTCGCTACATGGAGTGTAACGGTGCCAGCTAGTTTAGTGATCGTGAATAGGATGGTCCTTAAAGGCAAATCCCTGACATCATGGATGTTTATTTTTCCATCTTTGCTAGGTTTTGACCCCGGATAACAATATTGCATAACATAATCCCTCACTGTTTCTCCTCTAACGATAGATCCTGTTGTTGGGAAAAATACTGAGAGCGGGGGGGTGAATCAGTATTTAGAGCAGACTGAAATTTTTTTCCTTTTCTTTTTCTTAAAAACCATACGCTACTTTACTGAACCCAACTCGCGTATACACGCGGATATCCTTAAGAAAACTTGCGTATGTCCAGAGATCTTATTATGCATTTAATACTTTACTTAGATCATTGCATCATTCATTCATCAGATGTTTAGTAAGCACAAGTAAGCATGTGCATTAATAAAAGAATAAATCATCACACATGGGCAACACACATGAACACCCGTATTTGTTAAGGTGGAAACCCAATTCTGAGAAAACCACCGCTGTTGTCGTCTCTGTCTTCAATATTTATTATAAAGAAAACTTCTTACAATTTTGTACTGGTGCAGACTCATACCAGCACGCAGGGACCCACCTGCAGAAGGCTGCAACCTTCTCTCGTTCTCCAGCCACTACTGGAAGGGAGCTCCAACCCCCTCACTGAAGGCTTCGACCCTCAACATCACCATGGACCACGTTTCATAAATTTTCATACTGGATCCAACAACTTCCACAAAACATACCTTGTAGGCCACTTTTCATCAGATTTTCAGACTGGACCCACTCCATACATCAAACTGAAATTTATAACTCCATCAACCAATCAACCAACAACTTGATCTTCAATCAACATAATCAACATCATATTCAACATTCAAACAACCCAGAACTGTATGAATACATCATTGACAGATAGCAGTAAAACAACAAAACAAATCAAACATTTCATTCCACACACTTCAGCAAAACCCTAGATTCCATACGCGCTTTTACTTCACTGAACCTGCGTATATACGCGATTTCACAGAGACAAACCTGCGTATACGCTCTTTTGCTGAAACGAACTTGCGTATATACACACTTTTGCTGAGATGAACATGCGTATAGATCTGTAACTTTTCAGAACTATGCAGCGCTTCAGAATAGATAACTCAGATTTCACCCTCTACTTCAGCAAAGATTCACCAAATCATAGACCTAAACATTCCATAAATAGATCTAGAAAATACATAGTCATTTCAGATCTAGAGATCCCTTTTCATAATTTTATTCATAGGTACATTATTAATTCAGATCAATCAATAAATTGTTACTCATTCCATGCAGCAATACTTCAGAGTGAAGCATTCATTAAAACCCAGAATTCAGAATAGATATGTAGATACAAACTCAACCTTGAACAGACATTGATTCAAATAGCATACGCTACTTTTCTTTACTGAAGCCGTGTATTTTATTCTTCAAAAAACCCTAACTTCCATACGCACTTTCTTGGACAACAACCCGCG